>CP137669.1:14802429-15159929 GCA_037976565.1 Mesocentrotus franciscanus | reverse complement strand
CGATTCGACAACCAATCGTCGTTATTTTCCCACTTAAAGACATTTTCAAGCCCTTTCGTTTTGAAGGAAGTTCTAAATCAGTATGATCTATCAAATGCCGTTGGAATTTAACCTTTTCTTCTTTTTTTGGCCTGCAAATGGGACATAGTACCTTTAAGGGAGAGCGGCTTGGGGTAGAACGGTTATCATGACTTGTACTATTTGTAATTAATTTAGAACAAAACATAATTAAGTTCTGAATCTTGCTTTCAATATCATCTTTTGGCTGTCGAAATAATGTCGAAATAATAAAGATCGCCGAAATTTATATTATTAGATTCATAATCCTATTCCAACCTTCTGTGTTTTATGACCAGCTTAGCAACGACTTAACAAGATAAACTCCCTAAGTAAAACATTGCTATATCATTTCTCGTTTCCTCAAACCTTGAAGTCCAATTATTACAGTTGCTTCAACTTTTGGGCGCCTCTCCCAATATCCTCTAAGCTCACCTATAGGGTGATTACAAAGTTGACTGTATTCCTGGAATAGCCCGCAAAGAGGAGGGGCACTTTTGTGAGATGAGACCGGTTAAGTACTTGTGAAGGTGAAAATAATAAGTGAGATTTCTTATTATTTTTAATCTAAATGTGGAAGGATAAAATTGTAGCCATGTCACATGAAGAGGATTGCTTCTGAATTGCCCTCGTGAAACAACTTGGGATTGACTCTCGACTCAATCCCTTTCTCCCTCTTTCTGCTGATCTAACCTCCTCTATCTAGAGCTTTTGCAATCATTCATTTTCCTTTTACAGCTTTCTTTCTTTTTTGCCTTCTTCTATTTTTCCCAATTTTATCCTCTTTTTAAATTTTTATTTTATCTCCTTCCCCAAATTCATAATTTCTTTATTTTTTTCAACTTTTTGATTTTATGTATACTCTGTTTTCAAGATGTATTGTAAAACAGCCTCTGAGGAACTTATACTTCAACAAGCTCTACTTCTATTTAGTTCCTCTTTTCTCGTGCCATTACTATTATACTTGTCTTGTTTCATTGTATATATTTTTTATAATATACTTATATCAAATTGCAAATAACATTGTAATTTCATTGTATTATGTTTTGCATGAGAAATAAAATCATTTGAATCTTTTAATCGTTCGTGTAGTCCCACATACCATACCCATGTGCATGTTAATTCTATTTCATTGTTTGTGATTTTCAGCAAGATTTTGTCATTTTATAGGATTCTAATGAACATAGAATTTTACAGCACACAATAAGTGCTATTTATTACCAATTCAACCAGTAAGAATAGCTTCCTGACATTTTTTGTCTTCCCACAATTAAATTGCATGACAAATAACCATGTAAGATTACATTTAAGAGTCAGAAGCAAGCTACCTAGCTAGTTGTCCTCATATGGTTGTCACTTTCTTCTTGCAACTTGGATGGCCCTGAATTTTCTATGACTATATCCTCTAGCATTGAACACTTCTAATTTGTCTTTATCCCATTTCCTGTACTTGATGTCCTTTCATAGTCTGACGTAATACCACTGGTAGCTGTCATAATACTGATACCTTGAGAACCTTGTTACACCAGAACCTAACAATTATTATGTTGAGAGCGTGTAAGTCAGTAGTTCCTGTCGCTAATTCATTGCCTGTATACAGGAGCATAACAATTTTGAAAAAAAGGATGTTATACCATGATTGTAATCAAAGTAGACTTTTGAAGTTAACAAGGGAGACCTATCACTGATTTTGATTCTAATTCCATTTCCATGGTAACAAGCGCATTGTCACTTAGTTAGTTAAACAAATCATGGTTTAGCAACAACAACCCGATATGATAAGTTTTGTGGTAACTGCAAAGTCACCCATAGAAAAACATGAAACATTAGATTTTACTTTCGTTGTTTTTTCATCATTTTTGTGTCTATTTATTATTTTTTGTTTTGAATACAAAATAACGTTTCAATAAACGATTAATATTTAAGTTTTTTTATTATTTTATTTTTTTATATTTTTACAAAGGTAAGCTAGAAGAGAGAAAACGAAAGAGACTAATAACCATATTGCTTTATCAGATAAATAGAATTGATATTTTATGATGTATCTTGAGATGGTATTAGAGTTACAATAAATATTTACTTGTGTCGCAATGGTGGGCTTAAAATATATAAAATGGCAAGACGCCATATTCAAGGGACGCTCTTTATATATTATAATGGTGCTGTTATTTTGTATAATAAGGCGACAAGTGCATTTACGGCTGGAGTCCTGTCCTAGGGACTTAGTAACTATTGTAACTATTTAGTAACTATTGTTCTACCAAGGGCACTAGCAGTACGGTACATCGAATTTGTTTCGAACCGATGACCTTCTGGTTACGAGACCACTGATTGACTACTGGTTTTTGGAGAGTTCGTTGACATCCGCATTCATCTGCAAACATGACAGACATAATTCCAAGAAAATACCCTTAATTTGCACCAGCCCCCCCCCCCGTACTTAATCATGTTGATTCACAGTGTTGAGTTTGGAAAACAGGGCACACATCATACATTCGTGCACATGAGGCCAGTTAATCATCATCTGAATCATAAATATTTGATAGCCTGCAAGTAAAGACTTAATTTTGATGGCTGGCAGAGGAGACTAACCGATTGTAGTTTTGGCAAGCCTAAATGGAGATCCAATGAAGCAATTAAGATTAAAAACCATTGGACATTTTACATGGATGGAGATGTCTTTAAGATTTTACATCATGTCTTTAGCTTAAGATATTTCGTTTTCATTCTATTTAAACAGACGGTTAATTGATACTGATGCATAAAACAATTGTTGTGGTGAGATTTGTGATTTCACCAAGTGATAAACGTAAAACAACTTCAGTGAAACCAGAAGATACCCGGTTTTTTGCGGAGTCGAAAGAAGTGAAAGTATATATAAAAGGGATGGTAATAAGAGGAAGGAAAAAAAAGCCCCCCGCTAAAAAAAAAAACAACAACAAAAAAACACCTTATTGGTAATTCATCAAAACCATTTCAAATGAATAGCTCCTACCATGGCTAAAAACATTAAGAGTACTAAAATTGTACACTGTATATTGTACACTGCAATGTTCTGTATGTGTAGTGAACTTTTAAAAGTTCAAATTAAAACAAATATGTAATTTCTACCTTCAAGGCAGTTTTTGGATTGTAAGTTGAATGGCGTATAAAACAAGCTATCATTTGATTACAAATTTAGAGATAATTTTCGTACTGTATACATTGAGGCCTACAGATCATTTGGGAAATGTAATTATAAGCAATAAATTCGCAATAAAAAAGAAAAGGAACTTTAAATCTCATAATAAAGTACATTTATACTTACATACATTTATTTTGGAGAGGTCAATGAATTCTGAAACTCATTGGCAACAAACATGACAATGTTTTGACCAAAAATGAAAAAGAATTAATTTCCAGTGAACCTGTTGAATATCTGCATCCCCTTACAAATCGGACTGATAGATGATGATTGGTGGTTTATTGTGGCATGTTTCACAAAAAATACAAATCCCTACAATATTCAGTTATTTGCTTTGGTTCATTCAAGTCAATTTTTTTCTCAAAGTGCATTTTACGAGTTCATTCCTATTCATCATAGTATCAAATCAGGCAATAGTCAACAGTTACATTTCATTTTGTGAATACTATCATTACTACGAATAATGAATATCCACAGCCCATTAAATCTTTAGAGGAATATTTTCCACAAATTGAATGACAGCTGACATGGATGTTTACTCAGAGTGCTCAGGGTGCAAATTGTGACAATACAATCTTCACAAAAGATAAACAAATTCATGGTAAAGGAAATGTACCCTAAAATACAATTAGAATTCAATCAAATAAAATTGTTTGAACTGTATTTTATGGGTTTTATTTTACATTTTTCCTTTTTCACAATGATTCTTTAATAGTTGTTTATCTATTGTAAGATACAAATTGCTACCTTAAAAGCAATAAAGCATCAATATGAAAATGTCTGTATACCCCTGAATGTTGGGTGCAGAGACCTTATCCTTACCCCACCAAAACAATAAATAAATAAATTAAGACTTGGAGTTGACATCAATTAGATAATTGCACAAGTCTGTAAAAAGCAACCTTCTGACCAGGAGATGATAAGAAGAAATAGACTGATTCGTTTTCGTCACACAATACATTTCCCTTTCCTTAAAAAATGCAATGATTCTGAATTAATACAGACAGAGTATGGAAGGAGCAATTTACACTATTTTATGCCTGTATTACGGAGGATCTAATAGAGAATTAACGTTAAATACTTAGTTTGAATTCATTCAGCTTAACCAACAGCTCCTTAATATTCAGATGCACTTTTGGCCTACAATGAATACAAACCCACTCCTAAGAACTCGCTATTTTTTTTAACTGATAAAACAGGATGTGTATTTCTTACACGGGTGATTTTCTAGCTAATTGTGTCTTTTGAGACAATTTAAAGCTTTACGCCAGCTTTATAACAGTATAATTCCTCCAGCTATGCATTTTGTTCAGTGAATAATAAGGATGTATGGACATCGCTGAGGATTAAATCCTTAACAATAAAGTGTCTTGTAAACAAATCATTGACCCTACTATCAAGAAGCTTCAACTATGCGATCGTTCACTCAAACAAACACAGCGTAACTTTGCGACTTCTAACCTTTTTGTGTTTCTCCATAATATCTTGTCGACACACGTGCATGTATGATATATACGTTTATTATTATTATCATTATTGAATAAAGATCAGTTGAAGTTTTCCAAAATTTTCTTAAAAAGTATCTGTTTGATTTGGCCAATAATTAATTGTTTTTTTACTTCTATTTTTTCACATGTTCCTTTATTTTATATATATATATATATATTATTATTATTATTATTTTACAACATCATGCTACGATTTCCACGAGTTTTACATCAAAATGCAACTATTTTTTAAATTCAAATACCTCGATATAAAAATTGCTTAAATGAAAATATGCATAATAAACAAAACAAAAACAAAGCCAAAGAAAGCACGGTTAATGAAAGGTTGAGAAAACCAGAGAAATACATTTAAATAAAATTCGTGAACAATATGAAAGTATATGATAATATACACGAATTGCTTTACTTTCCAACAATTCCTCCCCAATGAAATATACAATTATCCATATTACTTAGACAACCTATCAATTAGACAACATTAATTACCAATTTGTATAGATTCCTATGTAATTTGAATTCTCGATGTCTTTTTTAATTTTGTAAATACGTGTGCAATTCAACGTATTAAAGCGTATTGTCTAATAAACTATTTTTTAATGAATTGAATTACCTCTCCGAAATTATATTTTCCATATGGTTATGTGCCTGGAACATATCTAGACGAGGTTCATATTACTACTTTAGTAATTTTTAGTAGAAATACATGACATTTTAATTAAAGGGACAGTTCGGACCGTTCTGCTTTAAAATTACTTTTATTTCCATCGCCTCGTCCCAATTACAGAAACATTGCAGAAAGACTCAGCGCAACATAGATAAATGAATAAATAAATGAAAACGTGCTGGTGCATGTCAGTGGGGGTGGGGGCGGTGGCGCTGCAGGGGGGAGTCTGTCTGAACTGAATGTATATTTACGCATCACCATTCAAAAGGTTGTTTTTAATTTGATTTGGTTTTAATTACTCTTTTGATTTGATTAAATCTGAATAATTCATCTTACCTAATTTGATTTAGTTTGTGAGATCATAATTCAATTAATCACCCATTACTGTATAATCATTTTTACATACCCTTGGTTTTCGATCGTAATGACCTCACTATAACGTAGATCATCAACTGGTACCAGGGATCATCTGGGATTCAGATCGCTATAGGGGTAGCTGTGAGGCAGGATTTAGATGGACTCATAGCCATATCGTGGAGAGCCAATATGCTCACGTTTTGTCAGATGTTGTCGGGCAGTGTTGGCTATAATGCCTGTTGACGGCTTTCCCACAAGGAGATATCGAAACAGACGTGACGAATGCGAAGAATATTCGGCCGATTGATCGTTCGCTAGTGTGCATTGCCAAGACAGAGGACAGAAAGAGAGACGGGAGAGAGAGAAAGAGGGAAGGTGGGGTGAAAGGGAGGGGGAGAAAGAAAGAGGGGGATAGAGAAAGAGGGGGAGAGGGGGAGAGAAAGAAAGAGATACGAAGAGATTGAAAAGGCTATTATGTGGCAACTGTGAGGTCAGAGAGGATAAGCGCTATATTACTTTTTCATATTACCAATTTTCATTGAATAAATTATTATTTGTTATTACTTTTATTGTTGTTATTATTATTATTATTATCATTATTATCGTTATTATTATCATTATTATTATCATGATCATCATCATCATCATCAACATTAAATTATTACTATTACTATTACTATTATCATTATTATCATTATTATCACTATTATCATTATCACTATTATTATTATTATTATCGTCATCATCATCATCATCTTCGTCACCATCAACAACAAAAACAACATTGACTTCATGAAATCATGATCATTCGAGTTTGTTCATAAATTTGATAATAAATCGTTTCAACTATCGATGTTTTCAAATGAAGATGATAGTACAGTTTTGGCATTATCAACTACATTTAGTAGTAGGTGATACAATCGCATTGTCTGCACAGTAAACGAGTGCAGTAGTTAGCATGTAAACCTTTCAGCCAATGAGAATCCATCTAAGTGCTGTCGTCACAATCGTTATGACGGGATCTTCTTCGCACCGTCGGTAAAGTTATAAAGTACAAGAGCCCTGTCAGTTATTCCGCATTATCTTGTTCAATAGCTGAGGGAAGTACAGCAGGATTTACTAACATATTCATCGTGTAGATGGCTGCGTTGCTGACGTCGCAGAGATAGTTGTGATTTTTAGTCTGACAAGCGTTTTATTGTTTTATTGTTCCTTTGATCATTTTTAATAATGACACAAGGAGAGGAGCAACGACATGGAGCCACTGCAGGGGAGTTTCAACGTAATTTAGAGTTATCACATCGTTCTGATACCAATAGTTCACTAGCTCATAATGGGACTTCCAATATACAATCGGTAGCGGAGATGCTACTGCCGCCGTGCCTGCATCGCCCGACGACAAATCCGCCATCGCACGGGGGCGAGGACGCCAAGAACCTTCTTCAATTCGTTCACCATGCCTCGTGTGACATCAAAGCCGCACTCGATCAGGGAAACTACACTCGAAAACAATTCCGACAACACTCGACGAGCTCGGATCGCTCTGAGCAGAAAAGGAGTGAACGTTTAAAGAAAGAGCATTCGCCAGTTCGTCGATTTTCTTCCGAGGACATGATGTCACAGCATCTTCAACGCCACAGTCATCCTCCTCATCATCACCCTCCTCTTCCTCCTCAACATCCTCGTCATCATGACCCGCTTGGTAGAGAAAGAGATCGTGTAGCCGGCGAGGAATTACCGGCCGAAAGCGACGACGCACATCCCCGTAGCTCGCGTGATATACTCATGAAGCGACACGAGTTTGCATTTTCCTTCGCCGACCAGGAGATTGAAAATTCAAAACATATTGATAATGGACCCGTCGGTATGTCAGGCCAGGACATCGACGACGACAAACTAAGAGCCAATACTCAGGAGAGAGGGAAAATGATGAAAAGTCGGCCAAAGAGTGACAATGATACAATGGATCTTTTCAGCTATGTTGACCTCTTGCGGGAAAGTAGCCACAAACAATCAAATGACGAGGATCAGTCAGAGAATGAGAGCAATAATGAAAGTGAGCCTATGTTAATACGAGGAGGTATGCCCGAAAAGAATGCGACATCAATGAACGACAACGATAAGAGCAATAAGGTCAACGCCGTGCCTTTAAGAAAGAGACGTTTACCAGCTTCCTTCTGGCAAGAACCAAAAGGTAAAAGTGACAATCACAAAATGCTTACTCGTCCTGCTGAACATCCTCTTGATGGACAACCCCGCTCATTCGTCCATCATCCTGGCCTGAGTTTATTCGGACAACTCAAGCTACCCGTCCCGAGCCCGTTATCGGCTGGTCATCTCGATTTCGACTTCGGTCTTGGGCGCCATTTTTGCGGGGACAAGAATCCGTTCGTCTACCCATCTACCTCAACCACGTCACCGTTCTTGAATCTCAACATGCCTTACCGACCACACCTCCCCATGGGTGTGCCCCACAGCGTCGACGAGCGACATCGTCATGGACTTCATGTACCGTGTGGTAACAACGTCTGTATGTGTCATCTACAGAACCTAGCGGCTTACTCGTCCAGTGTTTGCGAGCCTTCTTCACAAAGCGCTTCGGGGCTTTTCGGGAGGAGCCCTACGATGCCACCGGTATCACCGATGGATAGCACCCCATCGTCAGCCCTGGCTTTGAACCGATGGAGTGCCATGCAGTCTATAGATACATCACCCGAGCTCTTAGGAGGGTACCCCATGGCTAGAGTTCTTAAACCCATCCCAACTAAATCACTGACATCATACCCACCGCGCTTTCATCCTATTTTTACTTAAAATTGAGGCTAAATTTATTTTCAATTATCTTTCAAACTTCTATGCAAGTGAGCGATTATTTATATTGGATGACGAATTTGACGATGTCACGATAAATTTCTGAAAGCCGCAACACGCGCTTTCTTTCTCTCCCTTTTGAATCACTCGTGACAGGAACTGTTCTTGATGTTCGAGAAAGGATTCCCTATTATCTCTCTCTAAGCCCCAAATCGGATTTCAAGAAAGGTTAACCTTGTGTTGAAATCGTCACAAGAAGAACACATAAAACTTCAAGAAAGATGCTTCTACAGCGGGACATGTAGCGCTTAATCCTGACCTTATATGGTAGATATACCTGATGTGCAAATCTTATTACCGTTCATTATTTAGATCTGCTGCAAGACTTTTGTCCATGAAAGATGCTTCTATTAAAAACTAAGATGTGGATTATTTTCTTACATTGATCCGGTGTTTGGTTTGTATAGTCACGACTCCAAATTTCCTTTCTAATCGACTGTTGGATGGTGTAATGGATTTCTTTTAAATCATAGTTAAAAGCCAATGTACAGTAATCTAAATGGTCGCAATTATCAGCAGTGGCGTATCCAGCATAGTGCTAAGCCGGCGTACGCCCCTGTTGGGTTAATTTATGAAAACATTTGATGTAAACAACTTCCAAATTTATGAAAAATACAAGTCAAATTTTTTTAACCTAGCATCTAAATTGTTTTCACCTCTGCCTTTTTAACATTCGACACAAAGGGACAGAAAATCTTACAGCAGTATTGCATTGTGAGTATTATGCTGTTTATTCACTTCAGTCAAAGGGAAATTTGTCAATCTTTCCTCTCGCTCTTTTTTTTTTTGGGGGTAGGGGATTTACCACCTAGTGTATATAGGCTTTAATTGAAATGAAAGTGTGTAGTATATCAGTTTGTTGTTCCGAAAATAATAACATATTGTGATTCTGTATCAATGCTAGATAAAGCTTGCTAGAAAAAAATACAAAAAATAGAAAGTTATAAAATTACAAAAATATCTTTGCTTAAATCTCTATTATACTGATTTCTTTGAATCATGGCATCCATAATATATTTCAAAATTTGATTGTGAGCTGATATTGGAGTACAGTAATATAATTCCCCGATACATAAATACAAGATTGCTTTCAGTTATTATATAGATAGTCTACCTAAGAATCTTAAATGTATAAGTTTATAATCATGATCAAAATACAATTGATCTTGATCTCGATTTGGTCAACTTCCATAGTTCAATATTTTCTTAAACTTATTATTTTTTTATGTATATATTTTGAAAGGAAGAAACAGTGCCACACTTAATTAATTGTTTGTTTAATCTCAAATTACGAGGGTTACTAATCGAATGATGTTGGTGGAAATCCCATTCTTGAATTAATGTGAAAATAGAACCTCAAAAGAGATCACTTTGTAAACCATCTTTAGAGATTTTTAATGTAATTTTTTTGTTTTGTTGAAGTTTGATTTGTTATGAGTCACTATTAGTATTGGGCGTATTGAGCTTTACAAGCCGAACTTCGAAAAGGGTATATATTTGTGTTTACAGTGCTGCATACAATTCTGATTTCCATACATCTTTCATTTTTCTCATCAGTGATATGTTTGAATTAGGATATATTTCCATAATTTGTTTTGCAGGCCTACCCCAAATCGTGTTTTTTAATATTTAAAATATTACCTCTACTAATTGTAATAGAACATTAGGCCTATATCGTATTAGACAGAATTGATGATACAAATTGTCTCAACTGAAATGGGCCCAGAAAACTAATATTTCTTATGAGGATATGACTATGTACAGCTTAGACTCACATGGATGAAAACGATTGCGGATTCATTTATTCATGAAATATTGCGTAACAGATGGCTGCTTAAGATGTATATGGTGCATACTGACATCAATTCAGTTGCATAAAAACTGCTATTGAATGTAGCATACCGCATCTCTTCTAACTTCTTATTTGACCAATCAGAAGCCATTGGTGGTGACTGGTTCATTCTACGAAAGCTGTGATTGGTTCGAAATTGCGTTCAATCGCAATTTTATGCGGCCGTTAAGATTTAGCGATGCTTGAATAATAACGAGTGCAATATGTTTTTGTAGTAACAATCGGTAGAAGATTGATGTTATGGAACGGGTTTGATCAAGCAAAGCTTCATCTTAATGATATAATTGTTAGAATTATAAGATTGCTTAAAATATTGCTCAAAGAGCTGTATTATAGACGGAGGCAACATATCACCGGGGAAATATCTGCCTAAAGATGCTTGTGTAAAAACTGTACAAAACTGTACAAGTGTTGAAAGTGTTATTTAAAAAAAGTCTGAGTGTCTTTGCGGTATATATGAAGAGAAAATATTGTGGAAACATATGATTGAACATAGAGGTTTATCTAACGTAACATATTACGTTGTCTTCCGTTGTACTTATGTAAATATATCATAAATCATTAATTGTCATATGGATTTTGTTAGATATGCTTCCATGGCAAGTCTGGCGCCGACACTTCAGCAATCATCTGAAACGAATGTTTATGGATATCTTTCTTCTAGTTATCTTTCTTTTCCTGCTTAACCTTTGTCAGTTCAATATTCTTTCACATTCTGTAAAATAGAATTGAACGACGCAATTACACTTGCCATCTAAATAACTCCAAAATCTGATTGGATATTGATGTGAAGAAGTATTCTGTAATAATGCTTTCAAATGTTTTGTAACCATGGTAATGGATTATGACAGAATTTAATGTTTGATTTTTCAGACTCCGGTATATTAATTGTGATGCTTTCATTTTGTTTTTCTATTTGACATTCGATATGTACATAATTTGCATTACGCGATGCTACGGAAGTTTGGGTTGTTATTTATATCTATAAACATAGTGTGTGACGTTGGTATTTTTTGCCGTATGATTATGATCAAGTATCGCGAAATCATGAATTGAGAGAAAAGGATGAGAATAAAGTCAGATATGACAAAAACGTATAACAAATTTGGATTGTTTTAATTTGTTTTCTAACGAATGAGTGTCATGAGTGTAACGTGTAGTTGTGATTGAAATATAAAGTGACTGAAAGTGTTGTGTGAGGTACAAAAACTGGAAAGAGCGGTCGAAAGTGGGCAGTGATTGTACTTTCAACACACATTTAAAATGTATTATATACTATTGTAATTTAAAATGGCATAACAACAAAAATACATACATCCGTCAAAAAAAGTCGCAAAATAAGAAGGAATAAAACCAACAAATTAAACGTTTCTTTACAAATATATACTTGAACAATAATGTCCACACATTGCAGCATATTTCACGAGGCTATTGTTCGTTTTCGTTCTTGATTATGTTTGTTTGTTTGTTTATTTGTTTGTTATGTTTTTACGGTAATGATTTTACCCAGCGGACATGAAGGGTATGCAGGCCTATTTACCAAAATGAGGCAAAATCATCTTTTAGCACTCCAAATGATAATTCTCGAACGGGTTGATCTATATATTTTTCAACAGACTTTGATAATCTTACCTAGAAAAAATGGTGAAGAATGTAGAATAAATACGAATGGTTTGCCTATATCTATATCTCTATTATGGTTAACCAAAATTTAGGGGTTACTTAGAGCATTGTAATTTGAACAGAATGAAAATGACATAGCTGATCTATAGACCTACTAAAACTGATCCCCCCTAACAAAACAAAATAAAAAGAAGACAAAAAATCCAGGGGATAGATAAAGAGACACTGAATGATATTCAAAAGATGCATTGTTATCCAAAATGTTTACAGATATGCAGAGTTAAAGGACTTGAGGTTGAGTTGGGGATTCCCCGCTTAATCCTATGCTGGATACACAACTCCTTAACCATACCCTTCGAGGTTCACTCGTTCAAATAGTCCGACAGGTTATTCGATAACATATTTAGCTGGAGTAAGCAAAGCAAGCAATTTTTCCGTTTATACACTTTCCACTTAAAATGATATTTATTCCACTATTGTTGTCGGTTCATCATACTTGTCGGTATGCGGTCGGACACCACCCTCCCCCCTCCAATTAAAATAACCCAGCGCCGCTCCCTGCATAACCAACCTACCCATCTATGCTATTGTCATATTAAATGTTATATCGTACCATACGTCGGACTCATGTACATGCCGACAAACATTATTTCAAAACAACAAACAGCAGGCTATGTATTGCGTAGTAGGGGCATAGCATGACACAGAGGCAGCTGCCCTGTAATAATAATAGCTTACCAATCGTTGCTAAAGAGACACATAGATAGGCGTATATCCGGTTTGGGATCGCGGGGAAAATATTATATTCACAATTATGTATTTCATATTTCAAAGCATATACTTTGACCCCTTTCCCCTATTAAAATCATATTGGCGTGTATACTCATATTAGAACTGCGCGATATTGATTGCAATAATGATAGTAATAATAATAATAATAATTATGATAATAATACTGCTACAACTAATAATGATAAAGATAATAATAATAATTAATAGTAATATGATAACGATGACGATAATATTCTTTACCAATCTTTAAGCGTCGCCGGGGGGTTGAGTAATTTTTCGCCTGCAAATACAAGACATGATACAAATCTAAGGGCCCATTGAATAAGTTTGTCTGACACCCCTCCCTATTCAATATGTTATCGCGTCTCACGACTTCCTTCATCTCAAATGATATTTACCCAATACAAAATTAATTTGATAGCTCTACTTATGGTGCGAACTTTAAAACGTGTGTTAAGGAGATGAGGTAGCCAGTGGCAGATCCACGATTCTCTGGCGGGAGACGCAAGCATGAACATTCTCTAACAATTAAAAAAAATATATATATATATACTGTGGATGCCTCTTTTAAAAGACAAAAAATCTTTGACAAGCAAAAGGAAAAAGAAGGGGCACACAAATAGGAGGGGATATTTTCTTGTTATACTCCATTTGATTGGATTAAGTTGGGAAGGCACGTACCCCCTTGGTGCCCCTGAATCCACCACTGGGTAGCCCATCAACATAGACATGACTGATTTTAGCACATATGATCTAAACACAGACATCCAGTAGCTCAGGGGATGAAAATTTTAATTAATTTATCTCCTGTTCCTTCTTTCCTTTGTAAACCACACATCACATGGAAGGTAATCCCTTCGTTGCTTAGTAGCACGCATACCCTGAGATTAGGGATGAAGCAAAACAATGGCGTCACGGAAGGGGGAGGGGCGCCTAAGCTTTGACAAGATAAAAACAGAGAAGAGAGTTTCACTGACCATTTTCATTTTCATGATCAAATATGACATGTATAATAGCAAAGGTGTTTAATACCTTGACGAACATTGTAATATCAAAATTAAACGAGAAAATACTTATTTACGCAATTCATCTTTCCTCTCTATCAGGAAAGGTCATAGAAACATTTAAAGGTTAAAACAAGACATTAAGGTCAAAGAAATAATCTAAACATGAGGGCGATTCTCAGCCTCCTCTCCCTCCTCCTTCTTCTTGTTCTATTTCTTATTATTATTATTATTACCTTTATCATTATTTCCATTACTATTATTATGATTAATAATACTATTATTATTATTATTATTATTATTATTATTATTATTATTATTATTATTATTATTATTATTATTATTATTATTATTATCATTATAATACCATTATTACTATTATTATTATTAACATTTTTGTACTATTATTGTTATCATTATCATTATAACTATAATTATCATTTTCATTATTCTTCTTATTATGTTATTACTATACTATTATCATTAATATTATATTTTTATTATTCTTCTTATGTTATTACTATACTATTATCATTATTATTATATTTTTATTATTTCCATTTTTTTATTACCACATGCTATACCCACTTTATTGTTTGGCTTTATGATTTCACAGTTCTACCATTTAAAGTTTATTCCATCGTCGAAGGTATACTGTTTCCAGTACCAGTCCAAATACTCAAATAATCATACAAGACAGGAACTTCCAAACTATGAAGTACGATCACACACTCATCCCTCCCACAACACTGCCTCATTTTAATCCATATCGCCTTGTATTAATCTCTTTACAAGCCCTCGGTTAAATTTGGAATTCGCTACGCCCTGTCCGCCGATATTAATACCCATGTCAATCAATCAAGCAAGAAATTAAGGTGTTCCTTTCATGAGGAATTACAATGAGATCTTCCACAATATTGGTTGTCGGGGATAATCTTTTGCGAATCCTGTCATTCTCACTTCTCTGCCTCCCCTAAGTAGGGTGTTGTTATTATAAAAATATCACTAACGACCTTTTCGTCTGTGGCCTCATAATTATATCCAATAAGGAAAGTTTGTTATCATCAAAAGCGTGGACAAACAGTTAATCGACTAAGATTTATATTTTTATTCAGCGTTGCACTACCTGCGGTTTCCATTTAGTAATCAAGAACTATAATAATTTATTCAAAACGTCGATATTCTTTGTAATGTCATAAAATAAATTTCATGTACGTGATTATTTTTTATAGGTATATCCAGGGAGCAGTAACCAAAAGATATAATCATAGACATGTCATAGAACATTATACCTGATATCATGTATCATATATTTTTACCCTTATATAGGTATATATATATACACACTGAATTATGTATTTACACTTCCGTCTATTGATAACTCTTGAGAAGAACACATCTGTTCGTATACATTTCTTTTAAAATTATTTATGTATTGATCGGTGTATGACATTGGCCCCAGTAGTTGATTCGCTATAAGTCGACAACTATTTATCCATTTAATTTATGATCTTGCAAAATAAGTCATGTTTTGTTTCCTATATTTCTGCTTTTTACGTTTGATAGGACCTATACATTAGAATTAGACGATTTGCAAATTAACAGTTAAATATGACTCATAACTTCGCACTATATCTTGCCAAATCATTAATTACCTCACTCACATCCTTTGCCAATTTTCACGCCCATTACCTTGCTTGAATTTCATATTTTCCCTTTCATCTAATCACTTCTCTGTTCACCTCTTTCTCTCTCTTTCTCTCTTTTACTCTTTTACTTCCGTTATTTTTATCTTATCTCTCTTGTATTCATTCACTCGATGTCAATTAACTCCCCCCTTTTTTTTCTCTCACTGTTCCTCTCTATCTATCTATCTCCTCAATCACGCACATACGACGCATCCTCTTTATCTGTCTGTCTTGTTTTCTTCTCCTTTCTCCCTTCTTTTTTCGAGACTTTTTCTCTTGAACTATCTATATCTCTCTCTCACACACGCCATCTGTATCTATCTCACCCCTCTCTCTATCTCTCTCTCTCTCTCTTTTACTCTTTTACTTCCGTTATTTTTATCTTATCTCTCTTGTATTCATTCACTCGATGTCAATTAACTCCCCCCTTTTTTTTCTCTCTCTGTTCCTCTCTATCTATCTATCTCCACACGCCCACCCACACGCACACCCACTACCTCTGTTTCAGTCGTCTCTCATAAGAACATATCATCAGCATCTGTATGGCTCTTGATTTTCTTTCTCGTTTTCAATATTTCTCCTTTCATTTTCATGTTTAAAATTTACCTTGATATATTACTCCCTGTATATACCTCTCTGTCTCACACACACGCACACGCGTGAGGAACATATCCTCAGCATCTGTATGGCTCTTGATTTTCTTTCTCGTTTTCAATATTTCTCCTTTCATTTTCATGTTTAAAATTTACCTTGATATATTACTCCCTGTATATACCGCTCTGTCTCACACACACGCACACGCACACGCACACACACACGTACACACACGCACACACACACACACATGCGCGCACACACTCCCCTCTCTCTCTCTTTTGGGGTTTTTATATATTTTTTATCTCTGTCTCCTTCTCTTCTCTGCATCCCCACACACCCACACACACACCCCCACTATCTCTCTGTTTCTGTCTCTTCCTCTCATCACCTGTCGCGTTTTATTGGGCTGGATGGCGGTGTACTAGTGTTGTATGTCACCTATACCGTGCCGAGCATAGCCCGAATACCAGTAACCAGCTACTGACATTTTCCCCCTTCTAGATTCCTCTCACATTGTAGATCTCAGGGAGAAAGGTGAAGGGGTTCAAAAGATGAAAATAGAAAGAAGAAGATGAGAGGATGGGATAAAGAGAATAAATAGCAGTTGAAGAAGGAGAAGAAAAAGAACTGATACCAGTAACCAGCTACTGACATTTCCCCTTCTAGATTCCTCTCACAGTGTGCATCTCAAGGATAGAGGTGAAGGGGTTCAAAATATTAAGACAGAAAGAAGAGGACGGGAAGGAGTGAGAAACAGCTGAAGATGGAGAAAAAGAAAAGGTTAGATTATAGTAGGTATGACTTGAATTAAAAGAAAAACTGACTCTGAAGAATAAATACACGATCCGGTAGATGATCTTGAGATGGAAAAAGGAAAGCGTAGTTGTGAAAAAGAGAAACATAGATTGAAAGAGGAAGAAAAGGTGATGACTGTTTGCATGATTGATTCATATTGCGTTCGATTGATATTTTGATCGAAGGATTGAAAATTGAAAATAAGAAACGGTAAACTCTTGACTGCTTTCAAATCAAATTTTAAAGAAAGAAATTCAGGTAAAGTAATTGTCGCTTTCGGATTAAACGTCTTCATTATTTTGTTTACACCCTTACAAGTAAGATATATATCATACATTAACCGCGATTTGTTTCGCATGAACAATCGATGAAGACATACACAGATATTTAATATTTAATATTTTATTTGGGGAATTAAGCACCGGCAAATCTACCGGATGAATGAAAATTAGATAATCCTGGTCAATGAATTTGAAAATATATTATATTCCTACTTATAAAGAAGATAAATGTTAAAATTGTCAAGAGTATAACCATTTGGATTTATTAGATTTCTTAGTGCATTAAAATATAAGAAAAGAGCGAAATGAGTACCAGAACTGATATGGGACATACTATCATTACACTCTTATTGAAAGTAACAAACATTGTATTGCAAAGCGATTTAGTATGATTCTTACAACATGTCTATCGAAATATGTTTAAATCCCGAAAGTCTATAACAGAAGATGACAAGAATCTCTTTGAATACTTGTATGAGGACAGGAACGCAGGTATTGTTGTCTTGAATTTGAAAGGTTGATCTTGAAATAAGCAATTTCATCTCCAGACGATTCATAGCACGGCGCCAAGGCTGGGCGATGATACCCTTTCCATGATGCCACAAAAACACGCCATGTTAGCCCACCAGATCTAATGTCACCATGTCACATAAGGCGCGCAACCATGCCAGATATTTGCGAATGTTGTTGTAAAACGAAGACACCTCGTTTAATGTTTCCCGGCCGAAAGCCTTCCACCCGAAAACTATACCATCAATGTCAACATGAATGAATGGTAGAATAACCATGTCTGCCAAAGTCGTTTGGAGCTGTATGGATGGCGACAAAATGATGTTTGAAAAGTTGTAACCTTTCAAATGGAATGATCCATTTGTAGCTTGTTGTTTTACTAGGGGCGAGGTCAGGGCATATATGCAGGATAATAATAATTTTGTCCACCTTGTCAGGTGCCAAAAATATAGAACAACTATTCATGTCAAGAGTAATTCTTATCAATGGCTTTCCGATGCTAGTTTCATGACAAATCACATATTTATGATAAAACAGACAAACCACTCACCTCTGATCGTTGTTCTGATATTCCTTCATAAGGTCGACAGTTCGAAGAGCATACATTTACATCTGAAAAGAAGACAACGACATGGCTTAAAAGCCGTAATAATCTGGATGTCGATCATTTGTCAACATGGTCCATGAATTAAAATGTATGGACTACTTTACACCTAAATAGAGTGCATTATAATTTCTAAAACCGGAAGAGTCAGATTAAGTCTCAGACCGATTGCCTGGTTCAAGAGGCCTAGCCGCATACCCGGTTTTAACCGAACCGTAACGCTCATCATTCATTCACATTTTTACAAACATAATACTGTAAGGACACTGTTCATTGACCAATTGGATGTGGAGCAGCGGTTACCGGGATATAAAAGATATTTGAAATATGGGGAAACGAAAGTAATGAAATAAAGTCATATTACACAAAAATGTTTTTAACTTTCTTAGATGTAATTAGAGTGCGATAGCCCCAATGGGGTATCCAGCAAGTTGTCCTCTAGCCCTCTTGAAAAGAACAGAGTAAAGCATTGTTGATGAAACCATTGATTCCATGATCTTACTTGTGTACTATTTGCCGTTCCAGTGATGATAAGATAAGAAAATATGAAATTCAAAGCAGGATAAAGCTCATATAAAATGGAATTGAAGTAAATAAGTTAAGATAAGATAAAATCATAATTAAAATAAAATAAAATGGGGTAACATAAGATGAAATCAAGAAATATGCGATGATATGAAAATGAAGAGAATATGAAATTAGATCAAAGAAAGTAAATAGAATATAAGATGATATGAAATGAGATAAGTAGGATATGATGCAACATAGAATAAGAAACTGTATATGTATGTATATGGATATGATGAAACAGTGAGAAAACAGCAAAAGAGAAGATACCATCAGATATGATAAGATAAGTGAAGAGAAGAAAAGATAAATAAGGTAAGACAAAATTTCATTTTCACAATATATAAAGGAGAGTAAAATAATTGAGAAAGTGACTTTTTCGGAGATATTGTTGATTTGACATTCATTAAGACCATACGATGTATCTTTGAGTCACACATGCAACAACTAGAGTATGCTGTGTGAGGTTCTTTTATGTGGCTGCTATGTTACATCTCCAGATTATTTCCTCTAAATCTACATTTAGCACCATTTTTTTTTTTTTTTTTTGGGGTGGGCATTGGCTAACTTAATCCCCGACTCCAAAACGTTTCGTGCCTCAGACACGAACGTTAACAAAGGTATAATGCCACACTTTTATTGTACCACGGGCTGACTGGAGGTGACACCTAAAAGCTTATAAGAAGATTGCAAGATTATACATCTATTTATGTCTCCATTTTCACTAGTTTACTATAATCTCTCCTTACAAAATGCACACCGACATCGTCTATAAAGTCGTTTTGTTTGTTGATGTTTTTGTACCGATGACTGTGATCAAACCAAAACGTATGAAATATTTCCAGAGAAAAGAGATCATTATATCGTAAAATAGCAGTTTCTGTTTTGGAAAAAAAATCAAGAAGACATCTAGAACGAAATCAGTTTGTGCACTTTAAACTGTATTTTTAGTTTATGTGCATACAGTCAAACACGGCGAAAATTATATATTCTAACATAAAAGATATCGGTGAATACTCTGATATTTATTTCAAATTCGTTCTGAAAATTGATCTATTTCATACAACAATGATGTAATGTTGACATACTTTAACCGAGTATTCAAAGTCGGTTGGTATAGTTGCTTTCTTGCCACCATTTTCAGTCTCTAGGTGTGAAAGAATGCTTTATATTACCCTACATGTAACCATGAGTAGCCTCTTAGACAGTGTTAGGAATTCAACATATTTGACTGAGAGCATATTTGTCCAGTAATCGTGCTTTATCCTCAATGTTTGCGGTACCAAAACGACGCTAGGTTCGCTGACCGAGTTTGGGTATTGTTCGTCTCGATTCAGCGGGGATCGCGAGAAAATCTAGGCTTAACCGAGTGTAAACTGTTGCCCGTGTTCACTTAGGGGAGGGGGGGGGTGTAACCTTTTGACTGTCGATGTATGATATCTCAGCTTTCAATGCTATTCTACCTGTCAGTATCCCTTTTTTTAAATAGCTGTCGGATAACTGTCTACATTAATGATCCAAGGGGTACATGCCCCCCTTGCAACTCCTCCCCCTCCCATATGGCAGTTACGCCGCAGATATGATGTCTGCTACCTATTGTCAAATGTATAAACAGTAGTATAGAGCCGATAAACTCCACATCACATATCAATAGATCATCGCTTTATTTTCTCCTTTTTCTTTTTCTCACAGGATTTTGCAATTCATTTCTTGATTTACCCTACACACTTCGTAATAGATAGGCGTAAGTTTTCTCCCCAAAATACGCAGAACGTGATCACGTGACTTAAAATGATTACGCGATAGTTCGAAATGAAGGCGACAGTATACTACACAAGATGAAATCCTTCTACCACATAGTATTGCAACCAAAATCAACGAATTATGCTTATTTGGAACACATTTTATCCGTTAAAATTAAACTCTTTTTACTCTCTTTGAACTATAAAATGATCCAGGGATCGACTTTTAAGTGAGATTTTAGAATAAGAGACGAATGACAACCTTGAAAATAGGATGAAGAGTGTGACAGTCCTTAAATTGCATTTTATGCCCGTCACATTGTGAATTAAATTCTCGATTATATGAGGTGTATATGTTTTTATCGCATTGTATACTTGTGATAAAGTGAGTAATTTTTTAAAATCATAATATCGAATGTCTTCATTCTGATAATATGTCGTACAAAATTGTGATAGAGAAATTATGCTAGATCTTTATGATCTCAGGGTCCCGTCTTATAAGGAGTTGATGTTAATAATAATCTAATTGCGATTGATATCAATCGCAACTATGTACGTTACAGGTAGGAGACTGCAAACTTGCGATTGATTTGAGGACTTGCGATTGATTTGGATCAATCTTTATAAAACGGGGTCCAGAGGTTACATATTTCTATTAATATGAAAGAAATAAAAGAAGCTTCTGGTCAGTCTTTCTTCGAAGAAAACAATTCTTCAAGATAATCACAATAAAAGTGTCAGTACAATCACAAGAACGTTTCTGGAGCAAGGTAAGGAAAGATTCATCAAAAGACGATCATTCCAATGTAAATGTATCAATAAAACCAACTTATAAATCCAACTCCAACTGTACTGAGTTTTTAATTACAAATTCCATATATCTTAGCGGAAAAATATATCGAACCTTTATAATACAAACATGTGAATGCCAAATTATATTGTAAACTTCATAAGTCTAACTATTTCTTTAAGAGCAGAAACACTCAGCAGGAAACTTACGTTGCTGGCAAATGAGTATCGAACGTGAAGGGTTTCAGATTTACATTTCAGGGGTGGCAAAGCATAGGAGAAGCACGTGTTTAAAGAAAAATAATATAAGTATCTTGTTCATAAGTAAATAAATTTGGTATTCTGTCATAGGCTCATAGCCGATGATGATTAGCGTTATTATAGTTGTTCGAATTTGTAGTCATTATGGCAGTAATAAACCCGGATATTGTATTATTCCTGTAATGTCAGTACAAAGCAGACATACAGTGTTTCCATTATTCTGAAATTTGTCCAGGTTAATCGAAACATTCAAAATAACTTCTATATTTTCCATTAACCGTAATGATATCAATCGATCACTAAACTCGTTTCGAGTCTAAAGAATTTGTGGTTCCTTAACACGTTTGATACCCAACCAACAATATACTTTGAATATGTTGAAGCAACATATGTATTACATACACACAGAATGGAATTAATGCTATAAAAGGACATGGCCCAATAAAAGGTCTATACATCCCTATGTTCCTATTAGTATTACCCCTTACACGCAGCAGTAGCTCGACGAACGCGCGAAAAGCTATGTCACACATTTTAATCACGCTCTCGTTCGCAGCTGGGCGCATGGGCCGACTCTTCTTGACTGTTACATTTCCCCGGGCATGTGCTGCCACCAAACATTTTAGGGCTACGAAGTTGGCATAATTAAAGAGAAATTGACATTGATTCCCCTGTCTGGTTGGAATGACAACGACGGGTGCTGTAGTGCCGGGGAGTTGGAGCTAATAAACGTGGTGGCCTTGTTATTTGGAGTTAACTAGCATACCCCCTAGGAGGAAACAGCCCGTGTCATTTCAATAATTGTATCAGAGCTCTGTGGATGGTGCTTGATTAAAATTCGAAGTAACTCCAGTCCTGGCCTCTGTGTACCCTTTGTTCGAATTTCAAACTCAATAATTGCAGGGTGTATACGCATGCGCCACATCAAGGATCATCATTATTTTAAAGATTCTTTGTGTAGTAGTTTCTCTCCTCACGTAAATTTTATTTTTCAAATTTGTATCTATAAGATGTTTTGTATATTGTTTCTTATTCCGTTTATAACAAATTAAGGATGATTAAAATGTCAATTATTAATTCTACATTATTATTATTTACCCTTTTCAATCTCATGCTTTGTTATCAATTCCGTCTTCTGAAACTTCAACTCACCTCCTTCCTACTGTTCCGTGAATTCCCTGCTATACATCCTGCAAATATTTTCCATAAATTATGCACCCGTCTTCACATCATCGACTTTCTACTTTTTACTTGTTATCTCTTTATTCTACTTTTCATGGTGTATTGCATTTACATCTATACCAAATTAATCATCAACATCATCAATATTTTACAAACATCTTCGACATCTTTGTTTTGAACATCACCATTATCACCGTCATCATCATCAATTATTATATTCACCTATTTACGCTGTCGCTCTGAGAAGCTCTACATCTACCTAAGATAATGTATTATTTAAAGAGTATGACTGAGAATGCCACACTATTTTGTTAAAATAATAAATAAAAAAATATCCTCATTTTCATTACCATCATAGTTACTATCATTATCTTAATCAACAACATCACTATCAACTTCGTCATCATCTTAACCATCATTTTCACTATCATCATCATCACCATCATCATCACCTTTACTATCCTCCTCGTCATCCTTAGAATTTTAATCGTTACCATCATTTTCACTATCATCATCATCACCATCATCATCACCTTTACTATCCTCCTCGTCATCCTTAGAATTTTAATCGTTACCATCATTATCATCATCATCACCAAACACCACCCCATCACCATCGTAACACTGCATACACCGTTAATACCGGGGATGTTGACATCTACCAAAGATGATACCAAAACCGCATCCTGACTATCAGCACCGGGGTGGGGGCTATTGGTATAGGCTCGCAATCTTCCTAACAATAGCAAACCTGACACGTCCTTAATCGCTTCGTCTTCGGGAGAGAAAATGGCTTTCTTCCAAACCAAGTGTTAATTACACCCCACGGGGCATCCCTCCAACTCACGTAATCGCCCCCGTACGTACCCTGCCGCTCTCCCAAACAGGTGGATGTTCCCCAAATGCAGGTAGAAAGGGAGATGAACTTTGCATGGAGTGTTTTTAGGCAGGGCTATCCCAGGAATCTTGATGATATTAGCACGTCTTATATACCTCTGCTCACTCTCTCCTTGTCATGCGATGATGAACAAACACGCCCCTACCTGGCGCATCGAATTGGAAAACGCCAAGGAATGCTTCAGGTTGCGGTCAGACTGCGGGCAGGACGCAGCAAGGGCGCCGCTTGATCAGGGATCCAAATTTAACGCGGAGAAGGGGCTCAGAGGGCTATATAAGTGACATTGAAGGCATTCCTCTGTACTGGTAGGCCTTTAATAATTCTCCGACCGTAGCTCGTAATTGCATGCTATGATAAAAGTTATCAGTTCGAAAATATAGTTTATTCTCTTGGTGATTTAAAGTTGGCATAACTCTTTTAAATATCTAATAAAATAACTTGCGTGATTATTAGTATGAATACTGTATGCACTGCTTGTCGGGTTTTGCTCCTGACATTGAACAGTACATACTGCGTCGGAAGCCAGTTTTAATTAAGCAAAAATAAAGAATAGTACTCTCAGAAGTATCCATGAAAAAAAAAAAAAATATTTTCAGTATTGCATTCTTTAAACTCTTTTGAGTTGCTGACATAATCATCCAATCACAAGCTCTCGTAGTTCTTTCCCTATTTTTCTTTATATTTTACTACTTTTAATGGGAAATTTTCTGAAAATCATTGTTCATTATTTTTGTAATCGTTTTCTTTCTTTATCATGTTGATTAAACAGATCCCCCTTTTTCACATTTTGTTGAACACATTTTAATCTTTTGTTTAACTTAACTCTGAATTTTAATGAAAGTATAGAGACCTTCCTCTCTATCCATGCATCTCCAATTCACTTTTAAACCAAAGACATGCTCAATCATGATTATCTCCTGAAGACATTAAGTGAGACAGGATGCAAATTTGAGGTGATGAAAGGGAGAGAGAGAGAGAGAGAGAGAGGGGGGAGGGGGTGGGAACAAAAAGGGGGAAGGAATAAAATACAGTAGTAGTGAGAAACTGAGAGATAGACAGAGAGAAAGAGATATAGAGAGAGGGAGGGAGAGAGAGAGAGAGAGAGGGAGAGGGAGAGAGAGAGACACACACACAAACACACACACACACATACAGAGAGACAGAGACCGAGACCGATAGGGAGACAGAGGCTTAGAGAGACAAGTTAGAGAAGTTGAGCAAATGGGAGACAGAAAAGACAGAGGGCTGGTGAGATGTCTGTATTAAGAACAAAGAGGTATCAATATATTTCTAGAAAGGCAGTACATACACTTCTATATTTAAGAAGAGAGAGAGAGAGAGAGAGAGAGAGAGAGAGAGTAAAGGTGAGAACGTGGAGGTATATAGTAAAGTGATATCAAGATATTTCTCCAGGGCCTGCGGAATACTCCCACCCTCTTTTTGTTTCTATGTAGTCCAATTACCAATACATCAATTTGTGATGAATACCTACGATTGCTGTTAAAGGTCTAAGAGGACAGGCCCGACCCAGTCTGGCCATATGCAGCCATTAATCTATGTCATCCCCCATCAGCTGTAGACGACTGAACATTAAATCTCGGCTAGAGAAATCTGTTACACCATCACCATCACCATCAAGTACGGCAAACCATTTTTGGTCGCTATTACCCCTCCAGTGGTCATTCTGGTATATGTAGAGGTTGTGGACTTGTGTTAGTCCGATAGATTTGTGATTAATTTCATACTGGGATCAGTGGGATGTGTACATCAAACATGATCATGAGATTTTGAGAGGGTACGAATATGAATAGGGCAAAGGAATGAGATTATTCTAAAGTGACCTGTATGAAAAGATGGAAGTTCGTACTTTTCGAAATAAACGAATCTTTTCCCTTTTGAAAGAGTACACTTTTGAAAGTAAATTAACGCAATCAAAATCGTTTTTCATTCTTTTTTAAATATTTTTTTCGTAATCATAATTTTTTGTTTCATCCATACTCACTGCCAAGAAGAATACCGACATTTCATCATTCAACGCGTGTACAACATTGATCTTTAAAGGTAAAGTTCAGGATTTAAAGGGAAAGTCCGTCATGAAAACAATCAATTTTTATAAAAGCAGAAAATAAAGGAAACAGGTCTATAACAGTTTGAAAGGTTCGTAGAATTCGTGTATACACTGATATGTGTGGTAGTACGCCTCGCAGTCCGGTCGACGGTCTGATTTCTTTTTATTTATATTTGTTAGTTTTTTTTTACATTTTATTTTTCTTTGATTTTTCTTGAATATTTACACAAGAGTGCATGCAAGAGATTCACTCTTCATTTCCGGTATTGGTTTAAATATTTCTTCATGTTTCATTATCAGGAAAGCAACAAAGGAATGGGATATATTATTTCCTATCGAAGATCGACAATTATTCTACCACAAAATTAATCATACTAAAATTCTAAAATACTATTCGTGAAACTACATCAAATTAAAGATTTATTTTCCATATGATTTGTTTTAATTCTGTAAGTTAAAAAAACGTCATTTTCAAAGGCAAAGCAAACATTACAAAACTATTATATACACGACATAGATAGAAGGTGAAAGAGAGGGGGAGTTGGAGGGATATATATATATATATAGAGAGAGAGAGAGAGAGAGAGAGAGAGAGAGAGAGAGAGAGATTAAAAATAACATACGATTCATGGTGACCTGAATCAATAATTTGATTATTAATCAATCTTATGTAATGCTGATGTGAGCATAAAGATGATATCGATAATGGAATTTCGTCACATTGTGTGACTTTCATCATGGTAATCGTTTAGGAGCTCTGTTACACAATCTAGCTCGATTACGACATCGACGAGCAGATGAGAACACCTCTTGACCCTTGACCTTTGACGTATAAAATTGTAATGTGCTTAAAGTCAATTTGATTTCCAAGTTTCATGTTCCTTCTGGTGAATGAAATCACTAATTAGCCACCTGATTGGGAGCGATGTTTAAAAAAACACCTCTCTGATAGAAAAATCGAGGTGTCGCATCATCACCATGGCAACAAGAACGTGCCTGGCGTATCAAGGATGACGAGCAGACGATGCTTAGAATGTTAGGAATCCGATTCGCGCCGATTCGAGCGCAATAAAACTTGATCAGACAGGGTATCACGGAATTAAAAAATCTGGTGAACGCATTCCACGCTCATTGGCAGGAGAGTCAGAAATCTAAGCTGGCCGACAAGGCAAACTGACATCGCTCCGACAAATTATTGGCGTACTAATGTGGGAAGGCGATTATTTATGTTAGGTAATCTAGGATGGATGTACCATCTTGGAAAAAGCATGGGTATGCTGCATGGCGCCTTGCCGTACATGAAAGGGGTGGGGATGAAAAAGATGAACAGTTCTTTGTTCACTTCTCTTCATGATGTAAGCATTGGCCTCAAGAACAGACTGATCAACTAAGCTGATCATATAAGAACAGGGAGGCTTTGTTTTAAGCTCCTCGACAAACGTTTGTTTCATGTTTAATCGCATATGCACATTCTTCTTTTGTCCCTTTATTCACAAGGGATATGAGCTTCTTTTCACTATACCCTATCAATCCTTTTGGGATATACCTGTGATATGTCATGCCTCACGAATGCTCCAAAGCCCTGTCCAATCTCTTTGGATATTTCCCACAAAATTTCGAAGGAGGGGTGCAAACTCCATCTGGTACGAGCCCCTCCCCCATCATCTCGTCTCCCAGGTCGCTCGTGCTCTCTGGCCCCTATCGTACACCACCCCTCATCAGGATCATGTTAATTGCATTATAAGCATTGGCTTCCAGTCGACCTCACCGCTCGCATGCCTGGCATACCGACAACAAATATCGCAAGGAAGAGAAGAGGAGATAGAAGATGAAAAAATGACGCACCTTGATCCAGTAAGATGAAAGCTCAAAGATGCGAAAGGGGATTTTGGAAAGGAGAGAAAATCCCGTGAAAAGCTTCATCGGTAATTTGCTGCGATGAGAGACGATGTGCGATGGGGCAATCTGTGTCTCTTATCCGGTCATACCCCAGTCACACTGTCAAGCTGAATCAAATTGACCGATAATGCATGTCCCACGATACGTAATTTGCCTGACGTGGGACTGCGTCAGCGACTGACACTTCCTTTGATGCGCCATGAGAGAATGATATGATATATAAAGTGAATGCAATATTAACAATGCAAACATTCCGACTTACTGGCGTATGCATTATTGCCTTCAGAGGCTTGATTGGCGCAGGTAATAACGCAATCGACACGACGCTTCGTTTGCGTCTGGCTTAATCGACAAACTCGGCCATTCAGGGTAACGCATTTTGTTGTTGTTGTTTCGTATTTGTTATGCCTATATATTGTGTCGGTCTTGTCAGTGTGACTGGGGTATCAGAAGACGATTTTGGTCGATCGAAACAAGTGCCTTAAATCATCCACCATGCCTAAGGGGTCCAAGATTATAGGTCGAATAGAAAAGTAAAATTAAAATTAGCCCAAAACAAAACAAAGGTGTTGAAGTTTCTTGAAAAAATGTTCACCCACTGACAAAAGGAGAAAAGGGATAATACAATAATATATTTTTGAGGAGAAATGTGCAGAGTCACCAGCTTCCACAAAATAATTTTTACTGATGTGGGCTATCCAGAAATGATTAATTGAACATATCTAGAGAAAGTAAAGTATACCAAATCGACACATCCCTGACATTGTATTAAAAGGAAATTTCGAGGGCTCAGTGATAGGCCATAACCAATTTCAGTACGATCCTTTTCGGTTTTTGCTTTGTGCACTGATCTCATTGTAGCATTATATAAATTGGATGAAAAGTAGATACTATCCATGCAACAACAATATATATATATATATATATATATATATCACAATGTTAAGCTTATTTCACTTTAGAAAGCTAAACATGGAACGGAAAATGCTCTGACTACTATCACCAGGCTTCTGCACCCTATTTTTTGTGTCGCCATTAAGAATGTGTTGTATGCATACGAGGAATCTTTGATGAGGTCGGAATGTCGGTCGTCAATCTTAATATATACCAATCCGTGACGTGTCGTCAATTGTCATCTTTCTTTTGACCTTTCATCATCTACAAGCACCATAATGATTAATATGTTCTAATTCCAAGCATACTTACATCCGACAAGACCAAATCACATCACACACACAGCTAGCGGCCTGGGGACCAATTTTTCAATTATTGTGTACCTAATGCATTTTTGTCGCAGCTTAACATAACAAGAAATCCCGTTTCCACGCGAAGACGATCAATCATCGTAAATAAGGCGTTTTATGGCAGGAGATAAATTTTTGGGTGGCTGCGCCCGCAGGAGCGTCATCATATTCATGGCGGGTCCGTGCCGCTACGTTACCCGTCTCATGTCGATGTGTGCTACACCTCAAGGATGACATGCTGAAATTGTGATGATGTATTCATCTTAGAGGATAGTGATACTGGCTCTTTAAATGATGGAATAAGTTCCTTTAAAGGAAGTAAGTACTCGATAAGGCGACGAAGACGAGGTTCGTCAACTGAAATGTTAGAGGCCTAGACATGTTTTTATACTACTGTAGAGGCCCGGTTTAATTTAATTTCATGCCAGCAAGATATCTTACAGAGCACCTTTTTATTTCATGAAATAGTTTTTTTTTCAGAATCAAGGAAATTAGCCAGTTAATGGCACTACATCCATCAGCCTGTTATGTAGCAATAATATGCATCCATGTTTTAAAAAAAAATCAAACGTAGAAACCTGACTCCTAAAGCACTCGGTTTCGAATTTTGGCGTCGTTCATTGCTCTTTTTAATCAATTTGTCTCTTCACCTGTGTTTTTGGTTTACTTTCGAATGAAACCAAATCATTCTAGAGTGGGGTGCCGATTAATTAACATTTAGCTTGTTTGTATGAACTCCAAACGTGTGGCATAATATAATAAGATGTGACAGAAAAGTTGTTCGTTCAGTACATAAATATTTGGTTACTATAAGCTGTAGATGAGTCCACATCATGCGTGTTACTTATGAGCAAATTAATATTAAGTATCAATGACGTATGAACCACCACGCTTTGCTGGCTAATGTAAATATCGGTGGCTAAACGAGTGATGCTCTCCACAGATGTTTGGAAGGGTAGTCCTTCATCAGGGGCATACCTGGATTTATAATCGCTCGAAGGGTATTTGCACATGGTAGGGGCTTACTGGCTGAGAGATTCTCTTACTCAAAGTGCTATAAGTGTTTCTTGATTGATAAGATGAGGGGCGACCTTGTATCATCATGGCGCTTAGGCTTTATCATCCTTGCGTTGTGTGGTTGTGAACCCAAGCTCTTAACAAAAAATGACGACTGATTCGGTGCGGTGGTGCCCACTATCATGATGGTACTACGCCACTCTCCTTAGGCTTCAACCATGGGAACTTGTATTGTTATGAACTTCTGTTCTAAAATAATAACGACTGATTCGTAGGGGGCGTACCCCCTAACATCATCGTGGCGCTACGCCTCTCTCTTTAGGCTTCCACCACGGGGTGTTGTATTGTTATGAACTCCTGTTTTAAATAATGACGAACATTCGATGATAACCCATTGCTTAACATTTATCTCCTGCTGATCAGGGATAAAAATCAATTTAGTTGCCCTGCCAATGACTCTTGGAGCATACAGCTACTAGAGATATTTACTCTTCTTAGCCTTTACTGAACTAGGCGCCGATATTTTCATAGCACCTGATGTAAGAGCTCGGCAAGAGAGAAGTATTTCAAATATATTAAGTATGGTCGTAAGTTAATAAAGGTTCACTATGACCTATCTCGAGTTTTCCACAACTTACTTATGCCGAACTCGTTGTCGATATTTCAACAAGTTGCGACTCCGGCAAGAGAAAATAATTTCAAACGTAACTGAATACGCTCGTAAGTCAGTACGAGTAGTCGAGTACAGTACAAATTATTACAAAGTGTTTCCACGAGTTGTGCCGAATTCTGTCGAATTAGCTGCCGATATTTCTACGGTTTGTACCGAGCCAACTAAGAGTCCAACTTGACAACTGACTCGGCAAGAAACACAAGAGAGGGGATTTATTATCACTCGCCAATTTTACAATTATATAGCACAACATGTCGTGAACTCTGAAGCTCTATAATGTCTTCAAAGTCCAAATTGGGTTTGAATATACTTTAAATAATGTCGACTTTTACTGGAAGGGGTTAGCAAGCCCCTGCAATGACAAGCATACTCCGGGATTTGTCTACATGCATTAGAATCAGTAAAACATAACTATTCGAGAACAGCGGAGTAAACTTCATTGGGAATAGAGAAGGGAAACAGAAAGTACCAATATCTGGAAGCAGGCCAAGATAGTGCTCAAGAGCTCGTGCCACATCGTACTGAAACATCGCGAAAGAGTGTGAATGGTATTACGTCATTTGCTTATGGGTGGGGCACCCTATCTCATCAAAACACTTTGCGAACCTGCAGTTAGCTTGAGACTTCCTAAAAAAAGAAACGAAAGTTTCGAACACATTATGAGTAAGCACTATTCCGTTAGGCTTCGGTATTGTCGAATTTATTATATTTACCACACACTGACCTTTTTTTAATGACCTGTAAATCATAAAGCAAATACAATTAAGTAATTTCGTTTTATCTGTATTGTAATTTAATTAAGCAATCATTGTAAATGGCATTTCTGTATTTGATCTTTATATGGGTGAAATATAAAAAAATATACATTTGACTGAAATTACAAATAAGTTGTCGGCCTATTCAGGTCCTTTGCAGAAACCTTTGTCTAAAAATACAAGATGCGAAAATAATTGCTATATATGATATCAATATAAACTCATATGTTGATGATAAATGAAAGTTTATGTTTTCATTGAGATAATCAACACTCCAATTGTATCATAATATGTTATTCCTTTCATATCTGAGGACACATTCTCTTCATCGTCATACCTAATAAATACCTTGGCTCATATGGATACAAGCTTTATACAATACCCTTACATACTGTGGTATGACAAGAATCGTTACTCGCATATTTCTGTTGAGGGATGCCGACATAGCTCATTTTAACAGACATTAATTGGACGTCATTTGTCACTGCTCTGTCTCTCTCATCCACAGAATCGCGATGTCGAAGTGTGCTGTCTACAGATTTCAAATTATATAAAGCTACTCTTTAAAATATGTACCGTTTGTTTGATTAGAGTGATGTATTGCACCAAGTTTGTAGACGTAGATAATACTGATTAGCCTGCTTTTTGGAATTATTACAAAACTTCGCATGTGCTAAAGAGTTTAAAGAAAATGTATTTTAAAACATATAGGCCTAGGCCTATCAGATAATATGGAAAATAAGACATGTGTATTTTTTTTCGCGTTACAAGACTTTTAACAAGAAGGTTTAATCTTAGAATTATCAGAAATCTTTATTGTCAGGATGTCTTGTATGTATAATAAGTTTATTGTGCTAAAACTCATATACAAGTATTTACCCAAGCTCTGGGGGCGTTTCATCAACATTTGTCCACATACAACTGTCAGCGCTGACTAAATTTGACCAATCATAGGCCTGGAAAATAGTCGGTGACAATAAAATTGTCGGTGAAAATGATATTAGTTAGACTAATTGTTTCATGAAACACCCCCAGATCGATGTCAATAACATTGTCTTATACTATACAAATAGATCTGTTTATATTATTTTCTATTTTTTTGAATATTCGTGCTCGTTATTATCAGTCGTCCTATCATTACAACGGCCGATATCACATTTCTATTCTCTTCCATAATGATAATTGATTGATTTGAAAATTGTTTTAAAAACAAAATCAAAATGCCATATTGAAAAATCTTTTTTCTATTAATAATATTATTGATATTTTTGAAATAATCAACTTCTCTGGGCCGAACTTTTTTCCGCTATTATTCCTTGCAGAAAACCCAATCATTTCGTCACCATGGGAACACACGTAAGTGTTTCACCCGCCATTGAAATCCATGATATGACGTATCCCTTTTCACCAATCATCACCATGCAATAATACTCCTCACCAATTGGAAGATACTCGGATCAATTTCGTCTAACCGCAGAATTGCGACGTGCCGCTCTCATGATATATATTTTTTTTACATCCAATCATGCAAATGCTGCACCTTTATTCTACAATCCTGTCACAATTCCCACTGTATTTGTTAACATATCTATTCCTCCATTGCCACCTATGTAATCAAGATTTACGATTAAAACAAAGAGATTCAAATGCTTTCCCAGCATTTCCATGTTCCATTGATATGGAGGATATTAATGTAAAAGGTAAGCAATTGTAGGCCCACGGTTTATATTTCTAAGAATTTTCTTCCCAAAGTTTTAATTTGGTTAGAACGTGAAATAAACAGATTCGACAGCGGTAGAAAGAGAATGGTGGCTGATAGAGGCAAGGATATGGGATCGGAAGATGAGGATGAAGTCTTCTCCATCTCCCAACCAATTCTCATTAATCGTAGATGATGCCTTCCAACACATCACCATGGTCACGTGCCAGCTATATAACATCCATCAGACCTCATAACTTACCAGAGAAAGATCACCTCTCATGATCATAACCCCTTCCCCTTCATGACTCCATGAGTATGACTAACATCAGGCTCGAGACAGTGGCGTATCCAGAATGAATAAAAAGGGAATTACAATTTTCCCGAACATGAGCTGTAATGTATTTAGGCAGCTCCGCGTGCTGTAGATGAAATTACAAGATATATTGGCATGGTATTATCCATGTGTCGTTAAAATAAGATTGCAGTCTCCTACATTTTCCAATTTTGAAAATGATTTGTCAACTATGTTGTTTTTTAAAGGTACTGTTATTTGATTGATTTATATTATGATAAGATTATATATGTAATTTTACTTTTGTTAATGATATATAGGTATCTAGTTTGTATATTACTTTTTTATTATGTTGAAAAATGCAGAAATGAAATTATATCAAATCAAATCAATTCAAATCAAAATGGGGAGGGGTACGATGGCTTCACTTTATGCTGGGTACGCCCCTGTGGAGAGGTATAGGGGCGGGGTCGGTTGACAGGGGACTATTGAAAAGCTATCTAGCTATCTGTGGCGGGATTCAAACCCCAAGCATTCCGTAGCTGCGGTGATCCCCCCGTCATAACATGCCTAAAGGGTCGTGTAACACTTTCACCGAGTATCATGCTGCTAGAGAACAGAGTCGGGTGTCAATCAGGGCAAATGGGGGGCATGCTTGCACCCCTCTCCCAACCACGCCTTACGAGGATCGCTGTTGGTGCCATGGTGAAATAAAACGCATCCGATGCCAAGATGTCAATGGAGATGCGACAATATCATTATTCATATTTTTGTTTGAGATATTGACCATAATTTGAAAGAAAAGTTGAATATGACTTTGCGACAGATAACATTGTGTATTTTCCGGTTTGTCTATCATCAACATGGTATCAACCAAACTATTGTCATAATCAGTACATTATTGATCAACCACGGCAGATGTGATTGTCACTTGTCTTCATGATACTGCAAAATGTTTTATGAACGATATTTATATATCGGCCTATATTAATGATGTCTGTTACATTAATATCAATAAAAAGAGCATACTCTTCAAACTTGTCAATAATGTGGAGAAAATGTAAACATTAATCCTAATGCCCATGTACTGCATTGGTTAGACACCGCCCCTCGTTCTTTCATATAGGGAATAATGTAATAAAAAGAAAATAAAACAATTTTATCGACCGGCTTTTGTTATTGTCCACATTTATTCATTTCATTTTCAAACCATTGGCCCTACAGCAGATGTCTAGATGATGAACATGAAAGTTGTTTTAATACTTGCCAATAGTACACATTGACCTATTTTTATTATTATTAATCGTGTAATATATAACCAACGATTGGTAATTTTGAGAACATTCCGTCTCCTTGATCTTATGAAAAGGAAGGTGCTCAGGAACCAGCTGTAATCACCCCCTCATCCCTCCTCCTCTTGCGAGCCCGCCCTCAGACAGGGCAGCATTCATCTGTTGGAAACATATCGTAACTCAAAACCGCCGCCAAATTAGTGATGACAATACGACCGGGAGTTGGCGAGATGCTTTCGATTCTTCTCCTAATCCACGACCCTTTCTCTCCTCCGCTTTGAGAGTTCGCACGACAATATTTACAAACACGAGCGGTTGTCCGAAATAAAACAATGCTTTGAATGATTGAGTTACATCTTTCATAAAGAGGACATGATTTAAATGCAATGCTACTTGTCTGTGGTCAAGATAGATGAGCTGGAGCCCCTTGCGAAATGAGGAATACGTTTATAGTTTGAGAGATGACTTCCATTTTTTCTCAAAATTATCTTAAAGGTACGCAAGTTCAAATCCTTCAAAAGCCTTGCACATTGTTATACCAGTCTACCGTGTACAGCTATCTTTTAGTTGATAAATAAGTTTGAAATAAACTTTACTAAGTCATTCATTTGTGTTAGATTTTCCTAACAATTTTTTCAAAGCTACACGATAAAGTGAGGCCCCTATCATGACAGTGGAAGTCAGCTCTTGATGTTGAAGTGTTTCATCAAAAAAAGTGGAGAAATTAATATCAAATAGTCAAAAAACGACCAGCATAACTGTAATATAACAATGTTACAACTGTTTCCTTACAAACGATAGGAAAATGCACCACTGTGGGGAACGTTTGCATGTTCTGCAACAAATTATGGTCATTGGTATTTTGGTTATCCAATCAGTCAGACTCGTGATGGAATGGATTTAGAAAGAACACAACACTTGATGTCATGTCAATAAATTGATCATGTGACAAAGAGAAATGGAAGCCATTGAGATCATTTCAAGTAAAGAAGAGATGAAATGTGATGGTCATATTGATTGGTTGACGGAATGATTTAGGACCTTTGAAATGAGCAAGTAGACACTACGATGATAAGCTAAGACTGAACATACAATTTAGAATGAAATAAGAACAGCCGATATAATTAAATATCAAACCATGAATGCTACATTGAAAGATAAAGATTTGTTCAGATCTGCTGACCCTTCCGTATTCAAGATGTCACCCCGCCCATCCCACTTGCAGCTCGTTCTGCTCACTTCGCTCTAATCCACACTCATTATATCATTATCCCCAAACATCCCAAATATTGGTGGACAGTTTCTACAGCATACCTGTCTCCGGGGGAAGCATGTCAAACGTATGGCTCATTTCACAAAGCAGGGTTTAATCCCAACTGAAGTGGGTCCAGTCCGGGGGTAACTATGAAGGGCAATTTAAGTTTTAAAAAATGTTACATTATAATTCAACATTCATTTTGAATGACTTTGCATTTATATGGGTCTACATGATTTTGGTTGCGTTTTAGTTTACAATCATACTATGAGAATGAGAACAGGTTTGATTTTTAAAAACAAACGATTGTTCTAACATTGTGTGCACCAATTTTATTTAAGACACAATTACATACAATTTCTACAACAATCGGTGTGCGAATATTAACATAAGTTAACAAACAAAGTGTAAATATTAACTTATTGATTCAAATAGCCCGAATCGAAGTATTGGAAGATGCCTCTTTGTCTACGTCTTATTTAATACTTATCAGCAGCACATATAATTATATCTTATCAATCTATTTTCTGAATGGCCTGTCATGACGACTGTTTAGAGTCAGAATTTTGTCTGAATTGCCCTCCATATTAATTTTATGTCCACTGTCTATGAATTTGATTTGTGAAGGCAGCTCGGTGAATTTACAAATAAATAATTCCTGTTGCGATGACATCCGTTTTGCTTTACTCTCATGTAACCGCCCCTTGCCGAGGAGGAAACGAAAAGGATCAAGATTCCATCAAGGGGTGGCAGGACATCTTCAGGATAATGTCTCGATTCAGAGAGAGAGAGAGGGGGAGGGAGAGAGAGAGAGAGAGAGAGAGAGAGAGAGAGGGGGAGATGACGGGAGGAAGGAAGAGAGAGACATGGAGAGAGACAGAGAGACACAGAAAGAGATGACGGGAGGGAGGAAGAGACAGGGAGAGAGAGAGAGAGAGAGAGAGAGAGAGAGAGAAGAGAGAGAGAGAGACAGGGAGAGAGAGAGAGAGAGAGAGAGAGAGAGAGAGAGAGAGAAAGAGAAGAGAGATGAAAATTGTAAATGAGAGAGAGAGAGAGAGAGGAGAAAGTGAGTAAAAAGAAGAAGAAAATAGATAGAGAGAGAGAGACAGAGAGAGAGAGAGAGAGAGAGGGAGAGATATATGGTTAGAATTAAAGAGAGGGAATTTTGCTGAAATTGTGAGATAAAGAGGGTGATACGATACAAATCCGGATAAGTAATAAAATATGATAATATATTAAATGTTTTACAAAGAATGTACTGTATTTTCTTTCTTCCTGTGAAAATGTTCTAGGATTCCTGTAAAAAAAAAATCGAATGCCCAGATACTTGACCAGCGCACCAAAGTTCTACCAGACAGTTCATTGAATTATGCCCCACATACCGCCAAGTCCCATAGTCCCAGGTGTGCTTTTCCACCGCAGTATTCTTCTGAGGGGTCTAAGCGAAATGTGTTGACAGAACACTTTTCATCCGTTTCACTATTTCTCACCTCATGGATTCTTCAGTCACTCAGTTATCTCAATTCTTGACCTCCGAAGAACCTCTCCCAGGAGTCGCTGAAAATTTTAGAAATGATTTTCCTTTTTCCAAAAGCAATAAGTTTGATTCCGAAAATGACAGCTGTATTTAGTTCGTCAATATCAACCTGGGTTTAGATTCTTTATTTGTTTTCATCCTTACTTCCATTGAAACTAGTAAGATTTACAAAAAGGTACCTATGGAAGTTTTGAGACAGGTGAGATAAGATAGGTATACCTATAAACCGCGATAGCATAATGCATTTATGTGATTATTGATTATATACTTTATCAGTATATTTAATGATGATGAACACTTGACGTTCAATCATTAAAATATTATGATTAAACAGATAATTTTAATTTGTGCCTTGAATATTATTTTCCTCCAAGTGACGTGAACGTCATACAAAATGTGTATCGCAACTCATACAATGTTATTGTTGATGTAACGAGAATTTTATTTTTCCTTTTCACAAGGTGCTTCTTCTTAAAAATGATTAAAACACTTTAATTTTCTACTCCTGATGTAGTTTTATGTAGGTTCATTGACAACTTTTCACCGATACACTTTAACCATGAGAAACAACTCGACAAACGACGTACCATTTGGACCTATAGGCCTACTTTAAACAGGAGATCGCGGATAATAAGGAGATAAATACAAAAATATGAGTCATAGGTAAAATACATAGAATGTTTTATTTTTCATTCATTAACAGCAACCAATTGAGAAAAGGAGTAGTTTCGACAGAAAATTATTTTACTTGAAACTTAATATCAGATCGACTCAATCCTTTAGGCCTGTATTTTCACATCTGAATCCAAAACTATCCAATAACATCAAAAGCGTAGTTGGAGCCTTGTAGCAGCAATCTTCTGGGATGTAACGCGAGTAGTTCATCCCTTCTCATCGCGATATCTAAGACTGGACTAAAAGTACATGACCTCTAGACCTGGTTTCATTTGTCATCGATTAAAGGTCTTCTACATCTATCCTCTATTTCTTTTTCGAAACAAGATGATCCCCTCAACAGAATCTCTCATCTGCCCACTTTGTCAGAAATCAAATACTCCATAGCTTCTACAATACTTTTGTATCCAGTTTTGGTTTGAGCAGGGTTGACGACGGTATAAGTTAAACCGGAACTTTGGACTAGCTTTGAAGAGTCGGAATACAGCCCTTAGTCCGCATGTATATATTTATTTTCAAGTATGGTTACATTAGTAAAATATAGTATTACAAACACAGTCATTTTACCATTATGGACGAGCAAGAAATAAATAAAAAATTGTTCGGTTCTAAAAGTTAAAATAGCGTTTTCATATTATAGTGACAAGTTCGGCTAGAGTAGAGGCAGAAGAACGAAATGAATATGAATAGGCCTACGGCATCTTGACAAATAGATCCTTGATTTCCTCCGATGCAGAAGAGCGTTAAGATACTTTACATATATTATTTTCATATCCACTGTTAATGGAATGATACGTTGTTTAACCAACTTAAAGAAATACAAGTACAACACAACAATAACTGAACATGCATGTGATTCGGGAGTGAATAAATTCAGGGGAATGGGGGTGAATAAAAAACCCATAGGCCTTGACGATTTTGTAGAGATTTTCGGAAAGGAAGCCCTGATCGTCGTATAGGATCTCGAGTGTTCATGACCTATTTCATGGATATTGGGATTGATCTTACTTTGGTTTCGATGGCCCATTTAGCGGACGGATGTTATTTTTAACACATGATACCGTGGGTACAACTCTTGTGACGGAATAGGATTTTCGTTTTCATTTTTGGTAAATTTGTTTTGACCCCCTCCGGAGTATGCGAAATAGTTCTAAGTTAAAAGGATTGTTTCGAAAAGGCCTATATACATCAATAGATTTGACTCGGGGCTGTTTATGGATAGAAAAAGTCGCTGCTTAGATAGAGGTTTGCAAGATCATCCTCCTTTTAGAGTTTTATGTTTATCGAGAAGTCTAATCCAAATGTGTGGATTGCAAGAGAAGGGGGAGGGAAAAGGGGTTGTTACCTGTTTTGACAACATGTTTTAAGCCTGTATGTTTCTCTCTTTTTCCATCATGAAGTCACTACAGATTTTCATTTCTTTAATGTATGAAAAGTTCCCATAAAAGTCTTGTTGACAATTATTGTTCGCATTCACCAATATTAACTGGTTGCTTACTAATGTCTTACAAGCACATGCTTTCTTATAGCAGTCAGGTAAAACAAACAAGCAAACCAACCAAACAAACAAACTAAACAATCAGCAAAAGGTTTCGTCTTTGAATACTCGCTCCCGGGAAAATTTAGATAATTTCATTTCAAAATTATCCTTGATTTTATTCAATTAACTCATGGATTCCTTTATTTTTCTTGAGTATGCCTTCTTTGTGTGCCCAATTGAGTTTGATTTGCAAACATATCAAGTAGATTCCAACAGAGGGCTGTAATATCAGACATCTATAATGTTGAAGCCGTCTTTCATCAGTCTTTCAAACGCAATGTTAAGGTCGTCAAAAACGACTTTCATCACATTTCGGAGCTTTGATGATCCAGTACCTTTTGAGCCGACCAGCTCAGCCGATAATCTCCGTCTGATTACAGAAATTTCCCGCCTCCCTCAACCAGGTGAATCTGCTCTCAAGGGGTGTCGTTAAGGAGGGGTGACCCCCCGTCCAACGTTACAAGAGGGTGCTGTCGAAGTGCCACAGGAGCGGTGTGTCCCTTAAAGTAACCAGCAACACTTATTGATACTCTCTATAAATCGATTAAAATATGATAAAACATTCTCATAGTGTTTGCTAATTTTTGTGACCAGCATCTTCGGCAAGCATGGCATGTTTGGGTTGGCACTTCCAATTGAGAATGGTGCTCACCCTCTCAACGTTCCACATCATGTCAGCTCACTCTGAAACACGTGTACCCCACATTGCAAAGTTAAATCCATCTTCCTGCCAATGATCTGATTCTTTTCATAGGTTGATGACACCCTTCTCTATGTAGATTATCCCGAGGTCAATATCAGGGCAAACAGGATCTTGGACGGGGACTGTGAATATACTACTTTTTATCTGTTTATGATGTGGAATAAAGTGAATCCTTTTTCTTAGCAATCAGTATGATGTAAAAACAAAGGATGTATTGATATTCCTTAAAGTTCTTAATACAGGAGTATGGCTAAATTCACATCAATAAAAAATGACACATTTAGAATGGTTCAAACAAACAAATGTTGCAAAATGGTTTCTTGGTGAGAACACACTGCTCTTCTGAATAATCATTGCGTTACAATAGAGTAGCGATCCCTTTTATAAATGGAAATTGATTTTATAAAGTGTTGCAAGTACTAAATTTCGGCCCTGTACTTGATTTAGTTATTGGGTTTATCTATAAGCGATCCTTCCGATAAAATAACGAAGACAAATGCAGATTAGATGTGTTACATTATAAAAATTTGCCTTACCAATCGTCGAGGGCGCTAAGCCTTGGTAATATTTTATTTCTCCAATCATTAATTTTTGTTATCATCTATCTATCATTTTATCATTTTCTTTTAAAAATAAAATTTGTACTCGCTTTTGCTCGAAAGGGATGTCAGCGGTGATAAAAGTATATATCAGTGACTGTACCTGTATACTGATTTGTTTAAGATAAGTAAGTTCCCTTTTAAAGGTAATATTGACTTCAAATGAAGATTTGATATCATTTTCACTTGCATGAAATATGAATTCGATTCATTATTCCCGTCATGTAACAGATAAAATTCATTAAAAAAAAAGAACCCTAAGGTAATTTCATTTAGTTATTTGTTGGAATTGTTAAATTGATTTGTTTTCAAAATGCAAGTTACTATTCATTTGTGCATCTATTTTATATACAGAAAACGCAGAATGCATTTTCCCGCTACCTGCTGATTCTAAGAAAATAAATAAATTCATTCATTTGTCCAATTAGGCATAAACACGAAAGTTTGCTTCATGCATATTATAAAAGGTTCATTTTAAGTAAAATATATATTTTTTTCTTTTCTCAATATAATTCGTTACTTGCAGGGAACAGTGAATGCAAATTGGAAGAGGCTGGAGTAAGAGATCACCCGTCTCTCCGAAATGACGCGTCATTCAGAAAGGTCTCTATCTAAAGTAATACTGGTCGAAGAAGAGGAGGGGGAGGTCGCCACCATCCCATCCTACCTCGTGGTAAAACATGACAAATGCGTGACCTTCGTACCCCTGCCAGTCATCCATCAATACCTAATGCTTCATCGCCCACCCTCCAAAGGTATTCTGATCATGACCTTCAGTAGAACAGATACCGTGGTCATACCGCCGATCAATGTCGTCTTCATTTTCACCTCCTCCTCCCTCCCATAGCCATACGAAACGGAGGGGGCAGGGGTTAAATTAAGCCCATCCCTTCCCCTTTCCTCAGGAAAAAGCCACAATAACAGTGGATGTCACAGTGGATAAACATTTTTTGTCTTCTCTCTGTCGGTTGGCTGGCTTGCAAACTTTAGAAACAGAAAAGCTGATAATGATATTCTGGCAAGAGATGCCTGCCCTTCGCGAAATTGTGCCCGTAGGCCTATTCTCCCTCTCAAACATCATCCTCCTTTTTTACTCCAGTCGGTCATCTTGTATTCATGTGGTTACTTGTGTCTCCCCATCTTCGTCATCGTCATCAATCCCCCTTCCCTACTGAAGTTTTTTTTTTGCCGCCATGGTTCTTTGGTCTTGGCAGAAATGCTGTCGCATTCATCAGCCGACGAAGTGGATTAACTGACCTATACAGATGTGTAAGCTGGTAGATACGTTTCAACTTGTTTTCGTGGGCCTCAGCATTCCTTGCATTTATCGAATGACTTAATGAGCGATCCAATTTAACACTCGTGTTTAGATGTTATCAAATTATATTGAGTTTCTCATCAAGCCGCTCGGGTTCGGCCCGGTACGGTGGGCTGCTATAGCACGTGATGAGATGAGCTGGACCAAACAATAGACATCACCATCCCTCGAGGATGCCTGTGGTTTAAATAGTTAGATGGATGGATGGGTGGATGGATGGATGGATGGATAGATAGATGAATAGATGGATATATAGATAGATAGATAGACATACAGATAGACAGACTGGATACATAGTGATGTGATGAGACGAAACAAAACAATAGAAATTCAACAATCTCTCGAGGAAGCCTGTGAATAATAATAATAATAATAATACATTAATCTTTTTATAGAGCGCAGAAACTGTCCAACAGAATTCAATAGATCGTGATTGATCGTGATTGTGATGGTTATTTTTCCTGACTGCTAAGAAAGCATAAATGCTTGTAAGTAAGCAACCAGATGGACGACGGCTTTAGGTCCTCTCCGAGGGACCTGGTAGTCAGGATTAATGCCTTGCCAAAGGGCACTAGCGCATCGACTTGGTTTGGAACCCGGGTCACCGGATTACGAGACCACTGCTCTACCAACTGAGCTATCGCGCCTCCATAGATTGATAGATTGATTGGTAGATGGATATATACATAGATAGATAGATGGACAGATGTATCATAAACACGAACTATTTTCGACAATTCAACACAAGGGCAAATTCAATGGCCTATTTTATGTGCCAGAGAAATCATGTTCGGATTACGTAACAGGTCAACGTCGTGTTCGCACATTTCAATATGTGACGCACTAGGCGTTAGGTCGAAAGTAGTTGCTAGCGTGTTTTATATCTTCTCTACAAAGTCATCAAAGTTACATCACAGGCCTTTGCCGTCTGTGTGTTGCATTGTATACTGATATAGATAAATAGAAAGACAGATAGAGATTCCTATGTAGATAGACAGATAAACAGAATAGAATAGATAGATAGATAGATAGATAGATAGATAGATAGATAGATAGATAGATAGATAGATGGAGGGGTATCGCTTGACTATTTTGAAGGGAGGTATTTCCAGACCAAATTTGCCGAAAAGTTGCCGAGAGATTTCCAACAAGCAAACAGAAAAGAAGAAAAAAGATTAAGAAAAAAGATGTTTCCATATTTATCAGATTTGCAGACAGCAGAAAGTGCAGGCCCTAACATTTTCGAAATTTTCTTACAGCAGTTATGATGAACTCCAAGTGAATAATGGAAAAAAAGTATTGTTAAAACATGAAGTTAAAAAAGCTCCCTCCATTTTTTCCACTTACCGACAAAAATTTCATAAACACAAAATTATAGACAACAACTCGAGATTTACTGACAACATTTCTTATGGATTACCCACACACCCGTACAATTTTTTTCTTGTAAATATCCAGGGGAAAAATCCAGCTCGAGGCTATCTGTCCACTCTGTCAACGCGTGAGCCCACGGCACAGGTATCCAACTTGCACACTAAGTGTTCGTTGCTGAATCTAAATTATTTGTTCACCTTCATATTTGTTTAATATTCCCCTTAGGGGAGATAAGACGGTGGTAGCTTAAAACTTCTATAATGGCTGTTTATCAAGCAAAATCAAAGAAATAGGATAAAAACCGAAAACACCTTTTTTGAGGGGGCTCTTCCAAACACTGTACATGTTCAGTGTTTTTTTTTTCAAGGCTTACCAAAACTACATAATTATGAGCTTTACTTTCTGTAATGATTAATCTTATGTCCATGCACCGTTATCCGTTTATAATAATGACTCGTCCGCAAATCACTTGTTTGTTCTAAGGTGCCTCGTGCGTCCTTAACTGAATTAACCAATTGCCATGGCTTCTAATTTATAGCTTTTTTATAGCAGCTATGTAGAATAGTAATGAAATGAATTCTCCATGATACCTCACGCCAGCTCAACACCACGTGATATGTCTGAAATGATAGATAGTTGAAATTCCGACCTAAGTGGCTGCCATTTTGCATGGCATAGTATATCGGTGATTATTAGTCTTAATGACTTATGATGAGAGTTGACGCTGTCAAGTATATCCCTTCTCCATCTTACAATACGATTGGTGCGATTGGGACTATACACGAGGTCTAAGTATTTTTAAAGGTAGGGCCTAGTCTATAGTTAGTGGCGTATTCCTATGGTGTATCCACCATACATTTAGGATGGGGCGGGCGTGTGCCCCTGTTCGAAGGCCCATCATTAAAAATTAAAAAAAATTATAAAAAAAAAATTGCCTAGATATAGTCCTCCCCCGAGAGGTTTCATCCGCCCCTGATTATCTTTTTCTGGATACGCCACTGCTAGTCTCGAGTTCGTAAACTGATTGAAAAGTAATAGTTTCAAAGAATCACACAAACTTAAAATTTTTCAGAAAGTATGCAAAATCAGCGATGGATAATATACAAAATATGAGGCAAGAGAGGGAATAATACGGAAAATTGCAGTACTGTAAAATAGTCTATGTTCATGTTTTTCGGTGTATATTGGTATCAACAAGATTTATTCATTCTACTTTTATTTTCTGTTAATCGATTTGAAAGGACGTATATTATATTGTATAAGCTGGTTAAATATCTATCTTTTTCGTGTTTATATCATGGTGTATAAAAAAAAAAAATAATAATAATAATCCATGATATGATTATGTATGTATTTAAGCTTTGTTCAATTTCCTCTGTTTTAATTTTGTAACCTATAATTTGTACAGGGCCTTCTCAGAAACTAGTTTTAATACTGAGAGAGCTACCCTGTTTAAATAAAACGAATAAATAAACAAACAGTATACTATACCTCCAACAAATCTACATCTATTACGTATTACATGATGTTTTAAAAGAATGAATTTGAAATAGTTCCTTTCAGGACTGAAATCATTATTATTCATAGCGGAAAATTTGGAAGCAAATAAATTTTGATTTAAGGCACCGTGCATTTGTTATAATCAAACCAAATTATATATTACTCGAGCGAGGGGCATTCTCCTTCTTAGCAGAACAATCAGTGGTATATCTTCATAAGGTGTAGCCGAAACGAGTGCTCCCTACCCCCGCTTATTCACCGGCTGGCTGATTCGCCGCTAAATATTTTCTCACGTATTGGACAAAAAAAAAAATAGTGCTCACTACCCCCCTCCGCTTATTCACCGGCTGGCTGATTCCCCGCTAAATATTTTCTCACGATTTGGGCCCCCATACCGCCGGCTGGATCCGCCCCTGTGTAATTGTGTCCCCCCATGCTCAAGCTCGGATCGACGCCCTTGCTGAGGGGGTACTCGCATACCAAAAGTCATATATTAGCTATGACAATAAAGTGATACTGTTCTCATCATGCTCATAAAAGCATCTAAATGACGTATTCAACATTAGAAATGTTTGCACAAGACAAACAAAATATCCAACATTACCGTTAAATGGCGTAAATTAAAAAAAAAATTATGACGGGAACAATAGTCAATAGTGTTTTAGTTCTAAATTTGCTTTTATTGTCAAGAAACTCAGGTAAAATGTGAAAAGGCAAATGTTTTATTAGAAATCTATCTCTTATTTTGCCACAGATGTCATGAAAACTATATGATAAAAATCAGACCCTTTCTACATTTTTTTATCTCTTGACATATTATGCTTATTATTTTGATGACACCCCACCACCACCACCACCATCATCACCACCACCGCCACTACCACCACAATCACCCTCACCCTCGCCGCCAACACCACCCAATCATCCCCATATTATTTCCACCACCATTATTAAAATGTAAATAATCTACAACATAACCAGTAGGCCTGGGACGAATACCAATTCAAACTGCTTTAATCTCTTAATTCCCAATAACTCCATTTGAGTAGAAAATGTATCGATTTGCAGTCTTGAAATAAGCCCTGACGATGCCACTGATAAATTTAATAACCGGCATGAAAGAAATCGTAATAAGTATTGCTTGGGGCGCTCATCCCAATACTATGCATGAACTTTCATGAAATATCGCCATCACACGACAGAGAACAGTAAGTTACAAGTCTTTCTATCTGCACAAGCCACCCATCTCTTTCGTAGAGATCAGTGACGCTTGACAGCAACCCCGAAGGTATATGAGTCAGAGGAAAATAGCATAATACGGGAAAAGGAGAAGAAGATAATTGGAGAAGAGGACATTAACAAAGAAGATGAAACTGAAGATAAGCATCTTTTTAAACAGAGAAATATTATTAAGGAAATAGGCAAATTGCTAAACAGATCGTTTCAGTCATCGATCCTTATCGGCTGAATTTGTATCATGATTTAATACGTTTTTCTTAAAACTTTTTTAATGGGGTCGGAGTTAGGGATTGACATACTATTCAAGTGTCGGGTAATGAACCAAACAAAATAAAGATTCACTAGTACTAGAGAACGAGGTGAAAGGTGAACGACTCTGCACAACAAAATGAGTTCAAAGTTGATCCCATGCAACCTCTCCAAGTCTCCATGCATGCAACCGGTATTGGAGATGGTGTGTATGATCTGCATTATAAATCTACTGCAAATAATAACATCTTTCAGTTTCATCTGGGGATAGAAGAAACAGTTTTGTACGGACATACAAGCACCGGGGACAAGGCCGGGGACAAGCATCGGATCCGATGATGCCCCAGCCTATAGCGATCGAGGGGCAGTCGGACAGATTCACCTCTCCCCTCTCGATTTAAGAAGTTTGTAAAGATCGTTAATTATTTAAACACAAAATTCTTCAGATTTACCAACAAGAGAATAGAAAGAAGAAAAAAAACTTTAAGGTTCCAAATAAAAATAAAATAATAAAAAGAAAAGCAAGACGAGATATAGGAAGACGCTATATTTTAAAATTCTTAAAGAATTTATACAAATTTATTTGCATAGCTTTAGTGAGGTGACATTCTCTACAGTACCCCCCTCCCTTGACGCCGCCCCTGCAGCGCGTGAGAGCTAGCTGAGCGCAACGGATAGAATGAGACTACGCACCGCCAGTCGTGGGTACGGTGTAAACATGGCTCCATACTTGAGTATGCAGATCGCCTTTCCCTGTTTAACTCAAGTAAAAGCTGTTCTAAGCTGTCTTCTGTTGGCTGTTGCCTATGTGGGAAGCCTTTACGTGTGGAAGAGAGAGTTGCCGAGGTATGATGATGTTTACAGTATATTTCTGAGAAATAAATACAATGTTTATTTTGGCGATGGACGGGAAAGGGAAGAGTCTGCTGCACGCTATACTAGCCTCTATATCATGTGCAGTGTGTTATGCACGCAGCTGTGGTGGTTTGGTCCGCTTCAACGCACTGATCAGGTATAAAGCTAAGCGCGGCCGCTGACACTGCACGACGGCAAACTGAGCCGAGGTGATGTGAGCTGAGCAGAGGCAAGGCACCAGCCAAACTCAAAACCCTAGACTAGATCTTGACCACTCTTCCTTGTTTATGGCCGTAACTAACTTTCTTAATATTTAATACTCGCTGTAAAAATTAGTTGAAGGGAGGTGTGTGTTGCGTGTTGAAACATAGTTTCTTCTACTTTTAGACCGAAAATTTCTGTCTCTTTCGTTCGTTAGCCTCTGATTTGGGAAGGGTCGGCTCCTCTCTTTAGAGACAGAAGCCGACCATAGCGACTGCATTGCAAACTACTGCTCGCGTCCGAGCAGTAAACTTATGCCCAAAATACTACATTTTACCCAACGCATATCCGATGCATTTATTATTGTAAATTAGGCCGAGGCTAAACTACATCTGTTCCACTTACCAGATTGACTGTATGATGTGTTTAAGGGTCTTTTTTCCGGATTTTCATCGCCGAAAATTAGCTCCGTGTTGAAATTCTTGCAGCCCTATTTTAAACTGTTACTGCGCATGAAGGAAGATGACGTCATCCATTGACAGTAACACTAACAGTTTAAAATACGGCTGCATGAATTTCAACACGGAGCTCATTTTCGTCCAATAGCTACATACATGTACGTATGAGTTAGGCCGAAAGCTTCTGTGTCTGATATCAACGGTTCTTCCGCTGAGATTTCATCTGGCTCCACTGACCGCCTCTATACATAGACTGAAGTACGTCCTATGGGGTAGTGTGGGGAACGAATGGTTCGGTTCGGCCGGACCGAGATGAATGAGATATGCAACAAGATTTTTTGACTCTTTACGCGTCTTCATATATTCACTGTGGCTGCAATATTACACTGAATCTTATCAAAAATAAGAAATAACACAGAAATATATACTTTGACTTAAGATAGCTTGCTCATTTAGATCCTAAATTAATGATTAATCCGAGAAAGTCTTGTCGTCAACATGATTTGTTGTCAGCCATCTTGATTTGAGATTCATTTTTTCTTTTCGAACGTCCAATAGCTACGTACGAGTCAGCCCGGCTTGACCCAGTGATAATTGAATATTCATAAACTCAATATTAGCCATTGGCATTGTTTTGGTAAGTTGACCCGGAAATATATCAGCCGGGTTATGTCATATATTGTCATTTCAAATACATGAACGTACCGTTTCACTGGTTCTGAGATAAAAATTGGATAACTCGTATAAAGTAAGTCTGTAAATTTCGCCTTTGGAAATAGGTGATGAAAACTTTGATAACTGTACATGTACATAGGAGAAAAATATACATATTTTTTTAAAATCGATTTATAAATCAGAAAATCGGCTCAATCTCCCCCCATTGTGCGAGCTGTATGTGTATGGGGAATGTTGACATATGTCATTTTTATTAAAGAATGACCCATACCAGACAGTTATTTCTGTCTATGCAGACAATAACAGTAGAGGTGCGGCACAACGGGCCGATTTGGGAGACTCTGAGTCTCTCCCAATTGAGAGACTGTCTAATATAAAAGAGATTTAGCTTACAAATACACAAAAGAAACAACATTAACAAAAAAGTCATTTTTCCCAGCCAAATTTATCTTGGTCAAATTCCACCCTCTCTGAGTTCAGGAGCCTATTTTTAAAGTTTTGTTTGTGGATATAAACAAAAATACAAAATTAGACAGTGAATTTTTAAAGCAGACAGTCAAATGGGGTAATTTTGAATGAGGTTCATGCACGTATGGACAATATATATTACTATCATTTTCTTGTTAGGAGGTTGCTTAAAACACTATAAAAACATAATGTGTACTCGTAAAAGATTTGTATAGCAACAGTGTCAAGTGTCAACTGTTTAATAAAGTGACCGATGTGACATCTTGAAACAGCAACGGTTTTAATTTTGGGGGTAATATTTTGAAATGTTCCCCTTTTCTGACTTGCACTGTATAATCCTGAAATAAAGAATGTGTAAGCAGGCTTATGTACATGTACCGTAAATCTCTGTGTATACGACGCACCTGTGTATAAGACGCACCCCTATTTTAAAGACCAAAAAAAGAAAACCCATTCGGCGAAGTTGAAGGCGCCGATTTGTGCTTGTGAACTTGTCAAAAATAATAGTAACAATGTCGTTTTTAAAACTAAAGTTATGACAGACAAATCTTCCTCCGAGTCCAAACAGAAATTTGGACATAGGCTCTTTTTGGTTCTAGTTTCTGAATGGTGGGTCGATATCCTGTGAGTATGTGTGTGTGAGCTGGGACCATGCGGTTGTTCTACCGGGCACGGGTGAGCTTCGGCCGGCAGACTGCTATGTGAAGGGGCATAATAAAATTGAGACTTAAAAAAAAAAAAAATCTTTTCCCTTCAAATTAGGAACGTAGGTTAACTTCAAATAGTAGATCCTAATCTTTTGTAGTTTATGTTGAGACACAGATTATCGAAAACCACTTAAAAGTAGCATTTTGAGGACTCAAAATATCCTGTACCTGTCTATAAGACGCACCCCTGACTTTTGAATTTTTCTGACGGAAAAAAGTGCGTCTTATACACAGAGATTTACGGTACATGTGTGTATTGCTGCAATTCAAGTACTGGGGCCAGTTTCTCGAAACCGTCATCAGTCTAACTTCTTGACTAAATCAGCTTTAGTAAGCTACCTGTCCGCTATGTGTTTCACGAAGCCCTCTTTGCCAAGATCAAGGACAACATCTTGACTTTTAAAGTAGTTATGACGCTTCCGACATTGTCATATCTCTGTCATAACTTTTTAGACGATGGGCAGCGCCATCACATGTCATTCATTGGGTAGACTATGGCCGGCAAAAGAAATCCTCCAGCTATGATCTTTCTACACATTCACTTAAACAGGTGTATAAAAACTATTATAAAATTTTTTTAAAAATCTTATGAAAATATGCCATGTTTATATCTAAGGCTTCTTCCACTTAAGTAAACTGATTATACATGTTTTTCCACACTGTAAAATCCTTGAGGGGATGGGTAATCTGCCACAGCAGGCAAGCCATAGTTAGAAGTGTGTATTCTCTAGTTTTCAGACCCATATTAATTTCGAGATAAATTCCATCTTCAAATGTGTAAAGTGAATAGTTTAAAACATGTGTTTTAACGTTCCGAATGTTGAATTGTTGTCATTTTGATATTGTGCTGAAGCCTAAGACATTGGACAAAACTTTCCTAACATTGTATTTTTACTAAGAATAATATAAGGGTGTACTTTTCTTTTATACACTATCAAATGAAAATATCTGGGGGTACCCATCTCAAAAACAAAACTAATTCACTGGTCATGAAATGAAATACTCACAATTATATTTTACAAGTAATTCTATGGTATAATCTACACAAAGTTTGAAGTACCGGTATACTGCATCTCTTATTCCCTGGTACTATTTTCAATCTTTTTTTATTCCTAATTCATTTCAATAATTTCGGTTTTCATAAAATTACATTTTGTTTAATCTGGTGGAATTGTGACAAAGACCCCGTTCTCATTCACTTCGTTGGAGCGGTCTAACTAAGACCCGTTCCTCAGGAGCGGTTCTTAGGTGAGTGAGAATGGTCAAAGTGGTCCAGGAAGTGGACTTCTGGACCGCTCTCAGAAGACCACCTCGGGAGGTGGTCTTGAGGAACGGGTCTTATTAAGAGCGGTTTGGACCGCTCTAACGTGCAATGTGAACGGAAGTGAGCTAGTGACGTTCCGTGCAAAATATGTAGTAAGGTACATACAGTTTGTATTCCGCGCCCGAAAAAATTGACCCGCTGACCTGAGCTGCCATAGCAACAAGACCACTTTGACTCGTGGAGCGGTTTGCGCCATAAAAAACTGCTCGGAGTGTTAATGCTCGCAAACCGTTCGTCAAGACCCGTTCCTCTGGAGCGGTCTAACTAAGACCACTTTCAAAGTGAGTGAGAACTGGGTCTAAGGCTATGTCTTTGCCCCTCTTCTCGCCGATAGTATCAATTTCTTGGGATGCCTAGCTAGTAAGCTCTTCGTGAAATGGTTTAGGAAGATCAGAGATATCTCCGTAGTTGGCGGATAAAGTTATGACTGTCTTGTCGTTGGTTTCGAGAAATGGGCCTCAGGTAGACAAAATAAGATGAGAACACCAGTTATCTTTTCAAATGTTGTGGTTTAGAGAATTCAGAATTGCCAAGAAAAATTATACTCAGTCAAAAGAAAGTAGCATGTGAAGATGAATCAGAAATTAGAGATGAGGGCCCATTGTTATGCGTTGAAACTTGTCGAAATTTTATCTAACTGTAATTACTTTATAAAACTGTAAACTTATGTACAGTTGGGCCCAAAAGTTTACATACACCTGGTAGAAAAGCAATTTACCGGTACATCGTCACAACTTCACTCATTTCTGCCAACTTTTCACTTCAGGAAGATAGACAAGTTTGGTCTCTGTTAATGTACATTGTTCTCTAGATAATCACTCTGAGACATACACACTGTACATGTATGTGACTCCGGATAGGAATGAGTGCAGTTGTGGAAATGTAAGTAAAATGGTTTTCTTCCAGGTGTGTTTAAACTTTGGGGCCCACCTGTAGTGTACATGTATAGTGGCAATAGAGATTTTGTTTCCTGATATTTGATTCTTTGGGCTTGTGAGGATGGACCTTGTGAGTATTTACTTGACTTCTATATGTACATCTAGGAATACAATACTCTTTCCTGCTTCTATTTTCTTACTTTAAAGATATACATACTGTATATTGAAGGTTGTTTACAGAGCCTAAAGATGACTACCTGGTACCCATCTACATTATTTCCTGCCGTCATGGAGAGAGCGTTTCCACCAAATGTAGCCACAAACACAGCAAATTTTAAATTTGTTCAATGAAGCAGAAAGATGGATAATGTATGGCCTCTAATGAAACTGCCAGGCTGAAACAGTTGTGGTTAGTGTAGCACTTGTGATTTAAAAGACTGCATTTAGTAGCTACACTGCATTCAGTATGAATACATGAATATTTCAATGTAGCAGAGGTGCAGTTTATGATGCTTTCTGTATGGGTTTTGATGGTGAAGGTTCTATGTTTATTGTCCTATTATAATACCTTGATGTAGATGTAAATAGCTGAAACAAATTTTACTTCTAGATTATAAATTGTACTTTGAAATACAATTTTTTAAGTTTTAAATAAATACATATTTAAGGTGTAGATGTAAAAATTTAAAGAGACAAGACAAAATATCTTTTGAATTTCAACAAGTGCAATTCCAAGATGCACTTTTGGCTCATTCATTGAGCTTTTAAAAGCAAAGTTTTAAAACTGGGAATGCTGAGTAGGGTGACAGTTCAGGAGCTGCCATTCCTTACATGCTCAAAGCTGCACGTTGTGCACACAGTACACACACGTAAACAAGCGATATACAGGTAGTACACATACTGTTTTGACTTTAATATTGAGGATAAGTTCTGTATCATTCCATTTTCAGCCACGAATAAACATGTCTTGATATCTGTAGGAGTAATTTGATTTTAAGCTCTCCTTAAAAGTAAAATGTATTTTAAAACAACAAGTATGAATTCTAATCATTGAGCAATGCCTTTGAAGTAATATTAAAGGCTAATTCTCTCCATCTGTATGCCCCCACCTCATTTTTATTCTCTTTCTTACCATTATCTAGTAGAATATGATTAGATAGATGTTGCATTGTCTTCCTTTGTAAAGGAGGAGATCATATGTGATGAGAACCTACTAGGCTACTACCGGTACTAGTATTTTAAAAATACTTGCAAACTTGTACAAATTACTAAAGTTTAATTACCTCGATACTGTGTTTGATCTAATTAACTTTCTAGTGGTAGCTGGCACCCAATGATTATTCTCTCCTTGGTGACTCTCATCAGCAGTATTGGTAAAAACACTCAGAATTCCTGTGACTTAATTAATTCCAGAATCACTGGGGTCATGAAACAGTGTGTGTGTCTGAATACAATACAGGTTTGGTGTCGTCAATATGAGGATTGTATGAAGCCGATGCATAGCAACAGTTGCCGAGGCTGTATCAGTATGCTGACTGGGGTGCTGTTTGCAATCTATTTATCATGGGAATGAGAGTAGCGAAGCATGATGACAAAGGGACAATATTTGAATGTCCTAAGGAATTAATATGACAGGCTTTGTTGCAATTGTGTATCGTGAAAAAAAAAATGAAAGTGGTATTGAAATCTTTCACCAGAGAATTTTAACAACAAAATGTAGAACAATAAGAGTACAACTAATAATGTATCCTTGGTGGCTGTTGGATGTGTTTTTCTTTTTCAAATATTTCTTCATTGATTGGTAATGAGGAATCTGATTATTGCTTGCAATAGAGTATTATTTGTAATATAGAGAACATTTAAAATTTTCCATTAAAAAAAGGGTTGAAACTGCTTAACCTAACAACTTTCTAACAAAGGCAATGGGTATCCAGTTAACACTAAGTGCTACTTTATTTCGGTTGAATTCTAGAAAATTTTGAGAATTTCTGATGCTATTTCCTAGCTCACCTCAACAGAAAATGCATTGACGGATAATTTGTACATTTCAAACCAGATTTAGACGTGTATACAGTTGGCATTTGTAATGTAAAACATTGCTTTTTTGTGCATCCATACTTCATAGTCATTCTGAGGCAGTAATATATGAAGCTATGAAATTTTAATTCCCTTCTCTCCAGTCTTTCAATCCAGTAAAAGTAATAAGCCAGGAAAAGTGTATTGGCTTAGGTTCGTCAATGCGCTTGTGATGTTACCCTAGCTGTCACTGACTGTGTGATCTGATAATAAAGCCAACTGAGGATAATGACATTATTGCAAGAATCCCCTGTGGTCGTGTCTAATATGGATCCAAACTCTGCTGCGCCAGCGCTGAAAGAAAAACTATTTGACGCTGGTGATGTTCTTCCAATCTCACCTCACACATGTGCATGGACAAATGCGCGGCACTGTAGAAATGTATTTTTAGCTCTTATGATGTAGAGCATTAAGCAGTTTGTACTTGTATATTAGTGGAATAGAGAAAGCTGTGCAAGACTTCAGTGAGAGTGTTTAGCTGTAACTCCTGTAAGGCTTCTCTTTCATGCAGGATTATCATGTACTCGGAGGTTTACGTTGTACCAAAGATAATTATTTGAAGATGTCAATGATTGGATATTTTAGTCTTGAACTGCACAATATGTTCTTTGGAAACTATATATTTATAAGGTTTTCAGATAAATTGGCCCGAATTCACAAAGGAGGTTTGTCGACAAACCTAGGTTTATGTGCGTCATATGACGCGTTTCAATGCATTTCAGACCAAGGTTCAGACAAACCTTAGTCTGAAACATGTCGAAACGTGTCATATGACGCACATAAACCTAGGTTTGTCGACAAACCTCCTTTGTGAATTCGGGCCACTAAGTCTAATTTGCATAAAGCTGCATGTTATGTTATATAATTTACATTTGCATAGATCTGTCATCGATGAGTATTCAACATTATTCATGTGAATTACAAATACTTACAATATGGAATGATAGCTGGAAAAAAAAACACATGACATGTTTACTGGGGTTTCATTGCTGAAGTTATGAATTAGCAATATGCCTCAATTGATACTTGATAGTTACACGGCATTGTATTGATTGCAGATGAACACTACACCATTGTGATGAATTGAATGAAAGCAATATCAATAATCCAATTTCCATTATTAGAAGGTATTATTCTCATACAATGAACCTTGGATGCACTTTTCTTCCCCGGGGGTAATATTTTTTGTAATGGTTATTTAGTTATTGGCGGTGAGGAGCTGCGAGATAGGTAGGAGCAATAGATCTTAATTGTGTCCAAGTGTGACGGAATATTTTTTAATGCAAAAATGAATAACTCCATATTTCATAAGATGAAGTGTTGAATACAGTATGTTTTGGGACTATGACTGTTATCGTTCCAGATGTATTTCAGCCATTCCAGCGTGACTTGCGTGACATTTAGAGAAAAAGGCACCTTAAATGTTCTTGCAAATCCATATCAACAGGATATCCATTACCCACTACCAGTATACATAATTTTGTGAGGGCTATAGTAAACAAATGTACCATGCAGTTGCACTGAGGGGCTTTAGTTGAAATTATGGATCGAGGTGCTATTTCTGTCGCCGAGGAATCCATAATTTCACTAGTGGCTTGAAATAGTGCATGCTTTATTTGTTTTATATTTTTCAAACCAACCTTCATAAAAAAAAAAAATAATAATAATAATTTCAGTCACCGAGGAATCCACAAATTCAAGACCGAAAGCTGGCGCTATACAAGTACTGCAGTGGTGTAGTGCAGTTACTGCGGCTCAGCGTAAATTGCACAGCGTGAGTGCCGTGACACCGCGGCAGTTGCCCGCTGGAGGCATTTGAAATCCTGTATAGCACATTTTTCTTATCGGTAACATCATAGCAATGTTATGTTTGGTCACATGATGCTATGTTGACCAATCACTGAACAGGATTTCATTCATCAAAAATATAATAAAGAATTTTCAAGCATAGCAACAAGTATCGACAAATGATTTTTTATGAAAACTGAAAACATGATTTAATTGGTGTGACTCGCATGACAGGCTAGAAATGCGGTCACTTGATATCAATGTATACCAACCTGTTTTCCTATGAAAGTATAAGTGAAATCAAAGTCATACTTTAGAATTATAAACTTGATCTTTTTCTGGCTTTGAATAATATTGACCCAATAAACAGAAACAGTCTTTTAATTGTGTGACTCGCATACCAAAGTTCAATTCTGCTTTTGAATATATACATGTAGGCATAACATGAATCAGGTAATCTGTAAAAACTGAAAATTTTTATCAAATAAAGAAAATTAAAGAAATTTGTATGTACACTGTATCTGTTACACAGATATATAAAAATTCAACCACTTTATACCAACTTGAAAATGTTCTGTAAAATTGTACCTAGAATAGTCATTCGCCCATAATTTATAGATGAAGTATTATGGTTTATGCGAAATCACTGCATGAGGTTTGCTCTACTTCATGCCATCTCCATGACATCACAATAACATAGACTACCGGTATCAGCTATTGTATTTGGCTGGCCATTGTCTGCAAGATTGCAGAATAGTTTCTATGGCGACCCACAAAATCTATACTCCATAATTTAGTGTTCATTATGTTCATGCATGCTTTCAGGATCTCATAAAGTGGGTATTTAAACCTTTCAGTCATGTTATTCAACAGAGGTACTTTTTTTTCTTCAAATTACATACAGCAGCATCAAGAATACTTGCATGTAACGATAGAGTTGTGTAGTGAAGCATTGGTATTACTGAATCTGAATACAGTGTATATCAAATGAGTTTTGTTTAGCAATGTGTGTAAATATTTTTCTCTTACCAGTTATAGATATTCATCATTGTTATTTGCTTTTTTAAAGTTTTTTATCTTTCCTATTGTAATTGAAATTTACAATTTGTAAGATAAATGTGATATGTAGAGTAAATACTGTGTTGAACTTGAAATGTCCTGTGTATACAGAATTTTTTTTATGGCAGGCATGAAGCATAGTTATAAGTACAAATAGATTATTACAAAGGTACCTGGTATTAAATAGACAAATCTAACCTTGTTTCTTTGTTACATAATACTTAAATTTATGTGAACAAAGAAGCAACACTATGCACCAATTGTAACCTAATAAATCCCCAAAGTTTTAACAATGTAATTATATAGATGTGATAATTATGTTTATTTTATTTTTGTGTTGTTGTATATCACATGTATATATTTAAATGGCAATGAACATACATGTATATGTATTGAGCTGCTAAAGTGTACATGACTACATGTATCTCATTTTTTCCTCCATTGCAGAGACCATCCTAAGACGATCAAACAGAGGACTCTAAGTGTGTTTGTAATTTGTGCAGCAGCCCCATTGTTCCTTCTTCTAATCAGCAGTGAGGTACCCAACAGTCAGGTAAGAAAATGTAATAAGTAATTATCATAGCACAATCATTATTGTCTGCTATATATGTTGTTAAGCCAGGCATTTTATCTACATTGTTTCTCTCCATCCAGGTTTTGGATGGGTACTCAGTAGGTTACTCAGCATTGTGATTGTCTGTAGAATGGTCACTGAATAAAGAAAGGAAGTAAAGAAAATTCACAAATGTAGAATAGGTAGCATCTTCCTTTTTCTCATCAAAATGTAAAAAATGTAAAAATCAAATAAACAAGACTGATTGACCTGGCAGGTTTGCATATAATGTATGGGACTCACGATGATTGAATTGGGTTATATTCTTGCAAGGATACATGTACGGTATGTTTATTCTCTCTTGTATTTTAGTTAGCTCTCCTCAACCCCCTTTTTCTCCCCCTTTATTTCCACAAAGCATGGGGATGGTTTGTGGTCCATCGCTTGAATTCCCTAGCCATGATAGAGCTTGTTGATCAAAAATTCTCTACTTTGAACATCAAAATTAGACTGATGGTTGGACTGCCAACCTGTGATGTGAGAATAAATATTCATCAGTGAAACCAGAGAGATGTGGCTTAGGCTGGAATCGCTGTGGAAAACTCCTAAACTCTGAATAGATCAAGATAAGGCTGGCATTAAAAGACCTGCTTAGTATTCTAGTGTATTATATATATGACATTAACTCTTCTGTGATGGGTTTGGGCAGCTCAGGGAAATGGGATATAAATGGAAATTGTGTCTATGATGGTTATCCCTGGAACATCTAAAAGAGAAAAAGCTGCAGGATGAAAGATGGAAATAGAAGGAAGAAGTAGCCTTTCTTTTCAGATAGTGGGAGCTTGGACCTACTTACAAGTACTAGTACTATATTAAATAATGTTTTAAAGCCTGTCTGCACTAGTTTGGCCAGGAGGGATTAGATCACCAAGCGTAGTCACTGACAGGGGGTTATCTTATCAAATCAGCTCTCAATTAACATAAGAAAGGGGATCATGGGGGACCAGCGGTCACCGATTAGGCAATGTTTGCTATCTGGAGGCCACAAGTAGCTATAAGTAGTGCAGTGGAGCTTTAATATGTTGAATAATATCTACAGTTCGAGTGCAGTTAATAAAATATAAGCATAAGAGGCATTCTGATAAGCCTTGGAAGATTAGGTATACCACCCCCGCTCAAACAAAAAATGATAATAATAATACTAATAATGCATAGCATAGAGACAATTATCATCAGTGAAGGGAAGGTGAATGAGATGTTAAAAGAAATGGGAATTTATAATTGTGTGTCTCCTGAGATTAAAGGTATTACAAAGTTTTGGTATGGGGTCATGAATTTGGTTCAAATGAACATATTGGAAGCATATGCAATTTTACATTTTCAATGATCGTTGTCGCGGTTGAAATCGACCCTAAAGTGATGAAATTGTAAATAATAAACTCTTTATGTGGTATAGCGCCCTCTCAAGACTGATATTACTTTAGCTTTAAAACGATGTTTCTTGACTACAATCGACCTGCTATTCCCGTTTGGAAGTTATATATCAGCACTGCATATTCTGAGATTTTCATGGTCGCAGCTACCATGGAATGGCCTTAGGCGCTATTTGAAATATTTGAAATTTACCGGGAGCACCGGTAAAGTTTGATTATTCAATTTGCTCGTAAGCTGAAGTGCTTTTGGAGCTAAATTTTTTAGTGCTTATAATACATCCACAGGGGCATCCAAATATATCAAAAACTTAAAGAATTACTATCCATCCAATTTCAAAATTTCCCAAAACTTTGCATTACCTTTAATATTGATTACCATATAATCATAGTTTTAATTTGTGTGTTAGTGATATGGAATTACCCCCAATATAGTTTGAAGAAGAAAAAATTTGATCTCATTTTAGATCTTCTTTTCTCCCCCACCTTTTTGGGGGGGAGGGGGGGGGGAGTCAGGATATAAACCATACCTTTTCTGTTAAACATAATCCCAATCCAAATATTAGGAATATATCATTAACAGTGTACATACTGGTGCAGAACATTTATCATGGCCCTACCCATATACTGTAGACTGTAGCCTACTTGTATGATATCCACAGTCATATTGGCACTTCATGCGATTACAAGAAACCTCATGCTAGTGTCCATGTAATCCTAAACCCTGTGGACCTCTGCTGATCATGTTATGTCAGACATTGTTTATCATGATCGGGTATGTTGATGAAGAAAAGCTTGTTAGACATTGAGCTGAGGAAGACAAGCAGAGGATTCAATCAGTAGTAGAATCCGGTAACTTGATCAAATTAATCAGAAAAGAAAGGAAGTGCCTATGTACATCTGTTCTTTGAAGGGTACATTTTGTGAGTAAAGAAATGTGTTAAGGTCAAGAATATTTCTAGTGGCTTTTGATTTTTTTAATCATATGGTTGCTTTACCTTTTATCAAGTGAGATTACTCACGCAGAATATGTTAATTTTTCTGGTCAATCAGCCAAATTTAGAAGTTCATATGATACAGGTTTATCTGTTTGTTTGTTTTGATGTACTGTATAATAAAGGAGACTTTCTAATTTTTTCAAAATTTGTAATGCTTTTTTATATTTAATTTTTATCAATTTTTTTTTTTTAAGGGGGGAGGCATTTGACATACTGTAGATGTAGACCGGATGTTATGTAAAAGAAATAAATATTTAAAAAGTACTAGCAAGGTTTTTTCTTATATTGTATGAATAATGCCTGCACTTTATTTTGTATTTATTGATTTACTGTTTAAAGAGATATTAAAGAATAACTTTTCAACTCTGCTTTTATCTTTCAGGGATTATCACTATGTCAGCATCTTGGTGTAAGAAGTCCAGGTCTTCTAGCTGCCATCACCGTGCCACTAGTTCTAACTATGGTGAGATATGTTAAACAAAGGAGGAAGGGGAGAAAGAGAGACACATACACACAGAGGGAGAGAGGGAGTTAGACAGACAGAGACAGACAGACCAGACAGACCAGACATATGTAGATAGACAGAGAAAGATACAGAGAGACAGAGTTGGGGGAGACAGAGACAAAGAGAGAGGCAAGGGAAAGGGAAGAAGAGAAAGAAAGATAGATAGAGAGAGAGAGAGATAGTAAAATATACCTTAGAATGTAGTATACTTATACGGTAGTAGTACCTGAACAGATTAGTAATTATGGCCAGAGTCATATAATTGTGAAAAATTGTAATTATGAGTGTTAATATCTATTAGGCTGAGGTAATTAACCTCGATCAAGCATATTCCGTGTGTAATGAGGCAAGCCATACAAATGCAATATTAGGCCTTTTTACATTGCAGAAAGACCCATGGGAAAATCCATTAGTTTTTTAAACTACCATTTACACTACTGGAAAATCCCATTAAAAAAGTTGATGTTTGATAATTCTTTTTTTTTATAGAGTTGTGCGCATGCGTCACTTGTAGCTGCTCTGCACACGATAGCGTGGAAGCAAGGAAAGTCAGTGACCAAAAACCGGAATAATTCACCGAGCATTTACACTGCAAAAAAAAACGGTGTACATTCAGCCGGCATTTATAAAAACTAGACTCAAGTGGTGGGTTTTTCGATTTGGGGTTTTCGTCGTGTTTATGGGTAGTTGCCTGGCAACATCCAGTTAAAAACACCGGAATGTGAGAAAAACTAATACATTTTTCTTGCAGTGTAAATGCAGCTATTCTTTAAAGAAAAATCTCTATACACTTTTAGAATTATACACTGAGTATTGTAATCCACCTGCAATGCTGTAGTAACCCTGCCAGAAACCATGCTCTGTCTCAAATATTCATGATTGAACTCATAAAATAAGTGAAAATTGGTCATTTGGGATGCATTACTGGGTATTTTATGTCCTGCTGTGAGTCTTTCAGAAAGTTTCATTCAAACCAAATAAAGAGGCTACTGTGGGAAAATGCTTTTCTTCGAAATTGCAGTCTTCTTTTGTAAATGTCATGCTGTTAAAAAGAAAAACCACTGCAACATCTGTCTGGGATTTTCATGGTTGCTGCTTGCATGAAGTGTTACGTGATACTGTACAGATAATGTGGAAGATAATCTAAATTCACAAAATCTAATGGCACCTTTTGTCTTGCTTTCTTTTAATGCAGTCTAGGGATGCAGTTGATTTTTTCAAATCTTTTCTCTTCCCTTTTAATTTATGTAGCAAATATACCTGTATCAGATCTTTTTTTTGTACCAATGATGTTTATAATACAAGGAAAAGATATTTAAACCAATACCATCTTAACCAAACTTTGTTTAGGCAAAATAAAGAATGATGAGATACTTTGTTATTTTAATGAGATAACTTACTATCCTTTCACTTTCTAATGTTCATATACTTAGTGATTTATTATTTCTATTTCCTGATAAGTATTAAAGCAATAAATGACTTTGGGTTTTAGTCTCATGCATTGAAATTTTGATGTATCCAGCAAGAATAGAATTACTTTTTCTTTATACTTCTCCTTTATCCATATTTGTAGTTGTTTTTTTTACTACCTCTCAGAGGTAATACACTCCAGGGGCTCTGGTGAGTACAAAATAGAAGTGTATATTTATTCAGCGCTGTTCTGGCTTTTTATAGCATTGATAATTTCTTCATTTACAATTGTTTTCATTTCTTCATTTTGTTTCTGTGTTGTTGTCACAACATGTAAATGTTGAAGTGTTATGTACATGTGCATTCCGATTTATAAATATATATACCGGTATTTTTTTTCTCGTTCTCTCTTCTACAGGTTCTTTTTCTAGGACCTTTGTACATGCTTTATTTGGATGGATCTCATGATGTACCATTAGGTATGACCAAATCCTTTATAGTATTACATTTCATAGCCAGGTTTAATCAATTATCCAGGCTGATATGATTGGAGTAGTCCATGTTTAACCTAGCATAACTCGCTCTATTGGTTCATGAATGGCTTAGTGTCAACCCCTAATTTCTATGTGAATTACTGTAATTACATTATGAAATGGAATAGATAAACCAAACTGATTTGGTTACAAAGGGCTGTAGTCTTATCAATTTTATAATGATATTTCCTTTTATTTGAATGCTACTAATGCAGGTCCTGGCCCAAATACAGATCTCTGATTCGCAAAGTGATATTTTGTTGATGAGATTTTATACTTGTATATTACTCAAAACTTGCATAAAATCAGACTAAAAGTAGGAAATGTGAAAAATTAAAGAGTTTTGAATACATTGTCAACTTTTTTGTGGAAGTCATTCCCCAATTTTTTTATATATATATATATTTTTTTTTGGGGTTAAGTCATGTGTACGTGACTGTCCATGTTTTCTCAATCATCAATAAAGATAATTTAAAGTTGTGTGTTTTATGTTCTATTATTTGCAGTAGAAAGAGGTGTCTTCTGGAGCAATAACACATTACGAATGGTGTGGCTGAGAAATTATTTAATTGTAAGTATCATTCACTCTCCTATCAAATACATAATAAACATGTAGGTTAATAAATAATTAACCCTTTTTTAGAAAGGAATTAAATATTCATCTCTTTTCTTTAACCTAATGCATGATGGTTCCAGATAGGCTTTACAGTTTTAGGCTGTCCATCTGGAAAAACAACAACCAAACAAACATCAAGTGCAACCAAGTGAATATTTGACAGTACTGGAATCAAGTGGAAGGCTTAGATGGTGACATACCTGCAAACTTCCTTACCAAAGGAAAAGTAATAATACTTAAAAAAAAAAATAATAATAATAATACTACAACTAGAATGTGTGGAATCCCAAACATAGGTGTCATCAATATTCAAACTTGAATAATATGCCTTTCAAAAAAAGACCTTTGATTTCAATTCAATTCCAGGCTCCATTCACAGAAGAGTTTGTATTTCGAGCATGTATGCTGCCTCTACTAGTGCCTTGTTTTGGCTGTCCAACAGCTGTTATAGTGTGCCCTCTCTTCTTTGGAGTAGGTAAGTTCAAGCACAGTATATTTAACAAGGCTTTGTTGCAACATATCGCACTAACCAGTATAAAACGCTTACTTGTGGACATCACATTGGGCTAAACTTTTCTCACGGTTTGGAGTTTGGACGAAGTTGTTCCTTGAGGTTACTTGTAATGAAATTGAATTGTTAGGCAACAAAATGGAGTCAAATGTAAGATGTGGTTGCCCAACATGCACCCCATAGCATATAGCATTAAGATCGGCTTACCGATACAATCGGTTGTAAAATTTTACAATTCTTGCTGCATACATTTGTATCTTCCCATGCATTGTATCTTTCTGTACATAGAATTTATTATAAGTTACTAGTGATTGTACAGTTATGATTGATTGAAGAAGATACAGATAATTCTAGGGAGATACAATTAATCATAATTTGTGTATGTTACAGAGCCCTTGTATGATAAAGAAGATAAGTACATTATGAAAATGAAATGGTTACCTTTTCAATTCTTTTATTTGTCATGGTTATAATGAAGTAGATGTTTAATGTGCCATTGTACATGTTCTTCCTGTATCATCGTGCAGCTCATATACACCACATCATTGAACGATTAAGATTTGGATCAGAGCCTTTATCAGCAATCATTCTTACAGCATGTGAGTATAAGTGTCAGGGACGATAGTCACGATACTATAAGATTGTCATGCGAAGTACAGTATGGAACTTGCTCTAGTACATACGCAATCAAGATCCCACATCCGCTTGTCACGGACTGCAGTACTCCTCCCTCCTGACAGAGTCCTTGAACCTCTCTTTAGGAAAGTCCTAGAGCTGCGTCTGCAAGTAAATCAAGATTGCACGATGCATGTTTCCGATATCTTTCATGATATCGAGCCCAGAGCAATTGTCACTTGAGCGTATGTTAGCTAACCAATCAATGTTCAGGGAGTCCAAATTACTTCTTTACAAGCAGGTGTCTTTCTTTAGAAAGGGTAGATGGAATAACCAAATAAATATTTAGCTAGTATTTATCTAACATAAAATTAGTGTCAGAGGGTCAGGTTGACATTGTTGTAGTCTGTCTTTTGATAGTTCAAAGTTTGATTCTGTAAAATGGAGCACTGCTAACAAGGAAATTGTGATATGTGCAGACGCACCTTATGGCAATTAGGGCAAATTTCCACAAACAAAATTCTACAAATTTGTCAATTTCTAAACATCTTATTATGAGGCGATGAATTGGCACTGTCCATAGAATATCTGCCTTTCAAATATAAGATCATGGGTTCTATTAAGATTTAATTTAGGCAGACTACTAATGTCAACAATTTCTGTTAAATTTGCCCCTCTCTGTCTAGGAAACGGGTGAAAACACTCTGTGAAGAGATAAGTTGATGGTGTAACATACAGGAAACTGAGTAACAAACATGGATGTAACTGCCCTTTGTACAGGTGCATGTTGGAATGTTATCTAGACTGATGTCTAAAAAAAGGGTTCATGTTTAAGTTGAAGTTTGTTTATTTTCCACATGTGGTTCATAAAAAAACAAATATATGTTCATAATTTTGCATTAGCAAAGTCATTGTGAGAGCACATACAAGAACATTTGGATGAAATCCATACATGAATCTTCATCGAGTATTCATTTATATTTCCATATTTGATTATTGATTTTGTTTTCTAATTTCTCTGCTTTAGTTTTCCAGTCATGTTACACAACTGTATTCGGTGCCTATTCTGCATTCTTATTTGCAAGAACAGGTGAGTAATGATATCATAGGTTGGTATTCTTGAAAGCTGACTGACCTCAATCCACCCAGAGTGCCTCAGTTTTTTTTGTGCATGAAGTATCAACCTCATCAATCTGTACATATTCTTCTTCTTTTTCCTTTTTATTCCGCAATAAAATTAATGAACAAAATAAAGTTAGCCATGGAATAAAAATTTTAAATGGGTTGATAAGGACATGATGTCAGTTGTCATTTGGTTACAGAGTTATGGTTACTTTTTTTAGATGGAGAAGTTGACAGTGTTGCACAATCGGTGACTAACTAGGTGTGCATGTTTTACTTTTTGTAAGTGAGTTTGTAACTTTTTATATAAACATGTATGTATCAATAAGATATATGATTATTTGCGTTTAGGGACAGACCATTAATGCCACCATTCAAGAGATGTGTCTCGGTTTCAAACTGGGTTCCATCAGAGTTGTTGTTTTTGTGAGACTGAAAGCTCACCATAAGTCATATTTACACAGATAGACTTGCATCTCCAGTGTGTGCTTGCCTGTGTTTCATGCTTGATGCAGATATGATTATTTAAATCTGAGCTCGACTTTTAAAATCAACATAGGAAAGACGTAAGTTAGTTTTAAACCATGGTCTATGAGAGTTAGTTTATAGGAAAAGGCAGACAGCTGACTGTATATCTAGACCAACTCACCTAGCTTGTACTGAATTCTGGCTTGAAGTTTATCTGTTTTCATGTTCTCATGCTATTTTAAGTGAAATTTAACAACAAATTAATTGCAATTTCTAATAATTTGTAGTAATCAAGACTAGTTGTCTGTATGAAGCATTACAGTATTGTTACATTGTTGATTTGGATCCCACTAAATATATTTTGTTCCCAGAAAAAAAAATGAGTAAAACTTTGTTAATCATTCATGTTCACAGTAAGTGGCTTGAAAGATTGAATTGTTATATATACACATACTATGTACTTACTTTAGTGGCAATATCCTCCATTGTGATAATGTACACAAAGCCATCATGAATAGAGAGCGCTTCCTGCAGAGCACTCTACTCAAATAAGTCTTGGTCTTAACAAATCAATACCCTTCACACCTTCATTGAGCCCAAACAGATATTTTGATAGAGATTAGACCTTCACCCTCTATTAAGGCATCTCATCTAAGGATTAACTCGGGTATCCTATGAACAACAATTCCCTAATCGAGGATTTGCATACAGGTATTAGCACTCATATCCTCCTGGTATGCATTGTGTGTATTTGAATGTTCCAGGAGGCTTTAGTGGTAAGAGAGCAAAGCCGATGATAGTCTGTACACGTTGATGGGGATAAAGAGGGAGAGAGACAAATAGAGAGTGACAGACAGAGAGAGAGAGAGAAAAGTATGGTATACTACTGATTAGGTTTAAGGTGATAGGCCTACTAAGGCATGAATGCATGTATCATGGAAAATTATATTTTTAAAGTGTATTTGGTCCATTACTATTAAAATTAGAAATGTACAAGTACAATAGCCTAGACAAGATGAGCACCACATGTTTTTAATAATTGTCACTTTTTTTTAAATTCACTTTATTGTGAAGCAGAATATTTTGACTTTTACAGCAGTAATGATTTCTAGTAAGCTAACAATTTTGTAGTCATAAGCCACAATTACATTACACTTTCCATAATATTAATCTTTTTATCATTCTCTCTCTCTCTCTTTTTTGCCCCTAGGCCACTTGGCAGGGCCATTCGTATGCCACTCCTTCTGTAACTACATGGGTTTCCCAGAGATTGGTCAGGTGTTCCACCACAGTCCTAGACATCGTGCAATAATCACAGCTACCTTCATCTTCGGATTAGTAACATTCCTTCTCCTCCTTTACCCTCTCACAACGCCGTCTTGGTACGTCAATGCCATGTGCGATAGTCAGAGTGATGACTTTAGTAGCCAAGAACATACGATAGAGCTTTGATGATGAAGTCGTCCTAGGTAGCCCTCTCACCATGCCGTCCTGGTATTTCAATACTCACCGCGATAGTCTGGATTGTGGTAATGAAGGTCATACAATAAAACGTTGATGATAAATCTCTTGCTAACCTTTCCTTGACACTGTATCGGTACGTCAATGCCATGTGCGATAGTTGGAGTGAGGACCTTAGTAACTAAGGAGTTCTTCTAGGTAGTCCCCTCTCCATGCTGTCCTGGTATGTCAGTACTCTATGTGATAGCACGAGCCAGGGTCATTATCACCAATGACATTCATTTTTTGAACTTTAATGATCATCTTGCCCTTCTGTGATTTCAACACCATCTGTATCTGTGTTCACATTACATGCATGGACTGTGGGTTGTGCCATCGTGGCATGTAGCATGGTGCAAGCTAGGAAGTACCACTAGCACTCACCATGTCCACTCCTGCCGTCAGTTAGAAGGACTCCTTTTTGGAGGTCTTATTGCCATGACACTCCACAAACCACCGTACACATTTTCTGTGTTCATACAAAATCCCTACCCAATTTAATATGAACGGAGACCACATTCAAACCACTTCTGGTTTACTCGGACGATTCCCTCTAGTCGACTGTTCTCATTACAAGAGATGGTTTAATCTCTTGTGGAACACCCCTGACAGGTGCTCCAGAGGTCTGTCATTCAGTATGGCTGTGGTCCTCAATTGGGCGGATTGAAATGATGTTGCAGTATTCGCACCAAGTGCGTGCTGTCTCTGGTAATGAGAACAGGGTCTATGACAGTAATAAAACTAATAATCTTTGCCAAGGTCACCTATTGCCACCAGTCATCATTCTTTCCTGATATGCCATTACCACTGGAAATGGTGGCAAGGAAGAACATACAGTACAGCTTTTAGGAGGAGTTGTATAGGTAGTCATTACCAGTGACACCTTCTCCTTCCTTTGTCATAGATTTAAGCAAAAAGATGTGATGTCTTGTATAAGACTGTGACAAGAATATTGATGAAGTTAGATGTTTTTGCTTCTAAAAGGCACTGTGGATAGGTGGTAGGATATTTAGCATACACCATCATCTGAAATTTTGTTTTTCTTCAACATTCCAATCTAGTGATTTCTAGCATTATAAACCTGTCCTTTGCAATGGATACAAGAGAGACTAAAATCAGTGATGAAAAGAGCAGTTAGGAACCTTGAGATAAATACTTCCACCTCTATTGTTTGGCATCAAATTTCCTTGCAGCATAATTTATCAGACAATGTAGCATTGCACCCACACCATCAAACACCTGTTATGGCATCTTATACACCAACTAGAGTAGGCCCTCATTCTTTACATACAATTAAATGTTTCCAAGGATATTGCAAGACATAGGCAGTGAGTTAGAATGTAATGGAATATCCTGGTCCTGGTCGTGATCATAAGTTCTTTTTAATTGTTAGTGTCCACTACCCAAAACATCAGGGAATAAAAGTTTGTTTTTAATGGACTCAGGATGCCAGAAAATAAATCAGGGAATTATGTGTTTATTTTTTTGAAAATTAATGAAGTATCAGATATCATATACGTCAGCATTAGAATTTATCATAATATATCATTTATCAAATAAGGTACACAAAAGTGATAATGATAATATTCTGTTCTTGTCATATTTAAAAAAATCCCTGTGCACTTCCAAAGAGATTTGGAAATTACTTCCCCAGCTTTAGCTCTGGCAATTATAGCCAGCAAGCAGTAGAGAATAAAATTTTCAGATTATGTGAGGGGGTTTCTGCATAAATTCCGCATTATGAGCCAGATTATATCCATGTTTCATCTTCGTGCTCCTGTGTAAAGAGAGTATAAATTAGATGAAGTGCCTTACCTCAGATGTCATGAATTGCTGTGTATGTATGTCAACAGCAGTTATTTACCAGAGACCACGCCTTTGATGCCTTTGCACCCTTTGGCCATCATTACAGCTTTATGAGGGCCACGCCCCATTTTTGCACACTGCTTTGCCATTCGCTGCATTTCGTTCTTGTCAAATAATTGCTTTATTACTTTTTTTATTTTTAGCAATTACAAAAGCACAATTACAGTGAATTACATCTTTTTAGAAGGCAGTGGTGAATAGTTCGGTTCAAGCATTACATACTTTAATTTTTATGAAATCCCACTTATGAAACAAGCACCCCCCAAAAATGATGTTGGCACCCTCCATTTTAAAGTGACAGACATAATTCCCTCTAACACTAAAAGATTTTACTGTGTAGAAAAACTGTAACACGTGGTTATGATTACTCCAAAAGCTGCTGACAGAGTATCATCTGAACTGAAATCAGATCTCTTTGTGATTTATTTAAACAGCATGAACGTATTACTGTAACCTTACTTTCTACAAATCACTTTTAACCTTTATTTCAGGGAAAAAACTCTGATGGAAATAATTTTGAGTTCTTCTTTTTTTTACCCTTTACTTAGGATTATCATCAGGAATAGCGAAGTGTGTGTGCGCGCCAAGATTTGCCATGTTGGATAAACAAATGCATATGCAAGATGCAGTGAAACATAAATTTCGATCTTGGTCATCGAACTGATTTTATCTTTAAAGGGGAGGTCCACCCTGATATTTTTCTGATACATGTATTAATAATAGCTGAAAAATGGGATAAACATATAAGGGAAGGTATGAGTAATATTTATTAAAAATAGGACAGTTCTGAACATTTACAGTTGAGATCAATCAAACACAAGTTAGCAACACCATCACATATCTTGTAAGGTCCTCTCCAATTTACTCTGTTCAGAAAATTGTATAAACTTTCATTTTCTTAGTTATGTTGACAGAATAGGTTTGTTTCATACTGGGGGTTGTATAAAAACATATTTGCAATAATTATATTTAAGGTGTACGTATGATTGAAAATTTTCTTTAGGAAAAATAGAAAATTTCTGAATTGTTTGTGTGTACAGAGCAATTTGGGAGGGGACCTCGCAAGATGCATTTAAAATTGCCAATATGTGTTTGATTGATCACAATGATCACAACTTCCAAAAAAAAATAATCTTATTTTTAATTTGATTTTACTCAAACTTTCACTTCCTGTTCCTCTCTTTTTTCTGTTTCTATTCAAACCAACTTAATATCAGGGTTGACTTCCCTGTTAAATCATAAATAAGAGTACCGGTAGATTAAGGAAATTTGTATTTCTAGCCTAGAAAATATTTCTGCATTGTCTTTCTGCTTAAAAGTGTGTATACATGTATTTCCATAGTAAAATGGCAATAAGTGCCACATATTATCATGTGGTATTTAGGTATTGATAAATTATATTTTCTTGTTTTGTCTAATGTGATATTAGTGATAAATATATACACCCATGGCAAGGGTTTTATTGAATGTATATAATTTATTGTGTTTTATGGAACATAGGGAGTATAGTGTATGACTGATGATAGTAAAGTATTGGATATTGGTTGAGTGTGTGTATGTTTATGTTGATTAGTTACTATAGTTGATATTAGGGCAATCACAAAATGTGCCTAAAGTTTGTATCTTTTTTTATGTTGTGGAGAATATATTAAGAAAATGTGTTAGATCTATGCACTTGTACATGTTTTTGCAAATATAGTATAAAGTGTGTTGCAGCTGTATTTTCCAGCACTCCAACATGTATGGGAATGTGTGTTCTAAGTAGAGCCTAATTCCTATATGAGGTGGAAACAAAGTTAATGAAAAAAGTTGTTGCAAAATTATAATATAACATAGATGCATGGGATAAACCAGTGGACATACCTATATATTAAGCATGCAGATCATTTAGTATGCTTCAATGTTTTTATTGAGAACATCTATTTTTCCATTTACAACCAGGTATTGCCTCAAATAAAGTGTTTTTTAGTTAGCACAAGTGGTTTTATGAGGTGATTCCCCACCACATGTAGGATCAGTGGGGCTTAAAGTGTACCAGTCATCGGAATATATTATGCCAAGTGAGATATAGGTTCCATTTTTCTATACCTTAATTAAAATATTAGCTTCATATATTTCTTCTCTGAAGGGATATTACAAGTTCAAATACACTCTCAATAAGCACAAGCACAACTCGTGAGTAGACTAGCTGATACACCTGTACATGCTCCGGTAGAATAGGCGCGCATGAAACCCAAATCTGACTTTGTTTCTGTGCCCGCCCTACTTAAGTTATCCTGTATCTTTTCCAAAAAAAATTAACCATTAACCTGTAGGATGCCAGGTTAAGTTTTTTTAGGTTGATCTTATACATTATAGCTGTAAACATATTATTATTTTCGGTTGTTGGTACACTTAAATATATGAATTAATTTATTTCACTAATTCACTCATACCATGTGCTGTAACTGATTTATTTGTGAGAAATGATATATACATGTATGTGAAAGGCTTTTCCTTGTATTGACATTCATGTGCACTGTTCTTATTCTGGAATCCTTTCTCTCACCCTCATCACATCCCTCTCTCTCTGATTTGGCGTAATCTTATCAATCAATACAGAGGCACTGATCCAGGTGTAGGATATTGGGTAAATGTCTCATGGATGTTTTTGCAAGCTCCCCATGGTCTTTAAGGGGGCCAAATGCTGCTACCGGTATACTTTATGCAGCATCTCAACTACTCCACTACTGAATTTCACACACAGATCATATGGACAGGATGGATGTCTCTTGTTAGATCGGATGGCTGAATAATGATGTTATTGTTTACAGTATTCAGTATAGGACTAATAAAGAGTAATTTATATAGCGTATTATAGATTTTAGTCTCGCTAGGCACTATGGAAGATTGAAGGCAAAGAGAGAAAGTTGGAAATGAATTCTTGGACAGAGGATATTAAATGAATCATAGTGTATTTTAGTGATGAAAAGGGACTAAACAGACTACCAACCAGTTTTAAGCTGGGGGCACCGATTCCATCTTTAGGACGGAGGGGGTGGAGCATAATATCCATAAATGTTTCATAGAACACACAGGTGGTCTTAAAGTTATGAGGTGGCAACTGCGACCCTCGACCCCCCCTAGGCCCATGTTCAATGATTTCCATAAATGTCAGAATAGGCAATCAAAAACATATTAGTATATATAGCTGATGGTATATCATTTTGTAAAAAGAAAAGAGAGTGAGCCAAGGGGTGAGAAAGGGGCCTTTTTTCATTCCATATTTACCATTCCAACTCCGGTATTTACACTATACATGATGCTTCTGTGTAATTATTTTTTTTAGTTTATGGATACATTTTCATTAATATTATTTTGTGAGAGTTCAGGTACATTTTTCTATAGACAACACGTGAATTTTGTCATAGTTAATTTGTTTAGGTGAGAATTGTTAACTGAAATTCTTATTTAAACGAAAGTAAAATTGTTTCTTAGTGTGGGTCAGATATGAATTTGTGCAATTTCGTTGACGTATCGGTTCGCTTGTGTTTGTTGTGATGGATTATATCAGTTGAGAAACGTTGTCTCCATCAATTTGGAATCTAAAGCATTTTTTGTCATGACATGGAAATAGGTTTACTTGGACTGTTTCGATGTCAGTTTTATCTCGTACGTTTCTACACCACTATCACATAATGTAAAACGAAGAGAGGAAATGTTACATCTTATTTAAAAGTCATTATCATTTCAGACAGTCGATCAACTGGTAATCACAGGTATTATCAAAAAGGGAAAACTAATAGTCTTTATTTTCACTGTTCAATCACGTAGAGTTTTAATTTTTGAAATGAAACTGCAACATTTTGTTTTATATAATATTTCGCAATTGCCTATGGTATGTAAATTGAAGAATAAGTTCTCGTTCGCAACATCTTATTGACCGTAGAAGTAAAATTATCAGTTTTTCCTCAGTTCAGCACTTCATATCGTCTTTTGGAATAAAATATAACAAAACACACCTTGTCAAGTACAGTGCACATTTAGGTTGACTTAGTTCAATTTTCATTTTACTGATACATCAGTCTGGGGCGAGCCAGGATTTATTTTATTTTATTTTATTTATTTTTTTATTTATTATTTTTTTTTTTTTTTATTTATTTATTTATTTTTTTTTGGGGGGGGGTAATCACTATCCCTATCACTATCACTCCAAAAATCTCCGTCAATCCTCCCGAAGGTAAGATGCGAGCTGCGAACGAGAGAGGGCCGCCAGCTTTTACCTAAAACGGCGGGTGTTTCATGCCTTATCTCAGTTGGGGACTGCGGCCTTTTCGACCCCTACGTACCCCACCCTCTCTCCCTCGATCTGCCTATGAAAGACATGCCTGTAAATTGTATCAACCACTAATCACTATACCATGTTCAATGCAATGTATTTGTATTATGATCGTATATATGCATGATAATTAAACTTGACCCCGCGATCCGCCACCTCCGTGCTGTTGATAACAGCGAAGTACATTCCCCCCTTTTCAAAAGAGCGTTGTGAGAGGTGGAAATCAAAGTCACACGATCAAATCAGATTTATGCAAACTTTTGTTTAATGTATTGTGATAGTAATTGAGATATTTATATTTATCTATATTTCTCTAGATGTAAGTATTAAATGCCTCTCTATGAAGTACTATTTGGGCCAGTTGTGATGATTCTTTAGTTGTTGTTTTGCATCTTTTTGTTTGCGCTGCTTTTGTTCATATGTTTTGCAACCAACGCCAAAGATTCGTGTGAAAGCTTGGTTACATGAAAAGGAAAGAAGGGGGAGGAATATCAACAGAAGAAAATGAGAGAGACGTAATGGAAAAGTATAATAGTGAGGGTTGAGTTGGATACATGAGTTAATGAATAAAAAAATACATGTTATTAGTTTTTAAAAGATTGAACGAGAAAGAGAGGGGGAATATATAATAAGATATTAATATATTCTCAATGGTAGAGTAAATGGATGATAGGAAGAGTGTTAGAAGGATATTGGTGGGCGCAGATATTTGCCACGGGAAAATTTAAAAGGAGGCCTAATTGATGTGTGAACATATTCCGAAACCGTGATACATTTGTCACTTATTTTAATCGGGAGAGGTATTGAAGGAGACTGTATTAAAGTTGTACGTCTTCAATGTCAATTAAGTTCCGTGATAAATAAAAATACACCACACTGTATAAACCATACACTATTTTGAGAAGAGCATAATGAGCAAAATACACCAATGACGTTTTAGATAGCGTCATCTCATTTTTGCAACGGAACTAAATATAGCTCATCAATTACCATCGTAGAGTATGTAAGGTAGCTAGGTAGCGATGTGGAAATCATTCATTTCCCAAGTTACAGTCCAACATGATGTAATAGTTAGAAAGCGAACCCCTTTCAGGTAACCGAGTCCTCCTTGCTTGCCTTTGTGGTATCCTTATATCCATTACCCCATTTCTGCGCAAGGAAATGCTAGTTTGTGCCCCTGCCAAGTCATTCCTAGACGAATGCTTGTTTTTGCTTGATGTGTAAATGAACGTCATGAAGTCGTGGAAATATAATTATAAACTTTAGGCATGTTTGCCAGAGATGATGTCTGTATTTCCAGATCGTGTATCATAAAGTATTACAATTTTTTTTGTGTGTGTGCATGGATAAGGTATTGAAATATGAATTGCTGTATAATTTTGGGCAATATTGATGTCCTCCGGTTTCTCCTATCATTTTTTTTTCTCATTCCTTGTAATCAAATGTTTTACATTCATTGTATCACGTTTTGCCGCCTTCATTATACAATAATAGCAATATATTGTAAGACGGCCGCCATAATTGCTTCAGCTTTAAAGCTTCTCTAAAGTGTTAGGAGCCCCAAATTCGCCAAAATTTTTACTTAATTTGTATCAATGTGAAAGGGGATGTCATTTAAGACACACCTCTGCAAAGATTTCCCTCCCCAAAATGTGCTTGAAGACAAATATTGATAAAAGAATACATAATTTGGGTTTACTGTTGTACGCAGTAAAACCAAAATTTTGTATTCTTTCATCAATATTCGACTTCAAACACATTTATTTTGAAAATCCTTGCAGAAACATGTCTTAAATGACATCCTCTTTCACATTATGATACAATTTAGGTGAAATTTTGCCATCAAATTGTTGGGGCTCCCCACACTTTAGAGGGGCTTTAACTGCAAATATAATCGGGATATACTTATTATACAATATACTAGATCAACTTTCTTAGCCTTGCTACATGCTAGATTTTCTTCTTCTATCTTTTGCCCTTTTTTGAGTTTGTCAAGTATAGGCCTTGAGATCACTCAAATGATCAAGTTCAGTGTAATATAAAACTCTAAATCATGAAGGAATTTTGAAGAAAAAAAATCGTAAACATAGCCAATGCAACGCGGGTGGTACATATTCAAAAGCCAAGTCAAAGATGTAAATAGAATATTGAGTTATTTGAATAAACTCTATTCAAATACAGTCGCGGGTGGGGTGCACACGTATATGTCTCGGCCAAACAAAGAGTGAACTTTGCCTCTGCAGGACTCTCACCACCCTCCGGCGTCTTTTGTACGGGTTATAAACGACCAATCAGCGACTTCCGTCAAGTGCACGACAATAGAACTCCGCTGGGTTAATTAGGCGACCTCCGCCCGGCGCTGTATTTGAATCTTCCGTAGCTACACAGACACCCATTCGTGCACGCAGCGTTCACTACTATTGGCTAGCCGTTTGACGATGGAAGCACGTAAATATGTTTAGTCATGCAAGGACGGATTGCAGATTAACTAACTGGATACAGGATAGTTATTATTAAGCTGTCTTCGATGAGAGGAGGAATTAGTCATTTTCCACGTTTACTGACGATTTCAGTGAGCCCTCGCTCATGACGCAACAGCATTCTTGATAAACATTCATTTACTGGCGAAAACTTCTACTGCAAAGCAACAGGGACATGCAGTGTAGACAGTGTTTTGAAGTCGACGTGGCTGGAAAGTAAACAAACCTTCAACGGCAATTTACGGCTATAGCAGAATTGACGTCTGAAGTTTAAAAGTGATTCAATAACTTCTTTCGATTATAAAGTATTCTTCAGGGAAACAATTAAATTTAACATGCATCAGTATATTGAGGTGGAGAAGCTTCGTGCTGGCTATTTCGGCACCGAATACAAATACAGAGAGAGGGGTATCAACGGAAAGGATCGACTCGCCAAACTCGTGCCGGTGAGCAAGCGAGGAAAGGCCAAATGGGTCTTGGAGCAGTACTACCGCAAGATGGTGTTGAGACTCCCTAAACATGACAACCTGGTCAAGATCAAAGCAGCGTTCTTGAACAAAGTCGCAGAGGACGGTGATGAAGAGGAGGATATGTTTTTGTGCACGGTGTGGAAGGTTTGCGGCGGGAACAGTCTAAACTTGAATGCCTATCTCCTCTCTCGTCATGACAGACTCAATGATGATGCCTACAAGTCACTGATGATGCAGCTAGCTCAAGCTATGGAACATCTCCACTCGAACGGCACCGCCCATAATGCGTTAACGCCTTACAGCGTGATAGTTGTTGAAGGAATTAAAGGCCAAGCCGTGGTCAAGGTAGGCGATTATGGACTGACGCAGGTGTGTGGTGCAGCTTGCGATGACAACTACAAGCCCGATGGACAACTGTCTAAGAGTTTGGACTTTTATTTGCCTCCCGAGGCTGCCAATGAGGGTTGGGGCCACCCTGGTCAGGCCAACACCACTGCGGATATCTTCATGATTGGGTTGTTGTTCAGCGCGATGGCCGAACATGCCGTGCTTGAAGGAGCTGATCAGAATGAAGAGACAATCATTGCGACGTTCGTCAAATTCCCTGGTTATGGTGCCGTGCCTATCGGGAAGTTCCTCAACACCAACCCTAGTATCAACCTCGATCAGCATCTTCATCGCAAACTCAGCCACGAGCTCCGCAGCCTCGTCCGACGAATGACACTCATCGATGTCGACTCACGACCACCGGCGAACGGCGTCATCCACATGTTGACGGCCTGCGAGACCATCCGAGGAAACGAGAAGTCAGGAGAAGAAGCTGATACACACATCACGGCAAGATCGTCGTCGACGTTGCCACGGAATATGACATCGTCATTGACCAGGAAAACGAGCATGAGAAAGAGAGCAGGAACCAACCCTGCGATGTTCAACCCTTGCGTCTCACCACCCCAGATGCCGAGAATGAGCTCTGCGTCCGTCATCAAGCCACCAGCACCAACCAAGACGAGCTTAATCAGGAGAGCATCAATGAGAGCGAGTAACTATCTGAGAAGAAGTCGATCAGTTAAGATTTCAAATTGATTGGTGAGTAGATCGAGAGAAGTGATGATTAAGGATGAATGGAAAGACAGGAATGTAGAGGAGATGCTATAAAAACGTTATAATGTGAACTGTTTATATTGTGTATAAGGGAATTTTGAAACATTTCAAGACACTCAAATCTCTTTGTCAACAAATTTTGGGTTGTGTCCTATTAAAAATGTTTCACGCAGAAGTAAAGGACATTAACCCTGTGCAATACATTCGTAAGGACGATTCTACTCATTGAGTTTGCGGCTTTGCGCGCAAATTCGTGTTTTCAATTCTGCTTCAGCTTCAGCAGTCTGTATGTACATGTACATGTACAAGACAAGTACATGTGCTTGGTTCTCGAATCTACACTATTTGGATAGAAGAGAATGCATTTATCACCTAAGATGATTTATGATTGAAATGTTTTCAATATCACCGCAATCTATATACTAAATACCTCCACAACGGGAAGAGCGTCTCATTTTTTTCACTCATACATGTAGGAGTCATTTTGAAATGAATACAACCACTATAGTATATACATGTACCTTGAAACCAGGGAGATCTCATTTAAGGTGTTATAAAAACAATGTTGCCGATTAACGCCAAACATAGACATGCCTGTTCCATCATCATACAGCATGACGATAATCATTTATTCATGAATCAATGGCTTAATATTATGCATCACTTTGCAGCAGTGCTGTATTGTTGTGGGCTAATAATTTTGAGCACCTCGTATTTTTTCCCCTTGCAGGTACATGACAAAGAGACCGGGAGACTTCATCTACTGTCCTATTATGAACACATACATGATTGTATAGACTTACATGTTATCATCGGCGAGAAAAACACCAGGACGTCTGAGAAACTCTCCAAAGTCTGCCGATAATTTCCGATCAAACTTTCACTTTCTTGGCAAGGTGATATCAAGCAGAGACTGACATGACGGATGCCGAGCTATGATTCATCACCGGAGAGGAGGGACTTTGGCTTGCAAACGTGCCAGGATTGAAATCAAATTGCAAATTATCATGTTTCTTAAAGGAGGACGCTTGAATTCTTCGAATGGAGTTACAGAACAGAGTTGCGGTCGATATTAGCATTACTTTGTGACATGTACAGCAGTGCCATAATTATGTAAGCACAGAACATTAAGAGGCTTTTACGGTATTAATTTTAAATAATTTGTGTAGTTATTATCACCCCATCAATTACCAGGTACCCTTTTAAACCTGGGTGGAGAGTGGCATATGTGGACTAATGTCTTGTCAAAGGACAGCCGGGCTAGGATTCGAACCCTCAACCCTTGAATTGAGATTCAAGTGAATTATTAACTATACCACGACACCTCCATCTCTTTTTGTACATTATATATATATATATATATCATTATTTTACCATATTTCATTTTCACCAAAATATCCTTATACATGATCATTATTAGTTAAAAACTGAAATTTCCCCCAACTATACGTAAAATACTTCACACTTCACGTACTTATTTCTAAATTAAATATTTTGAATAGGATTAAACAAATAATGATAATGTATGTAGATCAATGTGGATCGTTTCAGTGGCTTTGCTGAATATCTTACTAAACTTTGCCTAAATAAACGTGTAAGTGACATGATTCAATCATTGCTCTATCTGGCCTTATGGTAACTGTGTATGATGCTTTTGTTGGAATGTGTTCGTTTCTTTATTTATATCAAGACAATTTTGATGCTTTCCACGTCCCTTCCTTTGAAAGGATCATGCAGTTTGCTCTCTTACTATGTACATAGATCACATGTATGTCTCGATTTTTAAATCCCCCTCCTCAAATTTCAAGTAGGGCTTTTTATTCTAATGATTGTACAACATGCCTGTGCGTCTTTTATTATAATGACTTTTAGGCCGAAATATTTGTAGAAGCATTGTCATTCGAATCCAGATAAACACAGGATACATGAACATGAACGAGTAATGGTATTCGGAACGCAGGAAGCAGTGGAATAAAAGTTGATTTTTTTTTCTCTCGAGCGGAAATGTCGAATTAGCGTTGTATTACACGGATATATCTAGAAAATCAAGTTGTGTGACAGTTGTCAAATAGCAGATTATGAAACTTAATTTGTGGTATTAGCCTCATTTATTACTTAGAGGTCGTTACTGATCTTTTTAATGATATAAGCAGACTTGTGCTTTAATTTATAAGCCTTATCTCATGGCTACATGTTTTAGCTAGACTACATACAACACAGCTAACCAAGCTTATGTAGTGGAAAAAATTCAAGTACGTGTTCATATGCATGTCACAGACGAGAGTCTGTAATAACACGTGTTTGACAATGTTAGAGAGAAAAAAAATGTGCATGATAAGATCTTTTGTTGCAACGTGTATTTACTTGATTATAATTTGCACAGCTTGTACAACAATGACGTAATTGATTATGTTTGATTACATGTAATACGAGCATCAATACAGTAGTGATGTTTTTGCAGCATTATCCTCATACATGTTTTGGAATATTATCATTATTGTTGATGATGCATTGAGCATATCATCTATTTTAACATTGCAAGCTAACGGAGCAAAGAGACGCAATGTAGATTTAAAAAGTATATAATGAGACTATTATACAGCGTGCATATTCGTGATGTAAGGTAAATGAATACTGACTTGGTTTCGAAGCTGTGATCTCCAGGTCGTAGTTACCGTAAGACAACTACTCTAATTAATGTATGAGGCTCACTTTATGCTTTAGATAATCAGATAATGATTATATTTTATTTATTGTTGTTTCAATGCTCAATTTCCCTTCCATTATAGTGCCTTGAAATTGTGCTTTTTCCTTCAAAGCGCATGATGCATAAGCGCTTGCATTAAATTTTACAACCCTGTACAGTTTACGAAGATTGTGTTGGCCATTGTTTCATATTCTTAGTTCTTTATTCTTTTTGAGAATATGATAAATATGATGAAGAATGAGATAAGTGAGGAGGTTAAAGAGAGAAAGAGAGAGAGAGAGAGAGAGAGAGAGTGTGTGTGTGTGTGTGTGAGAGAGAGAGAGAGAGAGAGAGAGAAAGGGGCAATAGGGTGAGAGAGGGAGCATCGGAGGGGGGCGCGCATGGACGGATCGTGAGGTTCGGTGTGAAATGTATATGAGGTTTTAAAAATTGACATTTAACTATATTTAATGTATAATGGATCATATTATCTCTCTAAATTATAACCGGGTATATAAGCAAAATATATTCCGTTGAAAGTACTGGGCGTTTACTTTTTAATTGAAGTACTTGGTTTGCCTGACGATGTGCCAATATGATTTCTGCATGGGTTCTAGGACAACTACCCCCTATGACAACCATCCTCTAGGACAACTACCCCCGGAAAACTATCCTAGGGGGTAGTTGTCTGGGGGTAGTTGTCCGGGGTTAATTGTCCTAGGGGTAGTTGTCTGGGTGTAGTTGTCCGGGGTAGTTGTCCTGGGGGTAGTCGTCCTAGAGGGTGGTTTCCCTAGGGGGTATTTGTCCTAGGGGGTTGTTGTCCTAGAGGGTGGTTATCCTAGGGGTGGTTATCCGGGGTGGATGTCCAGGGGGTAGGTGTCCGGATACGTGATTTCTGTACCTATTAATGCATATAATTTTAATTTGGGGATTATGTACAGACACTAGTCTTTAAAAAAAAAATCCTCTTGAGAGAGTAAATCTTATCACCTTTGCCACCCAGTACATTGTTTTTTTAACACTATTTTAGCCTGTACAGACTGAATATCAAGTAAACATAATATATTCAGGGATTTTTGCTGAACAAATTGCATCGTACATGTATTACTTTATCATTGTAATAACTGTATTCACCGTGTTCCATTATACACCCAACATGCAGATTACAAAACTTATGAGAGTTATTCATATTCACATACTTGTTAAGAAAAAACAAACAATATGAGTAAAATGAACAGTAAAATTAGGCATATTACTGATACGATTGTCGTTTTATTGTTCCAAATTTACAACTCAATAATTTCACTGCTACAATGTACTTACAAGACTACTGGAGAAGATATAGGCCTAAATATTTCAATCCTCGAATCTATCCTCAAATGTCTTCCAAAAAGTATGGACAGTCTAACAAATGTGCAGAATATTTCCTTGTCGTGTGACAAAAATAGGGAAGTTTTTTTGTAATGCTTCATCAGAAATTGCATTCGTTTTCGTCGTATTACACTTTGATAAACAAGATAGTTTGAACGCACTATTAATGTGCATTTGGTATTGATTTGGCAATGCTGACATATTTTTAAAAGTTTAAATAATTTGTTAAAAAAGTATTAATATTATTTGCATATCTCAGTAGCCTTGCAATGTAATTATATCAGTGTTTTTTTTTTGGTGGAGTGACCCTTCGAATGACAATAATCCAAGGTGCTTTCACTTTTCGTACCAAACAAAATTTGAAACGGATATCGGTACAATCATGACATCATAATGTCTGCTCATGTATTTTGCGGAAAACAAGAAAAGAACATCACAACCTATTCTACAAATCAACAAAACATACGCATTCAAATCAAAATATATTACTTTTCACCAGAAAATGGGATTTTATAAAAGTTCAATATCATCAACAAGTTTGGCAGGTAATTGGTCAGGGCTGCTTGTTATGAAGTACACGAGCATCCTATGAAAATAATTTGATACAAACTTGGTTTAATTCCTTCTCACAGAAGAAACAAAATGGGGTAGCATACATAGTTTGCCCCGCTGAACGTTTTTCAAAGGAGATGGGGGGGGGGGGTAAAGTATTTACGATCAGGTAGAGCGTAGTGTAAATTGGTGTGGGGTCTAAGGGCATTTACTTACGGTCCAGATGAGCATATTTTGATACCTTTTTCATGACACTGGCAGGTCACTAATTGGCGTGGGGTCCAGGGGGCTGAGCCCCCTGAAGCTCAGGGGTTTTAGGCATTTAATTACGGTCAGATGAGCATATTTTGATACCCTATTTGTGACACTGGCAGGTCACTAATTGGCGTGGGGTCCAGGGCGGAGCCCCGGCTCAGGGGTTTTAGGCAATACATTACTGTCAGATGAGTATCCAGGGACCTGACTTAGGGCCATTGGTTGGGTCCAGGGACAGAGCCCTGGAAGCTCAGGGTTTTAGGCGTTTAATTACGGTCAGATTATCATATTTTGATACCTCATTTGTGACACTGGCAGGACACTAATTGGCGTGGGTCCAGGGGGCGGGGTCCAGGGGCGGAGCCCCAGAAGCCCAGGGGTTTAAGGCATTTTATAACGGTCAGATAAGCATTCAGGGGCCCGCCTTAAGGCCCCTGGTGTGTTCGAGGGGGCAGAGCCTTCGAAGTTCAGGGGTGTTAGGTATTTAATTACGGTCAGATTAGCATTTTTTAATACCTTATTTGTGACACTGGCAGGACACTAATTGGCGTGGGGTCCAGTTGCGGAGCCCCCAGAAGCTCGGAGGTTTTACGCATTAAATTACCGTCAGATGAGCATCCAGGGGCCTGCCTTAGGGCCCTAGGTGGAATCCAGGGGACAGAGCCCCCGGAAGCCCAGGGGTTTTAGGCATTTTATAACGGTCAGATAAGCATTCAGGGGCCCGCCTTAAGGCCCCTGGTGGGGTCTAGGGGCAGAGCCCCGCAAGTTCAGGGTTTTAGGCATTAAATTACGGTCAGATGAGTATCCAGGGGCCCCTTAGGGCCCTAGGTGGGGTCAGAGGGCAGAGCCCTGGAGGCTCAGGGGTTTTAGACGTTCAATTACGGTCAGATGAGCATATTTTGATACCTTATTTGGGACACTGGCAGGACACTAATTGGCGTGGGGTCCAGTTGCGGAGCCCCCAGAAGCTCGGGGGTTTTAGGCATTAAATTACCGTTAGATGAGCATCCAGGGGCCTGCCTTAGGGCCCTAGGTGGAATCCAGGGGACAGAGCCCCCGGAAGCTCAGGGGTTTTAGGCATTTTATAACGGTCAGATAAGCATTCAGGGGCCCGCCTTAAGGCCCCTGGTGGGGTCTAGGGGGCAGAGCCACCGGAAGTTCAGGGGTTTTAGGCAATAAATTACGGTCAAATGAGTATCCAGGGGCCCGCCTTAGGGCCCTAGGTGGGGTCCAGAGGGCAGAGCCCTGGAGGCTCAGGGTTTTAGACGTTCAATTACGGTCAGATGAGCATATTTTGATATCTTATTTGTGACACTGGCAGGACACTAATTGGCGTGGGGTCCAGGGGGCGGAGCCCCTAGAAGCTCAGGGGTTTCATGCATTTTATAACGGTCAGATAAGCATTCATTCAGGGGCCCGCCTTAAGGCCCCTGGTGTGTTCGAGGGGGCAGAGCCTTCGGAAGTTCAGGGGTGTTAGGTATTTAATTACGGTCAGATTAGCATTTTTTAATACCTTATTTGTGACACTGGCAGGACACTAATTGGCGTGGGGTCCAGTTGCGGAGCCCCCAGAAGCTCGGAGGTTTTACGCATTAAATTACCGTTAGATGAGCATCCAGGGGCCTGCCTTAGGGCCCTAGGTGGAATCCAGGGGACAGAGCCCCCGGAAGCTCAGGGGTTTTAGGCATTTTATAACGGTCAGATAAGCATTCAGGGGCCCGCCTTAAGGCCCCTGGTGGGTTCGAGGGGGCTGAGCCACGGGAAGTTCTGGGGTTTTAGGCATTAAATTACGGTCAGATGAGCAGATGAGCATATTTTGATACCTCATCATTTTGTGTCACTGGCAGGTCACTATTCTTTCTTTCTTTCTCTCTTTCTTTCTATTTCTCTTTAGCAGGGGCGGATCTAGCTTTTTGCTAAGGGAGGGGGGCGGTTTGACCAAATGACAATGCGGAGCATCGTCCACGAGCCGCGAAGCGGCGAGGCGATTTTGGGGGCTATTTTGAACCCCGGCCCGTAAGCGATGTTTTCCTGGCATCTACTAACACAATGGAGACCACAAAAAGCAGTGCTTGATAACGTATTTTTAAATCAAGTAACAGCTAAAACAATTTGACCCAATGACGATGCGGAGCATCGTCCATCAGCCGCGTAGCGGCGAGGCGATTGGGGCTATTTTGAACCCTCGTAAGTGATGTTTTCCTGGCATCTACTAACACAATGGAGACCACAAAAATCAGTGCTTGATAACGTCTTTTTAAATCAAGTAACAGCTAAAACAATTTGACCCAATGACGATGCGGAGCATCGTCCACCAGCCGCCCAGCGGCGAGGCGATTTTGTGGGGCTATTTTGAACTACCGTAAGTGATGCGGAGCATCGTCCACAAGCCGCGTACGTAGCGGCGAGGCGATTTTTTTTTTTTTTTTTTTGGGGGCTATTTTGAACCCCCTGGCCCGTAAGTGATGTTTTCCTGGCATCTACTAACACATTGGAGACCATAAAAACAGTGCATGATAACGTCTTGTTAAATCAAGTAACAGTTTAATACACAGTTATATCCAGAGTTATCATGACTGTGTTTGGTTAAGTTACCAGATGAGTTGAATATCTTCTCACAATATTTGCACTTGAAAGGTTTCTCTCCAGTGTGCGTTCTTTCTTTCTTTTTCCCCTTTTTGGGCGGCCCAAGGGGTTAAACCCCTAAACCCCCGTAGATCCGCGCCTGTTTAGTATACTGTTTTCCAAAAAGTGGGGGGCGGAGCCCCGTCGTTCTGCGGGCCCTGCTATGTAAGCCTCTAAATAAGCATATTTCTTGCCTGACTGTAAATTTAGGAATTTGTAATTTTCCAACAAACGCATAAAAAGTATAATTTAATAAAAAGTGAGGAAAAATCTCGGATTATTATGTCATTTCAGCAACATTTGTAAATCACCGGTATCGAATTAGAAATGATCCACGTTTGAATTTTATTGTGACACTGGCAGGACACTAATTGCCCCCATCGGTACGCCTGTGGCCCCCAAACTACACCTTGTTGGCGGGGAAAATCGCAAATGACCTCCCTACCTATCTTCTTTCTCTCTTTCTTTCCTTACCTTTTCCTCCCCTTCCCTTTCCCTTCCCTTCCTTCTCTCTCTTTAGGTTTGCTAGGGAGGCAAGGGCCTTTCGCCCTCCCCGATCCACATGTTGTTGGCGGGATTAAACGCAACTGATCTCCCTTCTTTTCACCCTTTCTTTTCTTCTTCCTCTTTTTTGTTCCCTTTAGCTCTCCTCTTTCCTTTTCCCTTCTCTCTTTTTGTTGGCGGCGGCGGGGTGAGAGGCAAGGGCCTTTTGCCCCTCCCCCGATCCACAACTTGTTGGCGGGAAAATTGCAACTGATATCCCCCTTTTCTTTTCTTCTCTCCCTTTTTTTCCTTCCCTTTATCTCCTCTTTCCTTTTTTCCTTCTCTCTCTCTCTCTTTTTTTTCTTTTTCTTTGCGGGAGGGCAGGCCCGCTCGCCCCCTGGATCCGCACCTGTGGAACATTCCCTCCGGAAATGACCCTCCTCGCCGCATCCAAAACAAACCCTAAGCGCAGGCGACTGCGCATTCCCCCGCGTACCGCCTCCGGGACAGCATCACCTTTCCTTCCTACGGCCCGTCACGAAAACCGTGATAGACCCTGAGAAAACTTGGCAAGACGTAACAAAACTTGAATACAGAGGAAAAAATTGCCAAAATCCCAAGGCGCACTACGTTGCGGGCAAAACGGGGCTGACGTGACCGCCGGGAACATAGTGTAAACGTAGAATTATGGAAGATCAGAGACATCTCCGTAGTTGGCGGATAAAGTTATGACTGTCTTGTCGTTGGTTTCGAGAAACGGGCCCTGGTTTCATGAACCGACGAATCCGCATATGCATTCGACGGTTCATGCAATCGCTCCGCGCATCGTTTCGTTTTTAGTAAAAAATTAAAATACGTTTTTGTCTTAAATTATCTCAAATCAGCATCTGGAATTTTGTCAGTAGAAAGATATAACAATCAATGCAATTATGGAAACAAATCTATGTAAAAAAAAAAGGGCGAAAATCAACGGATTCGACGGTTCATGTTAAAATACTTTACGTACCGGTACTTATTTCCAATCATTATCCCCTCGCCGACGAAGTCGGAGGGGATATAGTAACGCTGCTGACGTCCTTCCTTCCCTTCTTAACAAATCTGGTTTCTGATCGATAACTTTAGTAATGTTTGACGGATTTTAATGAAATTTGATATGAAGGTACATGGTACCAAAATACAGCCTAAGTTCGATTTCGGAGTATGTTGGTCAAAGGTCATAGCTCATTAAAATATGCGAAAAAATACAAATCTGGTTTCCGTTCGATAACTTTAGTAATGTTTGACGGATTTTAATGAAATTTGATATGAAGGTGCATGCAGGGGCGTCGCTAGAGGGGGTGTGGGGGTGCGACACCCCCCACCTGTCAGGATATTGTCGGTAAAATTGCACTGCAATGAATGAAAGAGAGGAGAGGGAGAAGGGGGTAAGAGCCTGAGAGAAGAGGGGTGGGAGTAAGAGAGAGGGGGTTGTTGGGTGGAGTCGCCTCGTCGAGGGAGCAAGAAAGATACGCATAGATATGTTGCTGTGTCGGGTCAGGTGTGTCGGTATTCTTGCTCGATCCTCGTGTACTATATCAATGCAGAAGTTTGAAGTCGGTGAGATGTATTAATATGTCGGTCGGCCGGCAATTTTTTTTCCATATGAACTGTGACTATTTTATTGGACAAAGAAACATTTTAGAAAATTCAGACAATGATTAAGAGCCGAGAACGGTACAATGAATCGTCTTCTTTCTCTAATAATTTAATGCAACGTCAAAGTTTCCGCGCTTCGCGCGGAAGGGGTTAAACTGAATTCAGATAAGGATTTAGAGTCAAGAACGGTATCCTTTCTCTGATAATTTAATGAAACTTCAAAGCTTCCGCGCTTCGCGCGGAGGGGTGAAACTGAATTCAGACAAGAATTTAGAGTCGAGAACGGTATCCTTTCTCTAATAATTTAATGAAACGTCATAGCTTCCGCGCTTCGCGCGGGAGGGAGGAACTGAGTTCAGACAAGAATTAAGATTCAGGAACGGTACAACGAATCGTCTTCTTTCTCTGATAATTTAATGAAACGTCAAAGCTTCCGCGCTTCGCGCGGGAGGGGGGAACTGAATTCAGACAAGGATTTAGAGTCGAGAACGGTACAACGAATCGTCTTCTTTCTCTGATAATGTAATGAAACGTCAAAGCTTCCGCGCTTCGCGCAGAAGGGGTTAAACTGAATTCAGACAAGGATTTAGAGTCAAGAACGGTATCCTTTCTTTAATAATTTAATGAAACGCCAAAGCTTCCGCGCTTTGCGCGGGAGGGTGGAAACTGAATTCAGACAAGGATTAAGTGTCGAGAACGGTAACAACGAATCGTCTTCTTTCTCTTATTAAAAAATACGTCATAGCTTCTGCGCTTCGCGCGGGAAGGGGGGAACTGAGTTTATACAAGGATTAAGAGTCGAGAACGGTACAACGAATCGTCTTCTTTCTTTAATAATGTAATGAAACGTCAAAGCTTCCGCGCTTCGCGCGGAAGGGTTAAACTGAATTCAGACAAGGATTTAGAGTCAAGAACGGTATCCTTTCTCTGATAATTTAATGAAACTCAAAGCTTCCGCTTCGCGCGGAGGGCGAAACAAGAATTAAGAGTCAGGAACGGTACAACGAATCGTCTTCTTTCTCTAATAATTTAATGAAACGTCAAAGCTTCAGCGCTTCGCGCGGGAGGGGGGACTGAATTCAGACAAGGATTTAGAGTCGAGAACGAGTACAACGAATCGTCTTCTTTCTCTGATAATTTAATGAAACTTCGCGCGGGAGGTGGGGGAGGGGGGAGGGAACTGAGCTTATACAAGGATTAAGAGTCGAGAACGGTACAACGAATCGTCTTCTTTCTTTAATAATTTAATGAAACGTCAAAACTTCCGCGCTTAGCGCGGAAGGGGTGAAACTGAATTCAGCAAGGATTTAGAGTCGAGAACGGTATCCTTTCTCTAATAATTTAATGAAACGTCAAAGCTTCCGCGCTTCGCGCGGATGGGGAGAACTGAATTTAGACAAGGAATACTGAGAGTCGAGAACGATACAACGAATCGTCTTCATTCCCTAATAAATTAATGAAATGACAAAGCTTCCGCACCTCCCGCTGCACCTCCCTGCACCCAACCCCTATAGGGAGCGCGCTTTGACATTGGGACATTAGCATTAATATATTTGTCGGTAATTGGTGGCTAGTTTTGTCGGTAATCGGTGGCCTCTACCCCCCCACTGAAAAAGGTCTAGCGACGCCCCTGGGTGCATGGTATCAAAACACAGCCTAAGTTCGATTTCGGAGTACGTAGGTCAAAGGTCATAGCTCATTAAATATACGAATCTGTTTTCCGTTGTGTGACGGATTTTAATGAAATTTGATATGAACGTACATGGTATCAAAACACAGCCTAAGTTTGATTTCGGAGTATGTAGGTCAAAGGTGAAAGGTCATAGCTCATTAAATATGCGAAAATACCTAATTATATATGCGGACATGTAGTTAACTTCCTTGCCTATAGTAATATAATAGTATAGTCTAATGGAGGTAACTTGTTCTGATGTATATAGGCCATTTGTACCCTGCGAGGGGATGCTACGCTTTGCGTTGACTTGTATATTTTGAATCGGACTAGAAAATAATGTAGTATAAAATGTAGTAATAAAAAAGTATGTAGATTAATGTGGATCGTTTCAGTGCCTTTGCTGAATATCTTATTAAACTTCGCGTAAATAAACGTTTAAAGGTAAAGACCAGTTTTGGAAACGCCCCTCTCTTAAAAAAGGAAATGGAAGCTCTCATTACCAATCATTGAAAGAATATGTTTTGACTAATACGTGATGATACAAATTTTGCCGGGAAACCGCCTACTAATTGATATATTTGGTAAATTATTATATCTATTGGGACCAAATAGATATCGCGCACGTGGTCGCGTAGTCCCATATACATCTTTCTGTGTACAGTGCTTGTAACTTTACCAAGACTGGGCCAAATTTCTTATCATTTTGATGATTCCAGAACCTTGCAGTACACACCAATACTTAATGCTAGATGATCAACCTTTTCTGATCGATTCCACAACGTTTCTTTCACAATGCAATCGCATGACCAGAACTGGTCTTTATCTTTAAGTGACCTGATTCATTGCTTTATCTTGCCTTATGATCGTGTATATGATGTTTTTGTTGGGATGTGTTCGTTTCTTTATCTATATCAAGAAATGTTGATGCTTTCCACGTCCCAAATTATGCTACATAGATCACATGTATATGTCTCGATTTTTAAATCCCCCTCCTCAAATTTCAAGTAGGGCTTTTTATTCTAATGATTGTATGACATGCCTGTGCGTCTTTTATTAGAATGACTTTTAGGCCCAAAGATTTGTAGAAGCATTAGTGTCATTTGAATCCAGATCATACACAGTACATGAACATGAACGAGTAATGGTATTCGGAACGCAGAAAGCAGTGGAATATTTAATTTTTTTCTTCGAGCGGAAAATTAGCGTATAATATTACACGGATATATCTAGAAAATCAAATTGTGTGACAGTTGTCAAATAGCAGATTGTGAACTTTAATTTGCGGTATTAGTCTCATTTATTATTTAGAGGTCGTTACTGATCTTTTTAATGATATAAGCAGACTTGTGCTTTAATGTATAAGCCTTATCTTATGGCTACATGTTTTAGACTACATACAACAGAGCTAACAAAGCTTATGAATAGAAGAAAACAATGATCCAAGTACGTGTCCATATGCATGTCACAGTCGAAGAGTCTGTAGTGATACGAGTTTGACATCTGGACCTCTAATAGGAAGAACAGAGCCATTTTAATAATGGCTCTGAATAGAGCATTCCAGCCGTTTTTAATTCTTGATTTGTATTATATTTGTAAATTGTAATCGTGTATGTATTTGAATTTTTTATACGGAAAATAAAACCAAACCAAACCAAAGAATTAAAATTTAAAAAAACCAAAGAAAAAATATAGTGCATGATAAGTTCTTTCGTTGCAACTTGTATTTTCTTGATAACAATTTGTACAATGTTTACAAAAATGACGTAATTGATCACGTCATTGATTGTGTTTGACTACATGCAATACGATCATCAATACAGTAGTGATGTTTATGCAGCATTATTCTCAGACGTGTTTTGGAATGTTATCATTATCGTTGATGATGCATTGAAACTATAATCTATTTTACATTGCATGCTAACAAAGCAAAGAGACCGATGTACATGTAGAATTCAAAAATGATTATGGGACTATATACAGCAATCAAATTCGTGATTTGTAAGGTAAATGAATACCGACTTGGTTTCGAACCTGTGATCTCCAGGTCACAGTAACCGTTAGACAGCTGCTCTAATTAATTTCTGAGGCTCACTTTATGCTTTCGATAATCAGATAATGATTATATTTTATGTATTGTTGTTTCAATGCTCAATTTCCCTTCCATAATAGTGCCTTGAAAATATACCTTTTCCTTCAAAGCGCATGCATGAGCGCTTGCATTACAAATCAACAACCCTGTACAGTTTACGAAGATTGTGTTTGTCATTGTTTCATTTTCGTAGTTCTTTATTCTTTTTGAGAATAAGATAAGTGAGGAGGTTAAAGAGAGAGAGAGAGAGAGAGAGAGAGAGAGAGGGGGTAATAGGGTGAGAGAGGGAGCATCAGAGGGGAGCGTGCTTGGACGGATCGTGAGGTTCGGTGTCAAATGTATATGAGGTTTTAAAAATTGTCATTTACCTATAGTATTTTAATGTATAATGGATCATATTATCTCTCTAAATTATAACCGGGTAAGCAAAATATATTCCGTTGATAGTATTGGGCGTTTACTTTTTAATTGAAGTACTCGATTTGCCTTACGATGTGCCAATATGATTTCTGTACCTATTAAGGCACAGGGGCGGATCCAGCCGGCGGCGAGGGGCCCAATTCGTGAGACAATATTTAGCGGCGAATTAGCCGGCGAATAAGCGGGGGTAATGAGCACTAATTTTGGGGGCTCAACGGGGGGATAGTGAGCACTATTTTGTTGTAACTCAACACCCCTTGACCCCAAAAATAAAAAGGTGTAATTGTGGTTACCATCTTTTTTAAAAACCTTTTTTGGGGGGCCAGGGGTGGGGACCCGTCTTCTTTTTTCTTTTTTTAAGGTCAAATTGTGGTTACTATCTTTGTTTTTCCAGGGGTTGGGACCCGTGCCCCCCTCCCCATGCACCCACTCTGGATCCGCCACTATTAAGGCATATAATTATCATTTGGGGATTATGTACAGACATTAATTAGTCTATAACAAAAAAATCCTCTTGAGAGAAGTAAATCTTATCACCTTCGCCATCCAGTACATTGTTTTTTAACACTCTTTTGGCCTGTACAGACCGAATATCAAGTTAACAGATATTCAGGGATTTTTTTTCGTGAACAAATTAGCATCGTATTACTTCATCATTGTAATAACTGTATTACTGTGTTCCATTATACACCCAATATGCAGATTACAAAACTTATGAGAGTTAATCATATTCACAAACTTGTGAAGAGAAAAGAAACACAATATGAATAAAATGAACAAGAAAATTAGGCATACATTACTGATACGATAGTCGTTTTATTGTTTCAAATTCATCACTCGGTCATTTCACTGCTACAATGTACTACTTACAAGACCACTGGAGAAGATATAAATGTTTCAATCCTCGAATCTATCCTTAAATGTCTTCAAAAAGTATGGACAGTCTAACAAAAGTGCCGAATATTTCCTTGTCGTGTGACAAAAATAAGGAAAGTTTTTTTTAATGTTTCATTAGAAATTGCACTTGTTTTTCGTCGTATTACACTTTGATAAACAAAATAGTTTGAACGCAGTATTAATGTGCATTTGGTATTGATTTGGCAATGCTGACATATTTTTAAGAGTTTAAATAATTTTTTATAAAAGTATTATTATTATTTGCATATCTCAGTAGCCTTGCAATGTAATTATATCAGTTTTTTTTGGTGGAGTGACCCTTCGCATGACAATAATCCAAGGTGTTTTCATTTTTCGTACCAAACAAAATTTGAAACGGATATCGGTACAATCATGACATCATAATGTCTGCTCATGTATTTTGCGGAAAAAAAGAAGAAGAACATCACAGCCTATCCTACAAAACAACAAAACATACGCATTCAAATCAAAATATATTACTTTTCACAAGAAAATGGGATTTAATAAAAGTTCAATATCATCAAAAGGTTGGCAGGTAATTGGTCAGGGCTGCTTGTTATGCAGTACACGAGCATCCTATGAAAATAATTTGATACAAACTTGGTTTAATTCCTTCTCACAGAAGAAACAAAATGGGGTAGCATACATTTAAGAAAGTGTACACAGGCGCACTTTCACAACAAATTCCCTAATTTAAAGTGCACATGCATATATAAAATAACACCGCAAATTGCTTATAAAACGAAAACTATAACTATTACACATCATACACAAAATCCGGTGTAATTTGACAGAGTAGTACTACAAACTTCATGCCTCTTTGTTTTAATTATTTTATGTCTGTGAGACTTATTTTGTTCTTAAGACGCAACTGTTTCAGCTGTATATGGCCTAGCACAGTCAACTTCTACGCAATCCTTGTAAAAAAAAACCCTTAAAGGCTTTTACCGAAGTGATATTAAAATTCATTTGTGCATGCATGGAATGATTTTGAAATTAGAACATATATTCGCAAATATTGTGTGTGTGTATTATACATACATGTATATATTACTATATATATATATATATATGCTTCATCCCATGTACTAAGTATCGAACTCTAAACTTTTGTGACGGCATATAGAGCAAAATCTGATAGAGTATAAATATAATCGGTAATGCATACAAATGTTTGCTCAAATCAAATACAGCAACACAATGACTGTAGCCAAATCAGACAAAAATAACACGCATAGATCTTTGTTTGATCATAGAGTAATGAGGTATATCACAATAAATGAAATAAAAAATCAACCTAATTAAGGAGCTCACGAGACTTTGGCCTAATCAGATTTAGCTACGAAATTGTTATGATGACAGTGCGACGGGCAATAGTCATGTAGTCGTTGGTCAATAAGATGAATTGTGCGTTTACGACATACTTGTAAATTTTGAATAGCTAGTACCGATATATAAAATTCCTTCTTCATTTCAACATCTTTCAACCATTATTTTCCAAACAATTCATCAGTTATTCATCATATCAAATTTCGAAAGAAAGCACTTCACACCTTTTCTTCGTTTACTGGGATGATGCAGCAATCTTGGAAGTGATGTAAGGTTAAGCAGGGAACACCACATTGTATCAAGATGAGAAAGTTCTATGGAGTATAAACAATTTACAATAAACAGAATTTCAATTCATCTGAAGAAATAGAAATTCAAAGGAGAAGGGTCAAAGAGAAAATTAGGAGGAAACGACATGTACAAATTCAGGACAACCACGCAATTTACAGAGAAATCTTAATTAGTTTTAAATTGTAACACTTAAGAGCTGACTACATTGTCAATGCTACATTTCAACTGTAAAACATACCTTTCAAAATACATGTAGCAGGAAAGCATCTATTCTGGTCTTAACCAGCCTCAAATAAAGAGCTTTTTCTTTATGTTTAAACCCAGATTACCCAATTTACATTTGTTTACATTGTACACCACTTTAATCGTAACAAATATTATGTGCATAAATGACATATGACATTAGGAAGCCTGTTTTTGTTTATTATTACCATCAACACCAAACATTTCTTCTTTTTTAATATCATAATGTACATTTTTTTCTTCAAAGAAAACACATCCTTATTATGTACATGTATTTATTTCCACGTTTATAAGTCAACCAATTTCACGACTAGTTCTAACATTTAGTTTGACACTCGACTTATATAAAATATGCGATTTCTTCATTTCGATAAAAAGTGCGATTCAAGAGTGATTAAGAGACAGGAGTAATAAACAACTATTACCATGGTTACCGATAAGGTGGGTTAAACGTGTAAGCTGATAATCATCTCTGTATTACTATAAAATATAATATATCGTCAAATTATTTCAGATGCTTGATATCAAACCCTCAATTTAGTCATTGCAACAGTGAAAAACAAAACAAAAAATTGATTTTCATCATTATAGTGATTTAATTATATATTTATTTAATTTTTATTAAATGCTGTACTTGCAACATAGTCTCTCATACAAGTAAGGTAGTTAAAAAGAATTTAATATACTGCGGGGAAAATCTAATCAAGGTTTGTTTCTTAATACATTTCTTTTCTGTTTTTAGATTTTCATGACTCCGAATCATGTCCCACTTTCATTAGTATTTGAAACAAACTATTCCCTCTCGTATACAGAGGGCGTTCATGAAACAAGGCGTGCATGCACTCTTTATCGAGTATTTGCAACGGGAGTCGGCGCTTTTCAGCAAATATTCAGCATTCACTTAATAATCAATTCACCTAAACCGAATACAAACTTATGAAGGTTAGTGATTCATTACTGCCTGTATTTACAAACCTTACAACGAACCGAATTGCACTCGTCATCCTGAGGCTAGGCCATATTCTTTCTTTTATCTCTCATCAAAATCTAGGCAAATTTAGTTGTGGCTGGTCACAGTCAAGACGGGATTTAACAGAAGACATCAAAAATAAAATAATTTGTATTATCTCATGTAATAAAACCTTTAAAACAGCTTCATTAGATCAATGAAATTGTAAAGCTTAAAATCAGAAATGGCATCATCAGGATTTGAAATTATATGACTTAATTTGATCACATTGTTTAACGATTATGTTTCGGGGGGGGGGGAGGTGAGTAATATTATCTTATTTCAACCGAAACATAATTTTTCAAGTTGTTAAAATAATTATGTGATGGGGCAAATTTCAAACTACATCATACACAATATCCTGTAAGGAAGCGCATATGTTGAATAGAGTTTTTCTATATAAGCAGTGGCAGCAATTTTGTACATCAAGAAATCTGCAGCACAACAATAATTATGTGCACAAAGAAATAACATCGTAATTCAGTTGCATAAGAGCAGAACCATGGGGATTCACAACACCAATTATTTACAAATTATGTGGCAAGTCATATTCAATCTTCCAATTTATTTCATTTTCATGCAGAATCAATTAAGTACATAATTATTGCAATCATTTCTCTCATCTTATATTCTCATCGCATGTTTCAGGCCCTTCTTTCGGAATGTCTATAATTTGATCAATAATTAATAGAATTCTACTCAAGAACTGGTAATTCTTATGATCAAATGATAATATAATTCCAACCTATTTTACTTGTTATATGATATGCATACATGATTGCAATATAAGACGAGAAAGACAGTACGGATAGCATAATATAGGGACATCAAACATAATCATTTTTTGTTGATTATTTAGTTCACATAATTGTACTTAACTTTTGTTGCATTTAGGTTGCAACTCGTATTGCTTTCTCTTTCTACAGAAGGAAGAAGTTATGAGTTATCCGAACTTAATTTGTATTCAAGTACATAGGAGTTTGCAATACATCGTATTATTTGCGAGGTATACATTAGTGGAAACGAGAATGAATGTAGTTTGCAATTTATATCAACTTTTATCATCTGAACCTGTTTGGAGGGTGTATTTTTCGAAGACTAGTGTTGCATTTGCATCGCAATTAAAGCCGCAAAATGATTCGAGTCGAAAGCCAAGTCATGCGTGACTGCACTATCCAATCACAGTCATTGAATGATATAGGCCAACTGTTATCTATCCTGTGGCGTAGATAAGAGGGTTGTAATTGGTTAAAAGTTCAGACATGCCCTCAATATGGCTGCCATGACCATAAGTTCTAATTGTCCGATGACCTTTCAACTAGTCACGTGACTGACTGTATAGAATGGTATTGCTTTAGACGCTGTCCGTTGCATCATAGGTCTGTATTCCGACTGACTCGTTGTACGGTGGCGGGGGCATGTTCGCGTCACCGTTCTTAAGGACTTCCCCGTCGGCATGGTTGTTGTGGCCGAGTTCGATGTTTGAAAAGATCGGGTCGACCACGTGTACGTTGGGAGCATTCACCGTGTCACTGCGACAATGGGGCAGGTAGGGTGTAGTGAGGATGTTCCATCGCTGGAAGATTTAATAAAACAAGAACATATGAGCTTTACATTGATTAAAACAATATATAATCAAGAGATTTCTCTTCAGAGTTTTTTGCTACACAATTTTGAATAGAGGAGAAGATTGTAGATCCAAGTTTCTGGCATGTGTAAAAGGCAAAACAAAATATATACGAATATGCCGATATCGCTAATGGTTGCCTATAGACATTTTTTAATATACTTTCAAAATTAATTTTCACTCGATTCACATGATAAAGTCCAATCCCCTTCCCGACACATCGCCATTGAATATTCATTATAGGTTTCGGTAAGTTATCAATTCTATAACTAAATTAAATCAACTACTGATGATTTACCTTATATCTGTACCTTGCTTTTTACAAATTAACAGAGACAAATTGCCAAAATAATAAATCTGGATGCAAATATCATTCAACCAGTTCTAAAAGTGGCTATATTACCATTCATCTCTATTATTTGACAATTTGTTTTCAATAGATTAAGTTTTAATATCAATCCTTTAAAATGCATGATCACATTAAGATAACATCATCTGTTCCCAATATCAATTTCAGCTAGGACATAGTAAAGAACACCCTTCATCTGAAAACAGTGTTCCCATCCAAACATTAAACCGAGACGGGTCAATCTTACCTCGATGAGGTTTCCTTTAGCATTGAAGATGAGCTGGTAAAAGAAGAAAACGGGAATGTTGAGCATTGTCATGAGAGCCAGGATCCAGCCGATCATGTAGCCCCACCACGGGTACACATAGGTGTTGTTGTATGTCAAGGGTTTGTACTTCACAAGACTGAAGATGAAGATGGCCTGCAAGAGAGGAAGATCGTAATATTATGATTGCTTGTCTGAAGAGCTCTTGAATTGTTATAGGGAAGATTCTGTGGAAAGGTTATAGGAGGATGGGTGGCTCCAGGTGGATCTGAATGTCCCCTTTTGGGACACCTCTTCCCTCCAGATGCATGTTTATAATATGTTGTATATGTATTATACATAAACAAATATACATAATGTCAAGTTTCGACCCAAATTCATGGCCCTCAGCCCCCCCCCAAAAAAAGAGTAAAATTGTGGATCCAGCAGCACTGTAGGATCTTGTGTGGAGGCAATCATTAATTCATCTATTCTTGTGCATCTGAGAGAGTCAGTGCATGAGACATTTCGAGAGTGCTAAAGAGAGTAATCGTGGTAATTATTTTTCATCTTTAAAAAGATGTTGATGTCCCTTTATCTCTTTCACTGTGAAATTGATTTCTACCTCAAAGAATCACATGAATTACTAAAAGTGAAAATGTTCTGTTCAGATCAACATTCAGATTTGGCTGCGAATAGAAAAGTAATCAAAAGTAAAAAAAATACGCACACAATCATGTGATATGGGTTACAATACCAGTGGTGGATCCAGGGGGTGGCGGTGGAAAAAATAACCCTTCCCATAGGGAAAAAAATTTCGGGTGCCAAAAAAAAAAAATTGTGCTCACTACCCTGGCGCCCAAGAGGGGGTGGTGGTGAAAAAATGACCCTTTCCCGGAGGAAAAATTTTCGGGTGCCAAAATTTTTTTATTTGCTCACTCCCCCAACTGAGCAAAAAATCGACCGGCACGATTTTCAAATTTTCGCACGAAGTGGGCCCCTTTTTAGGCCCCCTCCCTTGCCGCCGGCTGGATCCGCCCCTGTATACTACAACTAATTTCCGCTGCAGTTCAGTATGATAATTATATTAGCCTTGAGAGATTATTGCAAAACAGTTACATTACAATAGATTACGTCTGTAGATTAGAATATTAGGCATAATATCATTATCTTCCAAAGATGTGCTCCACATGTACCCTAAAATAGCATCGAAATGAAATTGGAGGAAATCCAAACGAAGCCTACATGAAATGTTTATACAAGTAACAAACGAAATGAAGTTCAATGACAAAGTAGTTAGTACATATTTTAGCAATAAGAGAATGAAATTTTGTTTGTACGATCCAGACTTACGCAAAAAAGCGACATGTCCATGTGGCCCAATGTCACTGCAATTCAATTTCATTTAGAATAATTGATTGAATGTTTCGGGTATACATTATGTCGGCACGAAAAAAGTAATACATAAAAAGTTGTGAGATAGGGGAGAAATGAACAACACGCAATAAGAGATTAACAGAAGAAAATGCAAACAATAAGAAGAAAAGAAAAGATAACTAATTAATACTCCTCCACAAGCGATGAACAATTTGAGAAAATTATGGTAACTTTAAAAAAAAACACAATTTGCCAAACAAGACGTACAATAAGACAAACACCCATTTAAACAACTGAAAGTTAATAATTCACATTACCTTTGCTGATTATTCCTTCTTTACTTCTTTCATGTCTTGATACGATTTCCCCCTATTTAATCATTAACCTATGGAATGTCTCGTATTGTTTCGTTGGGACCATTAACAAAAAAGATAATAACAATTGTCTTTTTCGTGATTGATCTCCATTAATGTGTGTAATTGGGTTTTTACAGACGTGTATCAATCAGATTTGATTATTTACGTCTGAGGACCGACCAATCACGTCACCGTCCGAAAGACGTTAGAACGTTAAGAATTTGAATACACATTTTATTGACATAATGTAATATGAAATGATTGGTTACTTACAAAAGTGAAGAGTGGGGAGAGGAAAATCCAGGCTGTTACCATGTAAGGGGAAATCCATTTCACCCCAGACATCTCAGTTACATTCTTCATGAAGCGAAATCCACCTGTAGGATAAAATGGATCAATCCAAATAATATCTACATCATAACAACTTGGGAGGCTTAACAAAAAAAAGGGGGGACTGTTAAAGCCCCATGGCTCCGGCCCCTGGTAATATTTGGCTCGGGCCAGTCGGTTAGGTTGTATTATGTCCTCAGTCAAGCTTTTGTTCTGGAGTGGTTTTTAAAAAAATAAAAAGGTCCGAGGCAAATATTCATCAGTATCCAATATCAAACTGGGGAGGCTAAACTCATGTTTAGCCGGCCAGGCTCCCTAAGGGGATGCTACCCATGCTTACATCCCAAAGGGCTATGAAGGGAAAAACCCTGTTTCAGTCTAAGGAGTAAGTGGCTACGGCCCCTGGTAATACTTGGCTTGGGTCGTCTGGATCAGTCATATCATTTTGCTTTGTACTGCTTTTATTTTGATGGTTCCATCATAAGAATCCATTAGCATATATAATAATCTGATTTTTGTTTTGATTTTTGTTTTGTGGGGGGGGGGGCATTTGTTTGTTTATTGTCAGCACTTACTGAAAACCTATGTCCCCTCTCACAAAATACAATAGGGCCGCCCATGCTTCCATCTATTTTTCAATCTAGTTAACAGTCTTCCATGCTTCCCTCTTATATTATGAGTCACCGTTTCCTCCATCAATCTATCCGTCAATCCACCTTGATCTACCAACCTCCCCCTGTTAGTCTTTCATTTCCCTGTAAAACTTTAATTCCTCTCTCCATCAACTTTATCTGTCCACGTCAACATGTTCCATCCTTCCCGTGCGTGTGACTCGACATTATACCACAAGCCCATCCATCTCTTCCTCTTCCATCCCTTTAACAATCCACCTCATTATACTTGACCTACCGTAAGCCCATCCGATGGTAATGCTCTCAAACATAGACACCCACAGAAGAACGAACCCACTGGCTGCATAGTAGTCGAACAATTGGAAGATATACATGCCTCCCTGCAGGGTGATGACATATAATGGGGAAATCAAATGTCAATTAATCACATTCTTACGGCACTGTGTCTGGCATTCCTATACCCCTGTTTTACCAACATTTAATATCCAAACCTATCTGGGGGCTAGCAGACTAAGTCTCGGTCACCGTTTTATATAAGTGTAAGCGCTGGAGATCGCTTTAAACCAAGCCTGTCTCGGACCACTGCCTTTTGATGTGGTCTCGGGGCGCCCCTAGTTGTAGTCATTTTCATGCTGTATCGAGCCTTTAAGGAAAATGCAAGGATGTAACAACATGAAAATTGGAAACACATTCATAATGACGTTCATTACGTTATGTCATAATTGACGATAATTAAGAATAGCCAAAGTTTCATTTGTGACTGCATTTAAAGCCCCACTGCACTACTTGTAGCTACTTACGCCCTCTATAGCAAACAATGCCTAAGCGGTACCCGTTGGTCCCCCATGATCCCCTTTTTCTTATGTAAATTGAGAGCTTATTTGATGAGATAACCACCTGTAAGTGACCATGCAGGGAGGTATAATCCCCCCTGGCCAAACTAGTGCAGATAGACTTTAAAAGAGTCACCATGGAAATTATTTTTTACTGGGCATTTCCATTCTGTCTTCTTTATTTCTGAGCCTAACTAACTGTGCAATTTGCGCAGAGTTAATACACGTTTTGAGAATCGTGAGCATTTTCTTTATAATGGCACTGCTACAATTATTGTGCTCTCATTATATACATAGCTCAATTTTATGCTCTTTGTTTCTTGGTGTCAATTTGTTACATGCTGCTTACGACTACTTCGGAAAAAGGGGACAAATGTAATTTATGTTTTCCGTCACAATATTTTCCTAATTAATTTCTTGCGAACCTGTAAATCCTTCGTATTCTCTTCTTTTGCCAAGCTATACAATTTACACTTTTATGAGGTCAAGAGGATACAGTTCTAATGAAGGAATAAAAGCCAACAATTTAAGTTTTAAATTTTAGCGCATTTACCTGATAAATACACGTATATCACAGTTTCTATTTGACGTATGGACGGCTCTTTCAATTCGTATAAGAGCTATCGAACAATGTTTTCAATAAAGGATATTTGTTACCCCCTCTATTTTGCGGCTGCTGTAGTAATGAAATGCTTCTTACCAATCGCCATTCTACCAAACATAAAACAGCAAAGATGGGTGTACTTTTTACGCTGCCAACCGCAGATCCGAACTCTATTATTTGATCTTATTATGGCGCACTTTCGGCGCAATGTGATATGGCCAAAACGGCGGGAAAAACGCCATGAATTGGTAAATCGATCTCCGCTATATCATGGCTAACATATATTGGGAATGGGTGATTCGTCTTTCCCTCTACTCTTTCGAGTTGAGACATTGCAATATCGTGACGACCTTCTCTGCTAATACCCCCGAGCAACTGGAATATCCGAGTCAGATCTTTTGCCAGTCGCCTGGTGTCGGGTATGGATATATGATTACAGGGATACTCTTCCCGTCAAAATAGAGTCAAGTACTGGCATTTCAAGTTTCTCTAGATGCACATAGATGTACATACTCTTGTATCCCTCAACCAACTGCAGGCATATTATCTTCTTTCTGATTCCTTCCTAAACCTTGAATCTGTTGCAATCCAAATTTAATGTTCTATCGTTGACTAGAGAGATCTCCCTGCATTGACTTCTTATACACTGTCATTGAAATTCCACACTGTTAATGCTAAACTTGAGTTTTGGTAGTCCCCTAATGGAATTATATTTCTAGAGAAACTGGCTAAAGTAGTTTTGCATTGTCTGATTGTTATACCAGAAAATATAAATGATTTGAAAGTAAATAAAACTAGCTGAAATCGATTTAACTAAAAAAAAAAAGCTATTCATTTTTTGTTTAAACCCACACAGTTCATATGACATATGTTCATGGGTCTGGACGTCTACCTCGATTTCTTTATAATATTTATACAATAAAATTGTATATTATGAATATGAATGTGTTTATGACTTACGTAAGTACACATGGGTATTCCAGCGATGCAGAAGAACAAACAAACGAAGATACAGAAGATTTCACGACGATGTCCCTTCAGAAGGGTGTTAGGAAACAAGTCCACGATCGTCGCTACGAAGCCCTCGACGCCCACAAACTGATGAGGAAAATAAAAAAGAATAATAAATATAGATTAAGACAGTGTGAAGAAAAAAATCAAAAAGTAGAAATAAGAACATCATTTATAAGGGGTATTGAAACAATGTTTCTTTGTTCGTATGAAAGAGGTATATCGAAGTTTGATGTCTTTAATGTCGGCTTGTTTAAAGTACAGGAGTAGATCCAGGCCTGTCAGAAAGGATTGGCCTAATTCTTTCCCCAAATTCATGACAAATCCACAGTGCTCTTCCAGACTCCCTCGGCAGGGGCTGTTTGCGCATTTTTAATCCCCCACATGAGGGTATATAGGAGTATTTCTTTTTATCGACAGAATCTTTTGATCCTTTGATAAAAAAGGGGGCATGGCCTTTTAGACCCACTATTGAATCCGCCCATGAAGTGGACATGATATAAAATGAACCCAACGTCGCATCAGGGACTTGTAAGTCCCTGTTCACATCTATTCAAGGACTAAAAGCACATCACCGTGACACCTATATGAATTTTTAAAGATGCCACTACAGTTTTTGAGCTTTCTGACATGACCTAACCCTGATCTGTCCACACATATAGGGTCACTTTATATCGAATCTATGAATCATAAATCAACGAAGTTTCAGTAACATTAAACTGTGGAGAATGCATGCTACACGTATAAAGCTATATGTGACGAGGAAATGAACGTACTATTGGCAAGGTCTATCTCCATGAATATTTCATGGTTTTCGACGAAGCGAGAAAATTCTATACAGAAAGGCAAGTCAGTAAATAATATATCGTATAAGCTGTGGTAATTTGCCATGCACGAGTAGAACTATTCATTGACGGCTGACGACTGAATACAAATATATCTTTATCATTGACCTACTTTCAAATTCATCGACTCTTGCATTTAATTATTGATTAACTCATTCATTTTAGTTTAAATACATGTATATAACAAACAGACATGGCTCTATTGAAAGTTATTATTCCATGGGTGAAAATTGCAAAAGTAACGGTTCTTTCATTTGTTTTCCAGTTTAGATTACCTAGTAATCTTAGTAATGGCATAAAATTATATCTCTTAATAACCCAACCACTATGCACTAGATAAGTAGGTATAACATTCTATGATATAGCTTTACAAATGGAGGCAACCAATTAGGTTACATAGCAACAACAAAAAACCAAAAAACATCCGCAAACGAAATGACAAGACACTATGGGGAAATCGGTAAATACACAATTTTTGTTGTAAAATTTGAAAGTTTTATGACTTTTTTCTACGCTCCCATTCAAAATGCTATGTAAAGTTAGCCTATATCTAAAATACTTAGATGGAATGAGTGAAATGTAAAGCGGTCAGCCCGACAAACTTGACACAGTTCTAAAAGACAAATAAAACTTTCAAGACACAAAGTGTAAGATGATATCTAACTCCACTATCTGTTTGCTCTTTGACTTCACCATAATATCGACGCCGTATACCACTCCACTACGAGTTTTTACCCATCGGCGTCTCTGACAATGACGTCATGGGGCCCTAAACTTCTCAGACAGTTTGAAGGATGAATAACTCGTCTAAACAAGCTGTCAAAATAGAGATGAACGATCAGTCCCTTGCTATGAATGAAAATACATGCTCATAAAAGCGAGATTAATCGCGAACATGACATGTATGTCCCAATGGAGTCGCCTATTCATCAAAAACAACGCAACACCAAAGTGCTGTGGCTGACGGAACAGATCCATATTTAATTACCAGTAAATATTTCTTTCTTCGTTTATCTTAGATGAGCAGACCGTATCCCTTAATGCGCTTTTTAAATTAAGCAATTACTGATGACACGCAGAATCATAAATTATTCATCTGACACCAGAAGCGTTTTCATTTTCACTTTACTGCCTTTGCTATCCCACTTCCCAACAATCCATCTTTTAACCATTTGGGACCCAACTTTTCTCCAATGTATCGACCTCATCTATAGAGATGTCGTATTTCGGCATCCATCTAACTTTCCAACCGTACAAAGAGTTGTAAATTTAACGTGTCCTCTTTCTCAAATCCTCGAGTCTCTTTCATCTGCAATAGGTCTGCATTATAATGATAAAACATATACCCCCGAAGAAAATTTGATATTGATGAAATGATCAGGGTAGTACATTATTGAGATCTATTAAGTCGAATCTCGAACTCGAGAATCCCCTGCTGAGATAGCAAATCCCGTAACTATTTATTTGTCAGACCTACAACTGCTATACACCGGTATATAAAATTAAATTTTAAAATGTTGTAATGACCTGACAATAAATGTTATCGCATTAATGGCCTGAAGTAAGAGTAGAACAAACTGACAGAGAATGAGCATGACCCGAAACCTAGATATATAAAGCATCTTGTCTTAAACCCTAAATCCTTTGTCTCCCCCCGAGATGGTGCAATTGGAACACCTAGAGGGGGCTAATACGCTTCCTTGGGGAACTTCGTCAACACCTTGTAAGGTGCTTATCTGTGTCTGTATGTGTGCTGTTGAACATCACATTTAAAATACTTGTATTAGATTTAACCGTATTCCTTACTATCCCATCCCTGATAAAGTGATATATTATTCAACAACGCAGTAAAGTGAAGTGAGGAATAAGAGACATTACATGAACGGCAATACACGCAGGGCATAAGGGGCACTACACCGTTCTCTGGCAAATGTATAATAGCGTATCAGATGACGTATATAAATTTGAGTTTCGTATTTCCAACAACTTTTTTTTATAAAACAATAGTTCGAATTTTACGAGCGCTTTACTTCTCAATTCTATTATAGATGTGATTGTCATGTTGTACTCGTTTTTATATTTATGTTTACATTTTCATGTAGTACAGTGTTTTCCTGTGCGTACAGGAGATTTTAACCGGGCAGATCGCAAGTGCCCCATTCCTCCCTGTGTTCACTCCATAACTGACAACTGTCACCAGTGTACATTATTAGCAACAGCATTCTTGACAAAACCAATCAATCTTCAGTTGAAAATAATCACTTCAAATGCACTGAAAAAGAGTAATAGACGATTTTTTTCTTCTCGCAAACATCGATTCCCACATTAAATGAGGAGACATAATAGACACGTACATAGTAAATGATTTATTAATATATTAATTCATCATCATCATCACTAATCCTTTTAACACAATTCTATATGACCAAGAAAACCGTCAACAAAATATAGGAGTAGCAAGCCGACACTAAGGTCATATCAACACACCATAATCAGATCCACCACTGGTATCACTACTCTTACTACCACCACCACTAACAACAACAATAACAACACAACCACCATTAATACCATCACTTGCACTACAGTCAACGACACGACCTGCAACACAGTCAGCAACACAGACAGTACACACTAATATTATTGTATAAAACAAACGATCAAAACTTCAAACAGCAACATCACCGAAAACGCCAAAAATGCAAATCCACCGTGCATGATGTGTAATGACTAAATTATCAAAATAAACATGAAAGAATGGAAGCCCAGAACTATATGAGACAATACCACCATTATCAAAACCCTGGTCCCTGGACTTAAGCCCACCGCACATTACACGACTTCCCGATTTTGGAAGAACTTGCAATAGCTTTTGATATGAACATTCAAACAAGTAAAAACTTAATGATCAGATCTGAATAAAATTTTGATTAATAAAATCTCAATTTCAAGGGATTTTACACTTTCTTTGAGGGTAATACGCGAAGTCGGCTAAGAATCGTGATGACGTCAGACCAGTAGTGTGATTGTAGACGATTTAAAGCCTATTTAGCTTTTATTCTCATCAGAAAGCTTAACAAAACTAAAATACCGATTGTTGGTATTCTTATCATTTTTTAGAACCTAAATCAGGAAGATGGTGTTTGTTTATATTTAAATATTTAATTCAATTGTCAATACATCGAACATCGGATCACAGGAGGATCGTTTTTATGAACACTACCAACACCATAGACAACACCATCATCACCATCAAATACTATGAATATCTTAAGGAGAATAGGGGAAAATCATTCATGTCCTCACCTGACTGTCTATACCCAGGACTAGGAGACAGAGGAAGAAGAGTACAGCCCAGAGGGTGGAAGCAGGCATCTGAGTAATAGCCTCAGGGTACGCAATGAAAGCCAATCCTGGACCTAAATGTGGAAAGAAACAATTGAAACAGTTCCATCATTATCTTCCATAGGACGTAAGAGTTGTTAAGGTAACCGAGTTGTTAAGGTAACTAGGCGTTGTGGCGTGCGCCTGTAATCCAGCTAACAGTGGAAGTTACAAACTGATTCAGCCGAGGACGCATGTTCGAAACTGAGTCACTTCTTTCGGATGGTGACGTTTAAAGGTCGGTCCCCAGACGTAAATAATAGGGACTTTTAGATTTGCACGACGAGAACGTGGACTGCTACGTGGACATCCTTTTAAGGCAATGTGACGTCCTTTTAAGGCAAGTTGTCAGTGCCCGGCAGTGCCTTAAAAAGACGTCACATTGCCTTAAAAGGATGTCCACGTAGCAGTCCACGTTCTCGTCGTGCAAATCTAAAAGTCCCTATTCATATCGGATTGATACACGTCTGTAAAAACCCAATACACACACACACACGATAATTTGCCGCACGACCTTGAATTAATTACATATTTTGATTGTATATAAATTATGTCATAAGCAGAAGGACAAGAGCCGCTAGCACGAACTTAGCTAGCTGGGATGGGAACAAGGGCACTTTACCCCCCCCCCACATTAAAAAAAAATGGTATTACGTTCGAGTATCTGTTGGTTCAAAGTAAACAAATCAATATGTCGGAACAAACACAATCATATTTTTGTCGAGACGTTTTGCATGTCAAACACTCACATGAGTGTGATTGACTTCATACTATTGCTGTATTGCTTTGGTTTACGATACGTTTATTCAAAGGTAAAGCACATTATGTAGCAATATCTACGAAAAATAGTTTAAAAGAATACCCAGTCATTTCATGATTTTTTAAATACAACAACATCCAAGGAATTGCTATACTCTAGTGACATTTCTCATGAAGGTAATGTACATCTACAATGTGCGACAGAATGAATCATGAAAGGTCAAATGCCATGTTCAAGGATGTCATGTTGGAATTCAGGATGAAAAAAATAATCAAAACCCGATAACCTTGTACTTCATCACGTTTAGGATTTCACTTTAGATGAATCGTGGTAAGCCTGGTGAGGGTCGGTTCAATCAATTTGTCAAAATCATTTTACGTACATTACTGTATTTCAGCCGGAATGGGACTTGTAAGGTGTGGAGTTACGATGGTAACTTGAATTGAGACAGTTTCTTCTACAAAAGCCCTTTTCCGATCCCGGACACCCATCCTGACTTGTAACGTTTTAATTCATCATTATCCTACCCTAAATCGATGGCTGCGATATGTCAGCCATTCATCACGGAGGAGATTACTGGAATTTGATATTCTGAGAAGAAAGCGAGCACGACTCTTGGTCTCTTCTCCACAAACAACTTCTTGATCCTCTTTACATGAGCTTCAATCGTCTCTTCCATTCCCCTTTCTATTTCTGAGTGTATTATGATTACAAACATGCAGGAGAGATAGGCGACATGCCAGATCTCCAGATAAATCATTTTGTGATCTCTATTCCCCTTTAAAAAGGCATCCCGTGGATTCTCATATAATCCATGGACACGACACTGGATATGGCTAAATAAATGTAGCCGTGACAGCCCATCGCTTGGTGTGTTTGATCTACGGTCGGATGCCGTGGTCGCAGGAAACCCGGTCGCTGTTCAACGATCACGCGCGTACTTAGCATGCGCGGCCATCGATCGATCGGGCGAAATACGATCGCCTACATGCACGCAGCAGCGCAGTCAGGCTTCGGTTTATTGAAGGATATCGCTTGAAAAATAAGACATCATGCAGACATGAAACTTGAGCGGTCATCGGACACCACGAGATAATAAGATGAGACCTTTGACAGACTTATTTGATACATGTACTGTACACGCTTTTTCCTAGGGCCTACCCTGATCAGATTTGTCAGTCCGTTTGTTTGTTTGTTCGTTTGTTGATTGTTTTCAAATTCTTTCAATCATCTTATACTGGAGTGGGGTCTCGAGACGAATACAAAAAAAGTTGTACATCATATATTCAGTCCTATTGTGCTGTGCCATGAGAGTATCCATCATGAATTCAATTGCATATTTACCCTTTCAAAAATAAGGTTAGATGACATAATTAATCATATCTGATCACACTGAACTAATGTATGGAGATCCCCATAATGTCATAACGGCGTTTTTTAAAGTACAATTAATCGACGTACGGAACACTGGTAAATGCTTGCCACACATTTTATTACTAAAATACTGTAGAAAATGAATTTGAATATATAGGTAAGTTAAGACCAATACTAATGCTATGGTCTTTATAACCCTACATCAGTTCGAATTCTTTCTTGTCGGTGTGTGTCAGATGTATATTGCTTGTGGTAATGTAATGTAAGTGTCCCTTTGCACTGATTACATAATATTCTTATTTGAAAAATCATATCATAATTGTCATACTTCACGAATAAGTATATCGACCTGATATCTTTGGATAACAGGCTTTAAAGGTATAATGTTAAAATTGACATATTTTATAAGACGAAGAAATATGAAGAATCAAGAGTCGTTAACACAAAAGGAAGTGTATTTCCACGTTGACGTGACTTTGTGATATCATCAATAATATTATCGAATTGACATGATTGAAGGGCGATGGCCTTTCCGTATTAACAACCAACACCAGAAGAAGAACAAATCTATCTGCAGATTAATGGATGAGCTAATTCAGAGCTAGGGCGAATTTGCGGTTTTGTACCGATGGAATTGAGGTCGTGCGGTCGTGCGGTGTTTTTGATGGGAAATCCACACCTTGAGGTGTCGATACAAACCTAATGTAATAATCATAATTACATATTCAAATTGTGTGAGGTTGAATTGGCAGACAGCCCGGGGCTCGATCCTTTGTTCCAGAACATAAATTAGCACTTAACATTCCCGCGCTTTAACACGGCATGTGTGTGAATGTATGTAAGACAGTCATCTCTTCATACTATGAACACGGTGAAGATGGGAGACATGACTTGTGTATGTATAGTTGCTGTCTGGGTTATAGTCATAGAAATATCTCTTTTTTTTACTCGCTCACAAGAGCTTAGGCCATATAAAACCCAAATATGCTATAAGTATTTTAAAAATAATTTTAATTATTATGTGTAGACGGGAACAATAAATTTTATTATTCATCAACATTTTAAGGAGATGAAAATATTACAGTCGTCTCTACGCAATGATTTACATTACCCTGGTATATTTTCCTTTTAAAGTCGTATTTTGTAATTGTCTATATTTATTTATATCTTAATTTGTTGAAATGTATATATTTGTTCATGTTATGAAGGGCTCCAACGAAAACCAGTATTTATTTGCTGATTGGGCTACCCTCCTTTTAAAGATGTTTAATAAATAAATAAATAACCTTGGAAATTGCATTTAGGCAAAAGATGGCAGCTTCCGTTCAAAACGCAAAATGTATCCTTACGCTCAAGTGTATTAAGAAAAGCTCATTCCTTGCCACGTCACGAGCAAAAACCATTTTGTTCTTGATCCTTTTGTACGGTGACATGTCATGGCAAACTACAGTTTCCTTGAATAAACTATAGCAAACTAACATAGTAGCTGGTATATCAACAAAGTTAACATTATTCTATACCATCTGATAACTGACTGTGTTGATTTGGAAAGCTGTCTCTCATTCCATTTCTTACAACACGGTACATGTAATTTAACTTGAATCATGTCTCCCTTCTTTTTTCGTCAATACAACTTTTGCGAGACGACTTTCGATTTTGTCCTCCCCCTCCTCAAAGCATCTTTTCTTCGGAAGATGACTGTTTTATCGAACGAATTTGCGAGCACGTCGCCTTGGTTGAAAAAAGAGCATTGTGGCTGGATCTTGGGAGAACTGGGGCAACATAAACGGATTCAACATTATTGAAATAGCTGCCACGGGTCCCCTGAGCAATCATGTCTGTTCTCATCATGGTTAAGGTGTTACTAAGAAAAAAATTCTCTTTCGTGCTCTGGTCTGTATTTGAACAGCCGGATCGACTATAGACCGAGATTAAGGAGGCCGTGAAAATTAGAGCAGTTCTCGCATGCAGCGTCACATAACCCCTCTTTCTCCCTCCCTTGGAAGATTTTTCATCGTTCTGTCTTAATATCAGAGAGCCCTGTATTTTGTTAAACATAGAATTCTTCCGCTGAATTGGAATGAAAATCATAAAATCGCAACAATGGTGGAGGTGTTTGCGGGGGGATCCCCTGGTATCCGTCCAATGTGTTATGCATACATGCAGAACGAGATGGAAAATAGCCAGGACAGTGTGTGATTAGAGTGGTAAAGAATGGTACAATCAGCCAATTTAATCAGTACAAGTTGTCTTTGTTTGCCTTTTTCACTTTCAATCTCGGAAGAAATGGTTGTATGAGGGCTAGACGAGTGGGTTTGTGCGCTTTCTCCCTTGAGGGGTAAGCTTCAGTGTTCACTTCAAGAGGCGCCATTTGACGCTAGCTTACCCATCGATCGCTACTGAACAGGTGCCGCTGACTGGTGTTTGACATGACGTAATCACCCAATAATGCAACCCCGTCCCACTTTATAATGTCTCTGAATTTCATGCTTTGTACTTTTACGGTTCTTGTTCTTGTTGTTGTGTTTTTTGTCATTTAAAAATAACAATAATAAAAACACCGTTACCATAACTTCTCATCATTGATTACAAAATTACTATCTTGTAACATCTATTGTCATCTTAGTATTTGGTTTCCCCTCCCTCTACTCTTTTCCTACGGCTCAATATTTATCATATAACGATCCGATTTTCTTGTTTACATTGTGTAATTTTCAAACAGTATATAGTGTGTTGTAATAAAGGAAAATAAAATATGGAAAACTGTTTTAGAGAAAGAGAGGGATGGAAGAGGGTGACAAGAGAGAGAGAGAGAGAGAAAGAGGGGAGAGTAAGAGAGTGAGGGCGACAAGGTTACACAGGTATAATCATAAACGCAACATGAGAACGTAGGAAAGAGAGGAGAAGACGGAGACATGGATAGACAGACATTCAGACAGACAGACAGATGGGGATAGTTACAAACCTGACTTGGCTACTACTGATACATCGACACCCTGTTGTCCAGCCATGAATCCCAGCACGGCGAAGATGACGAACCCGGAGTAAAGACTGGTTCCAGTATTAGCCACCGAAAATATCAAAGCATCCCTGAAAAAAAAGAAAGAAAGAATCAATTAAGATTTAAATAGCCTGCGGTTCAAAAATCATAGCTATTCAAATTTTTCAACACTATTACATGGCAAAATATAGGGGAAACAATTTTAATCCCTATCTATACTGTACAACTTTTCTGTCAATTCACAGAATTTGACTGATTTTCCGCCATCTACTTTATGTTCTGTCAGAAAAGTGCATATAAACGTATTTTTTCATTCTACCTTTGCCTATGAATAGAAATTACAAATAGATTAGAATATAAATGAAACCGCATTCAAGCATTTGGAGTAATCTCGAAATTAGTATTTTATTTTATTAAGCTGTGTACTGTAACACGTCGTGTGCTCTGTATGTCAACCCGTATTCTAAATTACTATATGACAAAATTGTCAGGTTCTTACAAAACCAACTTCATCATAACCGAGTTTAAATTGATCGTTTCGTCTTCGTGTCACAATACTCGAACGGTTTACCACATGTTGCCTTCAGACTCATTCATTACAGCAAATTGTGATATTCTCTTCATAATTGATCCCTTTCCACGGGAGTCTTCTTAATCACGGGTAAACTTGACTTCGCGATCAATTATAGGCATAGATATCGGCGCGCAAGTCTTATAATAGTTAATTAATACAGCGGCAGATCCTTAAGTGGCCGAAACGGGTTCAAATGGCGACATTGAAGCCGTACGAAGTCGCTCTCGACTCCGAAGTTTTTCATGAGCACGCTCGGGCGCGGTGTGAGCGGGACAACGCGAGGAGGAGAGGAGGCTAGGGGAGGGTGGACCATAGTCGACGAGGGGGGATGGGACTTGTTCGCCAAGTCGACTGGAACAGGGCTAAATATCGCTTACATCTCGGATGACTACTTGAGCCCAGTTCTGCAGACTGGAGTGAAATGTGAAATTATGTCTAATGCGTCGAGGTCAGAGAGGGAGAGAGAGAGAGGGGGGGGGGGGTGAGGTGTGAAATAGTGAATGAGAGATGAAGTTATCACTTCCCTCCGTGGTTTATCAACCTGATCAGATTGTATGCGTAGCCCCGTCTCGATTTTAATACACAGTCAACAGCAAACGTAGCCGCGTAAAGGGTTCACAGATAATCAACCGCCTTGAGCAATCTGTTGATTTTTACAGATTCAATCATCTTGATATTGACTATTCTGCGTGGAGATGGGTTTACAAAGCAAATTGAAACAACAAAGAAATTAAGTTGTCTAAAAAAGATTCGTTTTACATTGCCTTCATGTAATACAAGTGGTTTTGTGATGGTATAGGAGATTAACATCAGGATTTATTTCTGAGATGTTCAGCGTTAAGGGGGATATAATCATATTAACGGGGTCCTCCAACCCAACCAACAAAACATGAATACACCTCTACTTATTAATATTCCAACCTAAGATTTTTCAGAAAAAATCTATATTCAGCAAAAAATTATAATAACCATCCATTTTGTACAGATCTCACGCTTGCTAAGCTCCCCCCTCGAAAAAAGGTAAATACGGTCACGTGGCTTGATGACGCATTTGACGTCATTGCAAGAATTTCCTTGTAATAATTGTCCTACAACTAAGGATCTTGAAATCTCATTGTAATTCATAAGTAGGAATGACGAAATGGCCAGAAACGTTCTGGGATTATCAAGTGCATATTATTTTTCTGATAAATGTCTCTTTTTTTCGATGATTTTTATAGTTTGCCTTTTTAAAGACATTTTAATGCCTAAATCACCCTCCTTTTCACCGAGAAGCCGCGAGCAGACGATTTTTGCTTAGACTCATACCACAGTCCTTTCATTATTTTGCGTGCGCGTTCTTGTCAGCCTGGCGTCAGTTTCCTTTAAAACAAAAACTATCAAACGAGTGGGCAAAGAGTCCACGGTATTTCATCCAAATCAATCGCAAGTTTGTAGTCTCCTATCTCTTAAATGTACATAGTTGCGATTGATATCAATCGCAAATAAGTTGCGATTGATATGAACTCTTTGTAAGACAAGACCCTGGTCTATATTTTATCATGCAGTTTCAGTCAGTTGACAATTTATATAAGATCTAGAACTCTAGATCTACCGGTCTGCTTCTGCCTCTGCCTCAGGCGCCTCGTCGAGCTCTGGCCCGGGCTCTTGCTCGAACTGATAGGGTTTAATGTTACTGTGGTCAATTGTCAGCGCTTGTTCAGAACTGTGACATACTTTATCATGAATCTAATTCACCAATCATCGATTGAATTTAAATCTAGATTTAACATTACACCTTAAAATAATCTATGAAGTATGATTTAGTTCATTCTTTCATCATTCAAGCTGATTAATTCTTGTTAAAATCTTTAGTAGATATGGACTCGCTTAATTGGCTTACCCATGCCAGCCGTTTGCTCAGTTGTATCATCGTTCCCGTGCGTGTCAACTTTACACCAAAATTATGTGTGACCATTGATAACCAAACAACGCCAAACCCTTTTTTTTCTAGGATTTTTCAAATGTAATGTTTAGATTTGTTGTGGGTCCAGCGTGCTTGTCAAAGTTTTTATATCAGAGATTTGTCCAAATTGTGCATTTCATGTTGATGAATTTATTTTTTTGTTGTATAAGAGTAGACCCCTAGTCCACAAATATTTTTATTTCTATGTAGTCTCCATCCCTTCTTGTCCTTATTTACAGGAGGTCCTGTGTGTAGAAGAGCCATACTATATAGTGCACATTCAAAGCACTACATGTGGGGTATAAACAGGACCCCGCCTTACTTTTTTTGTAAGGGGTCCTTCCAATTATTGAGCGATGAAGATGAAGAAGAATGCAAAATAAGATCTATGAAAGTCTGTTAATAGGACGTATTATGGTGGATATGTGTCCATTACTATTGGTTTTTAATTGAAGTACATATTTTCCTCTCATATAGGATGATGCTTCTCTACAGTGGATGATGAAGGTATGCTGGGATACAAACTCAGGAAAGGAACAAAGAACATAATTATATTGACTAGATCTTATCTGGAGATACATGCAGACCTGCTACACTTCATGTGAGCAAGTGTGCTAATATAGGTACCCCCAATAAACTGTAGTGGAACGCATGTCATGTAGGATATCATAGATCTGACATAGATATTTGTCATTCTTCGTTGACTAGTAAAAGAATACTCGAATGAATATCACAATTGTGACTTAGATTGAAAATAAATTGCAAATATAGATGAAAGATAAGTCGACATTTCGTATCTATCAGTAGCATTATGTTCCAGTACATTTTCTGGTCCAAGTTGTTTGGTCGTTTTATGTCCCATACTTTACCAAGTATTATTGAATTATGAGTACAAGTTTACATTACAAGTACATTGTATTAATTATTTCATAACTTGTCTGATCCAAGCTCCAGCAGGCTTATCATCTTAATGGGATCATCAGAAATAATCTCAGATGCGGTCAGTAACTAATTGGAAAAAAAAGTTTAGGCTTGCCTACTAGTACCCCAAGTGAATTTCAGTCCTTACTCTCTCTGAGCAGGTATCAGGGGGTATGTTAGTTATCATTTTTTTCTTCTTATATCTTATTTCATTTTTCCATTCAACAGACTTGGGTTATCACAACAGCCCTTTCTTCTGGAAACTAGGCTACAACTTTAGTGATGAATGCAGAAGACATCTACATGGGACTACGTCTTAAAGACGATAGTAAAAATAGGTTTAAATTGTAATATTTACATGTTTATTTATTATTTATATTATATGTTTGTAGAATATCACATAGTCAATAAAGCTACTTTCAAATAATTCAAGATAACTAATCCTAGATGAATAAACATTAAAATTCTAACAATGTCAGCTATCATCTTATAGAATGAAAGAGAGAATTGAGAAGAAAGATTTTCCTTGAAATTTGAGTGATATGGATCCATAAGTCTATATCATAGATTTATTAAATAAATGATATTTTAATGACAGTTATACATGTTAAAATTCATTTAACTGTACGTACTTCTGTTTTAAAGGATTTGTAGATTGTTACGTTATGGTTACTTTAAGTATTGTATATAAGAAGGTTCGAAAGTCAACCCTCTAAACGCATTAAATATGGAAAGACTGCCTTTTGATCACTTCATTATTGCATTCGTATCCAAACTGCTATTTTTAAGAGAACATGTTTTGATACTATATAGTATACTTAAGGAAACGGAGGGGGTCCGCTATCCTCTTCCTGGTGCTGTTAATACATGGACAAGTAATTATACGATTATATGAGAATGATTGAGACAGTGAAAAAGTTTTTAGTGACGGCATTACTGTTGCTGGAGGTAATGGCAGACTTGATTGTTTAAAAAAAATTATACAGGACATGTGCCCCCTAACAAAAACTCTGGTAGCACTTTTGTTCTTGTGTTCTTTTGTTTTTTTGGGGGTGGTGATGACAACCCAATACAAAATTTCAAATGATAAATTCAAATATCTTTTTTACAAATTATGTCAAGATATTGAAAGTCAACGATGTTTCACTTCCCTTTTTGCAAGTTAGACAATTTGAATAGAATGATTAACCCGTTTTTTACGAAGCCCGGGTAAACTCGGGCTGGCCATTCTTCCCTCAGATACGAAGCCCGAGTTAATCATCTCGTGCTATGTGACCAAAATGGCAATGCACTATTTGACGTAGAATTTCACCTTTGTAGCTCGTTATTGCCGTGAAGTAATAACATTGATGATGAGTAGATGCATCAAGGTTACTACCAGGATAAATTTGATTTTACTATTTTGAATCTTAGGGGTGAAAATTGGCATAAAACTAACAAGGTAGATATCATTTTCTGAGATATCTCAGAGTATGAATTACCAGGATGTTTAACCCTAAAGTATATAGGTATTATGTCATGATGTTCAACAACTTGACTTGTAATCCTAAACGCGTGTGTATCGGTGAAATATCATTGAAACATAATGTTGTAAATAAAAAGTAAACTAGCAGTCACGAAAATGTGATGAAAAAATGAAGAGTTTCATCACAAAACGAGTCAAGCGCCATTTTTTGAAAATTCTAAAGTAACACCACCATCGTAAAATACGAAAAATGCCTTTCATTTGATACCCCGCTCATTACATATAAAGGAAATATTTTGAAATTGTCAAAATTATCAAAAGAATTCTCGTTATTTTCTTTATATTTGATTAATTTTAACCTCAAATTTAATTTTTTTTTGCGTTATAGTAAGATATCTCCACGCCGGAGTGACGGGTCGAAAGTATGGTCACAGTTCTGAACAAGCGCCCAATTTTCTTATTTACGACAAGTGCGTCGAAAGTTACTTCTTCATATTCTTCCTGAAGTCCTTCACTGTCCGATTGATCATTGAAATCACTTGCTACCTCTTCGTCGTTCTCAGTGTCTTCTTCAGTCATTTCTCCTTTTCTTTCACGATGAAATTCTTCCATAACCGAGGAAAGAATTATCCAGACACTAATGTTATCTGTATACTTTTGATGCGCTGAGCGGCGCGTACCTGCAATGTTTTCTCCTTCAGTGATGTCATATCCTAGTGCGTAATACAGCTCCGATACAGGGCTTTTTTCTGAGCGATCTGAGTCGTCATTTTTAAAGCTAGATTCCAGAATTATTGATGATTTCTAAGAAAAATCATTGTCATATTCGGAATCTCCGTCAAAAACTTTTCTACCTGTCTTTTTTTCCCTTCAATTTCAAGCCCGTTTTGATTGAAAGGGCCCTTTAAGCCAATAGCTGCCATGACTGCGATAGGGTGCATTTTCAATGAATCGTCGCAATGTACCTTGCTTTCCATTCATTTATCTTTATATTCATAGAGAGTGGGTTGTTTTGCCTCTGTTTCCGATCGCATCATTGTCAGACAAGAAATAAAACCAAATATTCACTGGCGTCTATATTCTGAGTTCAAATCCTACCGTACATCTCAGCCCCTCCAGTTCGATATTTTATTTCCGAATAATATACGACGTTATTTTCGAAGCTCTTGACTGCTGGAGAAGTAAAAGTACACCTTATTGCCATTAACATCAAGTCGTAATCAAGAACCCGACATGTCGACTCACAAGCGATAGCATTACAATCTGAAGAATACTTATAAACTCCTTGCTTGTAAGGTTACTCCCGCGCATAGTCGGGCAGTCGGCTCAATGCGAATCCAAAATGGCGCGCCTATTATTTCAGGTGTATACGAATAACAGAATTTGACCTTTGAAATATAGCATCATGTCACATTTCTCTTGTTGGCCATGGAGTACAGTCGAGCAGGGAAATGCATTCCCATTACTTGAAGAGTTTATATAGGTTTTCTGGTTTATTAAATGGCTCAAGCACGCATGCAGCAACGGCGCACGGTAAACATAATACGAGTAACTTGAATTGAGGATTTCGTATGGTATCAAAGAATGAAAGTGTTTTCAAGACATTTTGACATTTGATTCTGCATTTCAATTTCACTTTCATGATAAATCAATAACTGGGGTAGTTATGGGTTGCCGCGAATTCGCAACCCGCCCCCCCCCCCGCATACATACAATATCAAGCTAAAAAAAAACAGTAGCGATTTGTATGCCTAGAATTGGCTTCAGTATTCACAACTGAATGATACGCGAAGTTAAAAATAAAATAACAAGAACAAAAATATCAATAACAACGATTTAAAATAATGAACATCTATTTTATTACTGTTTTCCACGCCGTATACGACGCTATACAGCAAAGTATTTCAGTCTTTTTAGATGCCTTATACACACTCTTCAAGTAATGACATATCTTGTCTCGTGAGAGCATAAAACAACGCAAACATTTCGTCCGGTGATCATCAAAATAACAATCATAAGCTATAAATATGGCGGCGGGCATATTGAAATCTCAAAGGGTATACTTCGTGACTATTAGACCGACAGATGGGGGCCGCCATGATGAATATGAATGAGATAAGAGGATGTCTTGGGAAGGGAGGGATCCAAAACAGCCCCTGGGTCTGACGGATCACTCAAGGAGTTATAACCAAGTATGATGTTTCCTAATTCCTTCCTTGAATAAAATGAGAAAATACACCGTTTAAAGATAAAGTGGTGTTTCGGTCACTCGATTGATTGTAAAGGAAACTGTCTAAGAATTAGTAAATGGGAAATGTTGATTATGTAAAGTGCATGAGGATTATTATGTATTGAAAGGTTTAGAATCATCAACATTAATGTTTGCAAAATGACTCAGTGCTGGAAATCAAATACAGCGAAAAACTCCGTACTCTTGTAGAAATGAGTATTATGTGACTTCACACACGCGTAGCATCAAATTTTTAAAAAGCTTTATATTTCTCTCTTTCTTGTTATAATATTTTTAATACCAGGGCATCTCCGGAAAGTCATTTTCATATTAAATAGCTACTATGATATTCTTTCAGATAGATATATAAAGAATGAGAAGACCCATCAAATCATGTTCATCTTTCCAAGAACTCGACCTCCTCTTCATGGGATTCGATAGCATCGAATTATTAAATGTTTGTGATTATAAATCTCTCAATGTTTTTGTAGGCGGTAATACGATAAGTGATTGGAATTAGATGGTTGGTTTTTCGACGATGCAAATAATTCGAATAAATTCAGGATGACGCCAAAATAAATCGAATTCGTAGCAATCCCTTTTTAAATTCTAGAGAGTGATGGTCAATCTTATTGTCATAATGTGGTTGTGTATAAATGGTTGGCTTTAAGTAGGCCTCGAATATGATATGAGAAATGTCTGCAATGTTGTAAACCACCATTAAATTAGTAATGACAAATTTCATGTCTTTGTTCTCCTCATCGTGAACAATTTATATACATGTATATGCGTTTGTACAATGTACATCATGTCGTTTAATCCAATATGATGCTGCAGGTAAAAGCTTATTTTTTCGACATTGGAAATGATAACAGTTATTAATAATGGCGGTTACTAATTATATTGAAAATAAGAAACCCTATTTTGAATCATGGTCATTCTAACTAATGTCTTAGGGTAATTATAAAATAGAATTACGCACGCAGTTGCATGGCTTTCAAATTGAAATTTCATTGTATTAAGTTCCATCAAATAAAAATACGTTAAAGAATAATATAATGATGAATCGTGAAAAGAAAAGAAAAGGGAGAGGACGGATAAAACTCTTAATGTCCTTTACCCGACCATGCAGCTTTGGTCGAACATATTGTTATTCATGCAAATATATTGTTAATTATTAGATCGCCTTTAAAGCCTTCAAATGTTTTCACTGCTCATGAATCAGCCTCTCGGAGTATTCGCTCAATTACACCGCAGGGAATGGATGGTCTATAAAGAGACTATGAATCTCCTACTTGAAATAGAGATGATGTTTTCTTTTAATCTCTATCGATTGAAGAGAGGTGAAGAAGCAGACTCGAGGCTTAAATCGGGCAAGCTCCTTACCAAAGATTAAAAACTGAGGAGATAAACGCCTGCAGGATGCCCCCTACCTGTTTGACACGCGTGAAAAGTCTCGCTTGATTTCAAAACCACTTATCTTCGGTGGAGAAAGAATTTGGGGCTTTTGGTGTCTGCTATAGACATGTGCATCTATTTCAATGTTTGGAGATGTATGCATGCCAGAGGGAAGAACATGTCAATGAAAATATTTAATCTTTTCACAAAATGTTGATGGTGGTATGATTTGAGAGGAGATTGCATCATTGATTTCTAAAAGTTTTTTTTATTTATTTTAAAGTAAATTTTACCTTTGTTATAGCAGCAGCAACTTTTACGAAGGATATATTTTAAAGAAAAAAACCCAAATATATCTAAAATGGAATCAGACGTGAAAACTTATTTGTTTGAATGTGTGAAATCAAATCTAATTCAATGTCAGTGACTGAGTCTTAAAATACGTCAATAGATAATTCATCGATTGCTTCACCTAATTATTTGAATCTCAATTTGACTTTAATATTACCAAATATTTTGGGGGGCAAAGTGAGAAATGAATATTTCACTAAATAATAATATTTACAAAATATGCATGTATGGCACACACATCTGGTGAACGAGATTCCTTGACGAAATTAGTGCAGATATTTCTCAAACACACGTAAATCTGGAAAGTTAATTTTGCTGCATATAATCAACCTCGGGATGCATACGATATTTGTTTAATTATTGAGGATCTCCCTACTCAACTTAAAATACAGAAAACAGAAAGAAAAAGTCAAGTCAGTACCCATCAGTAACCATCTCCGAAAGGGACTTAATTTGGAGAACAAGACATTTCGGAGAGGTACACGCTGTCATTCATATGTGTAAGATGAATGTTTGCAATTGCGTTGTACGAGAAAATAAAATGCCGTTCTCGTTTATGAAAATGGCTGACGTATATAAGTTAGGAATTGAAAATTTGCGACATGTAGGTTTTTTCATTTCTAATTTGCCCATTTGTCTGCTTTCAGTAATACAACCTGGTTCATAAAGGGGAATTCTTTGTTGGACGATATTTTGAAGTAAATAGATAACTTGCGGTAAGGCAATTAAAGGAATTGATAGGATTCGCATTTAAATCCTCTGCTCCGCGCGTCCACTTATTGGCCGGCATCCTCTCAGCAAAATATTGCTTTTATCCTGCGCTAGTCCCCGGATTTAAAAAAAAAAAAAAAATTTACAAAAGGCTCAGCTAGTGTAAGCTTCGTCATGCCCAAGTTAATTTACTAGACAGGTCATACATCATCTCAAAAACATAAAGACTCTTCAAGAAAGCTTGCGATTATTTGTTTTGATGTAGCCTGCATTTCAACTCTAAAAATGTTTGTGAAACATAACTTTGCATGTTGCAGAGTATCGCGAATTTCGCAGTATCCCATGCAGGAGTTCCTACATTTCGCAGTGTATCCCAGGAGTGTCTTTATTTCGCAGTATATCCTAGGAGTTCCTTTATTTCGCAATATCCCAGGAGTTCCTTTATTTCGCAGTATACCAGGAGTTCCTATATTTCGCAGTATCCAAGGAGTTCCTTTATTTCGCTGTATATCCCAGGAGTTCCTACATTCTGCTGTATATCCCAGAAGTTCCTATATTTCGCTGTTTATCATAGGAGTTCCTTTATTTCGCAGTATATCCCAGGAGTTCCTTTATTTCGCTGTATATCCCAGGAGTTCCTATATTTCGTAGTATATCGAAGGATTTTGACAATCTTGAAAGTTTTTTTTTTATCGTATCGTCACGGAGAGGTGACGTTCTGTCATCAATTATGTATAGAAAATATGGAAAATTATGCCGTACTCCTCTCTTTCTTTGAAAACTTTAAACTCTTGTGAAAGAGTGGAAATGATATATGCAAGACCAGAGATGGACTATACTTTGAGGAATAATTTCTCTACTTAACTCTCCAGATTTCAAAATCATTATGACTTTTTTTCTATGAGTTCCTTTTCTTAATCATTTCCTTATTCTCGTTTGATCCACCCGCAGCTGAATTAATTAGCAAACATTGTATAACAAGAAGTGCTTTTTTAGTTTGGGCAATTATGAATATTCAGTTAATGGGGTACACCAAATTTAAATCCCAGTGAATGATAATATTAACAGACGCCTTTGTCCTGTTGCATGTGATGGGAGGCATGTTGAAATATCAACTGAAAGAAGTCTGTCCTGAAAGGCTAGACAACGAAAACATTGTCGTACGCCTAGACGATGTCCTCTCTCAGCTCACGGCTTAAACAAGGGTGCTGAAAGTCGTGCTTTATCGCGAAACTCGTGAGGGGCGGGAGAGGGGAAAAAAGAGAAACATTCATACATGACGGCATATCCATGTAGTTGGTTTTCATCAAAGGACAAGGACAGAACTAAGAATGCGTTAGAAAAGAGAGAAACTTATTATTTCAGGGGAAAAGCATTCCAGAAATACAAGTTTAGGTAAATGACTTGAAAACAGGGCCTAGGACAGAAGAAGATAATCATTTGAGAGAACGTATGTGCCTATAAGAGGGGGAGGATTACAGTGAAGATGGGGTGGGTTGAGATGGAGATGAGGAAGGGGGACGATAACAACGAATGTATAATATTATCAAGCGGGGAGCGAGAAATAGAAAGAAAGGGAGAGGGGTGCAGATTGAAAGAGAAAGAGAGAATGGTTGATTGGAGAGGGAGAAAAGAGAGGAGACTAATAATGTAGAACGGGAGAGATGCTGATCATCCGAACATGGAGTTTAGACAGACAGACAGACGTACATACAGACAAAATGAGAGAAGGGAGACAAACAAGAGATGTAGAAAGAGGGGATGAAAGCACTCTTGATAAAGGTCACGATCACGTGACAGGACAATATAGAGGGTTTGCTAGGAGGGCTCGACAGTACACAAACCATGAGCACGAAATACTACTCATGTCAAGCACAAGTACATGCGCTTAAGTTCATTCCATTCAACGCCCGGTGGATCTAGCATCCTCCTCTACATTTGATCTGCAGAATACCGATGGAAAATCGCTTCCCCGCCGATCAATAACTCATCTCGAGTTAATGTACTTCAAGGTGAAAAAATACATCAGGTTAGAGACTTGGAAATATGGTAGATGAAATGAAGGCAAACCATAAAAGCGCAATCATCCCTCAGGTGAAAAATGCATGATGACAGTTTGAGCGACGCACACGCGCGTAATTTGCCTCTCATCGAGATACCAATAAACGCGATGGGAATTGATTGAACACATGGATACTTGATAATATGTATTGGGACTTTGTCTGGTAAATGAATAGATGTTTGTTCATCGTCATGCTTCCTGATGAAATGATCCATCCATTGATTAAAACAGGCATCCCCCGAAAAAAAAGTTTAGTACCAACACATGTTTTTAAAAAGTTCATGCACTGTATTTCCACTTGCCGCTTTGTTTTCGTGTTGGCATTATGAACCTCACCATGAGTCTATTCTAGCGGGAACAAAATGACAGGGGCAATCGATCATCACCTTGTTCACCTTTATTCAATGATTAGACGAACAATTACAAGTCATGACCATGGTGATGTTTATCACACTTCTAATGAATACACCCCACACAATTAATGTACCTCGTTTCACATGGTTAATGATCCTTCACAATTTCCGGTCTACTTTAACTTATTGTCCCCAGGTAATTGTCCCGACTATAATTATAATCATTGTCAACTTAAAATGCACCAAATCGATCTACGATCGTTTCAGAGAGCTCATGTCACGCTGTCTGCCACCATGTTACAAGGTTAGCCTACTCTGTTCATATTCCCGCCAAATCTCTTTTCATTTGTTCGCCCACATGAAGATAAAATATTCATCCACCATGTATATGCCTTTGGTTGCCATGGCCGTGAATTGTTTAACAGCGTCGTCATGGAGGCCTTGTCAACCGGGCATTCCGAGGAGGTCAAAGGGCAGGCACACACGAAGAGCAAGAGCGCCAAGTTTGAGAAGTTACAAAAAGCGACCATAAACACGTGACCGTGTTTTGCTAGTAGCTTGTCGTCTGCTCTTGATTTCGCCGCTAAGTTCACGTAGACAAAATGTATAGTATCAACAATGGCCTGACTATTGTTTTAACGGATACTTCTACTACCATGGAGACATAAATTATGAATTAATCATCTCCGGCAGAAAATGTCACCTTAAGAATTTATTACTAATAGCTTAGTAGTATCATAAGGAGCAAGTTCACATGATAGTAATTGTATATCTGCCTAAGGTTAGAAACTTCATTTTGTAAACACAAGACTCGGCAATCGTCAAGTTCGAAAAATGCATTTGTACTTCACTGTTACACTTTTGTTTATATACTTTTAAATAATATTTTATATATGGAGAGTTATAGTGGGGTTGTTACAACATTGCATTATACACCCTCTGCATACGATGTACATTTTGAAATCGACTGTTATCATACTCAGCATGCGAGGGACTCGAGTGAGAAAATAGTAAAAGGAAATGAGACGTCTTCAGCTAGAAAGTATTTTAGAGCTTGTTTCCCCAATGTATTTCATATCAGATACCAACAAACGATGAGCAGAAATTATGATGCATATACAACGGGAGTATAGGGTTAAGCGTTTCTGATCAATATCACACTATACCCCCCCCCCCAACCATCATCAGTGCCTCTCAAACAATTTACACAAATACTTGGAGAAGAAAAGAGCATGGTGGGGTCAATAATTGCTCTAGTAATGATACAGCCTACCATGCAGTACCACTATAGTATTCTGCTAATACTATGCTATTGGAAGAAAAAAAAAACTTTTGTTGAATAGTTCTTTATGCTCATTAATTGTTTAAACGCTTCGGGTTATTGACTGGATGATTGGGTTGAATGTGATTGAGTTGAGGACAGAGGCTCAAACGCACAAAACCGGGAAATAGTAACCTTTTGTCTGCAGGGACCTTGTCCTGAATATGAATAAAATTTCATAGGTTTTCTCTTTCCTCGTCATCAAAAGGCATTCTGCCTAGGGTAACAATCTATCAGCAGTTCCATACAAAAGCAAGATAATGATGAAATTGAGAAGAAAAAAACATAGATGACTATTAATATACAAGGACATGTAAATGCCCAAATTTTCAACTTCCAAAATCTATGAAGTTTTATCCTATTTGAGAAATAGGAATCCATTGCCATGAGATCACTCATCACCGAGAGAAAAATCTTGTGAAGTGTTGTAGTTGAGTGTAGACGCGTCATGGTCGACACTTGACTAAGGATGCGAAGGTCATGGGTTCGAACCTGGTTACGGCCAGGAACGGGCTGTGGCATTTATCTTCAAAAAATTGCCACTCTCGACCCAGGTGTGGGGAGTTCTTGATTGCACTGTGCTGAGGTAATGGTTGCCGGTGCTAAAAGCTGGGGAAATGATTTCCAACCCACAACCACTATGGTGACAGGGCCTTCTCAGTCTGTGCCCCCATTCTTTGGAACACTCTCCCCGCCCATATTCAGGACTCGCCCGCCACTGACATTTTCAAAAAGAATCTAAAAACTCATCTAAGTATTTCAAAAACAACCCCAATAACTATATAATAAGTGTGAATTTGTATTACAATGCCTACATTATGTCTTTTGTTAAATTGTTGCTATTATTAATACAATATGTTAACTTTCCCAGGAATTTGCATGTTGTGTTAATTTCTCTAGTGATGTTAGTAATGTTTGATTTTCTTGGTAATTTAAGTAATGTTAATTTGTTTAGTTATGTTAGCAATATTTTATTTTCTTGGTAATTTTGATTTGTGTACAGCGCTTTGAAACATATATGTCACAAGCGCTATATAATTTGTTCGTATTATTATTATTATTAAAGCCTTGTATCATAATTATGTGCATTAAACAAGTTATTGTGTTCATTGGAACACATTGTACTTGATTTATTTTTAAAGGTAACTTCTCTTTAGTTCAACCATTCCTTGAAATAATTAAAAAAATAATAATTTCGTCTTCATCAACAGTTTGAATGTGTTCTGTACGACTAATTTCCAGAAAAATACTATTATTTCAATTTGACTATGTATAGTATAATGATTATGATGAAGGAACATTATATCTCTTCCTTAATTTGCATGGGATGTATATAGGAAAGCTGTCAATGGGGGTTCAACTCTCAATGACAGTATTGAACATTTCGATTTTGACTCGATCATCCTATTACACGTTTAATTCTAAAAAAAATTCCTTTCAGTGTTGGATAAAATCACAATTTGAAGACAAATTGAGAAGAAATAATCGAAGTTGATGAGTGTTTAACCTTTTTTTTTCAGCACGATGTTGCCTATGTTTTCACTTTTACTCATTTCACATAGGGGTGGAATAGTTCATATGTGGCGCGAGCCAACGCGATCAATTTATTGTTGACTGAGGTGTATTATTAAAGTCACATTATAATCGCACTGTTTTATTAAATTTTAATTGCGTATACCAAGATTAGCTGAAAGCCTCGTTACCCCAGCAGATCGGTTCTTTTCAAGTGAAAGGTTATCAGTAATGGGCTCATCAAAGTTGCAGTTCATTTTTTAGTGGACGCTATTACATCAATACAATATCGTCACTACAGCTAAATGCAAACTGAATATTTGTTTATTTGAAGAATAATTAAAACTTCCATACTTTATATTTAGAAGGGAAATTCAGCAGATCCCACGGTTCTGAATTAATGAAATTCTGTTATACTGTAATTGTGGCTCGTTGTGAGCGCAGTCGGTACAAAACAAATTTCAAGAGTTATGTTTTTGTGTTTGTTGCAACATTGCAAGTATGCATTTTAACTGTTTAGTAGAGAATGTTAAAAATATAATTGAAAACATTCAACATTGACCCAGCCAGTCTCATGATGTTGTGTTTGTATTTGTAGCAGCATTTTAAGGGCTCAGGGCAGACAGTGATAATTGAAAAGTATCAAGGGTTACCTGATGAAGTTGTGCTTGTGTTTGTTGTAGCTTCCCAGGGCGATGAGAACTCCCTGGCCTAGCGAATAGGAGAAGAAGATCTGCGTAGCGGCATCCATCCATACCTAACAAAGATACAAGGTGCATTCAAATTAAAATTAATTATTTTGACACTGATTTCATACTGATAAATATATTTCAAAAAAGGTATTTTACTCGTAATTTAAGATGGCGCCCATGTCAATATGATGTGAGCGCACAGCGCAGGCAGTGATGCAACAATACATGCGCATCTGAAAACATTGACGACGCAATGTTAACTCACAAATTAAAATGGCGACCATTTAACCGTGAAAGGGCGTAATTTAAAATGGCGCCGCAGTCGGCGCATGCGCACTCTTGTAACCGTGAAAGGATGTATTGTAAAGTATGCACATTTCAAACGGTGACGGACAATGCTAATGACATTGACTTCTTTGCGATCGTGTTCATGTATCAAATATGAGTGAAGCATTTATAAAATCTACACAAAAAGACAGTGACTCGAGTATATAAACAATGTTCATGCCAATAGTCTTTTTTTTTTCTCTATACGTTTTGAGCTCCTCACACACCTCTCGTAAATTCTTTAATTCTTTAAACAAAATAATTAATTCCGGCGGAGCGGATGTGCTTATGATTATTTTCGCTAAACAGGGTTAATTTTAAATATAGGAAAGAGGAAGGATGATTGCACAACGACTCTTTGCTTTTATCTGTGCGACTCTCAGCGTAATACACTGTCATATCTATCATCTAGACCCATGAAATAGTTTGCTTTGCACAAGATTGTTTATTAGCCTGAAACTAGGATCGTGAGACCAGAACTGATGCGCGCCGGTAGAGCCATTCAATCCAAATCAAATACGTCACACAAATGTACGGGGCTAATTCAGATGCACGACCTTAATATTGCGTTGAAAGAAAGGGAATGCGATGATAAGAGCAAGGTCTATTTCGTCATTCGGAAGTAAAAAGATGCAGGGAGAGGCGCCAACGCTTGGTGACCCCATAGTTTATATGCACACCTTTGGTTGTATGTTTTCGGAGAAAGTAAAAGGTAATTCCATCTGTCCGTACTTTATTTCAGAAGCACGAAAAAAAAAGCACAACAGCGATGGGATTTAAAGTGACCTGGCATCGATTTGCAGTTTGCAAGTTTAATTTTTCATTACGAATCAAATATTATATTATCATGATTATGTTTGGAGTCAGAATCATTTGCAAACCACGGGAAACACGGTGTCGAGCTAAAGCTTATATTTTGATATTTACTTTTAAAATTGTTCTTTTCCCACTAAGACAATATAGGCGAAGGGCTACTCCACGCAACGGAAGGGGGGGGGGGTGATCTTCTACACCAGTCGCGTGAAGATGGTTAAGTAATAGGGAGCTAGCTAGTCTCCCTTTATCGTCGAGAATTGGGAATTATTAATAACTGAATTACTGGTGCAATGGTGCAAAGATGGCGACTTATCGTGTCATGTCCTTGCAACGTCCTTTTCACCTTCTCACCCTCCTCCGCCCCTCATATCTCTTTCCCACTCTGAACTCTCAAGCGTTACACTTACATTAAGTAGGCTGTCGAGTGAAAACATTTCCAAAATAATAGATTTACACTTTAAAGATACTGGATCCAATAGGTTGACTCCAGCGTGCTGAAGGTGTTAATCTACCATTTTGAAAATGTGGTCACTCCTTGGAACCTTCTGCATTATAATGATTAACATTTGAGTTTTAGAGTGCAATATCATTATCTCTCTCTTTCTCTCTCTCTCTCTCTCTCTCGTGCCACTTTTTAGGAGAGAAGGATTGAGAGGGGAGCCGTTTCATGCCCTGAGGCGCTACACCCTTTACTTTGAATAACTCTTAACATGCCAACACCACCTATGGGGTTCAATGAATGTATTGTCCACAGAAAAACTTTGTAATCCTCGATCCCACGTCCAGAGCATACATTCTTGCTCTAGTGAAGCAGGGGCGGATCCAGCCGGCGGCAGGAGGGGGCCCAATTCGTGAGAAAATATTTAGCGGCGAATCGGTCAGCCGGTGATTAAGCAGGGGAGGGGGAGTAAGTCATTACCACTTTGTTTCTTTCTTCCAATTGTTGAGTAAATATTTAGCGGCGACTCAGCCAGCCATTGAATAAGCGGGGGTCCAATTTTGAGGAAACCTCTAGCGGCGCCTCGGCCAGCCGGTGAATAAGCGGCAAGGGCAGATCTAGCTTATTGCCAAGGGGTGACCAGATAACGATGCGGAGCATCGTCCACGGGCCGCGAAGCGGCGAGGCGATTTTTTTTTTTTTTTGGGGGGGTGGCTATTTCGAACCCCTGTCAGTGATGTTTTCCTGGCATCTACTAACACAATGGTGACCATAAAAAGCAGTGCATGATAACGTCTTTTTAAATCATGTAACAGTTTCAATTACAGTTTGACCAAAGAGATATCACAATGTTGTGATATCTCTTTGGTTTGACCCAATGTCGATGCAGAGCATCGTCCACGAGAGGCGAAAGTGTTTGGCTATTTTGAACTCCCTGGGCCGCAAGTGATGTTTTCCGGATCCTGGCATCTACTAACACAATGGAGACCATAAAAAGCAGTGCATGATAACGTCATTTTAAATCAAGTAACAGTTTAATACACAGTTGTATCCAGAGTTATCATGTGTTTGGTTAAGTTACCAGATGAGTCGAATATCTTGCACTTTAAAGGTTTCTCTCCAGTGTGCGTTCTTTTTTTGGCGGCGGCTGCGGCCCAAGGGGGATTAAACTCCCTAACGCCCCGTAGATCCGCGCCTGAGCGGGGGGGGGGGAGGGTAAGAGCACTATTTTTTTGGGGGGCACAATTCCTGAGAATTTTTTCTTTCTTTCTTTCTTTTTTTTTTTTTTTTTTTTTTTTTGGCCAGGGCCTCATGGACTACTCAATACATAAAATTGTCAGCCATCTAGCCATTAAAATGAACGATACAAAATAAGTACTAAATAATAAACACAAATATCATCATCATTAAGTCTACCTAAATTTGAGTAAAATATTGTAAAATCATCTTCACTGCCGGAGACTCATAATTATATAACGTCAAAATATTTGACTTGATTTAACATATTTTTGGTAAGGTTTCCTTGTTATATTCTCTTTTAGTTTAGAAATAGCTAGGGCGTCGATCTGAGGATGTGGGGCCTACTTGGGATTGCTACGGTATCCAAGTCTTGTCATAGGCTTGTTTCTGCATTATAACGCATTGGTACCAAACGTGAAGGAAAACTAGATGATTCGTCATCCTGTATAAAGTACATTGGTATGCATGAACATGGACAGGTTAGAGTGTGCTTCAACACGAACGGTGAATGCTCGAAAAACGTTTGATGTTTACTCTGAATATTGAATACCAATTATCTACGACGTGTGACGCATGAAATGTCATGTAACGTTTCCATAATATCCGACCAACATCACCCATGTGAAAAAGAATGCATGCGCATCGGTTGAAGTACATATTATATTTGCTGTAACATCATTAATTGCTTGATGGAATAAAACAAGCGTAAAATTGTACATCTATTTGAACTGATATAAGCTACAATTTTGCCACTGAACTTTGTTTTACTAAAAAATAAATGAGCAATAATAACGTATCGCTTCATATATTATACTATTAGATATTTTTTTAAAGTAAAAGAATCCCGAGACGAACTGTAACTATGACCTTTGACGGAAAATCTTACCATGCATGTATTCGTAGCAAGTTAAAGTGGTTCTCGAAATACGTAGGCCTATTTGTCGAGATGATTATTCGTGGAAATTAATATCTATGACCTTTGACTTTGACACCAAAATTCGCTGAAAAACTTAAATAATCCAATAGTTACTACCTTTGAATAACTACAGAGGTGAGTGGTACTATACAAACAGGGGAAAATAGCAGTGAATAAAGACATGCTAGGCCTAAAGCTTCAACTCTTGCACTCGTAAATCGCACGAGTGGACAGAAAATTGAAATCGGAAAATATAAACGGAAACTAAAGGAACAAACCGCGCGAAAAAAATCATCCAATAGATAGGATAAATTTTAAATGTGTGAACACAAGAGGAAGGTTCGGTGAACTTCAATTCTAAAAATAAACGCTAGAATCAGGAAAAGACTGGGAGAAATCATGAAGCTAGGTCCGTCGTAGTAGCTTTTAGCCGACCTCTCGCTGGGTCGAGGAAGATGGTCGACCGCTGTGCAGAGTGGCACGAATAGGACGGGTTCTTGTCAAAATGCTATTAAAATCCACTCCATCATCACTCAATGGGATGCAGTACACGTCATCAATTTGCAATCGGACAAAACAACAAACAAAAAGAAGAAGAAGAAAAAAAAAAACATCCTCGAATGAGGAGAGAAGAGCTTGAGGGATAAGGATGGAGAGATCTCATTTGGAGGTTGACAAGACAAACTGCGGGTGGCTAGCTTGCCTTACATGTCTTGAAACAATATTGCGTTCATTTTCATGTGGATTTGAGGCGTCGATGCAAGGATTTGAGCGGAGAACACAAGCTTGCTTCACGTTATCCTGCTTGAGTGGTTTCTATGGAGGAAGACTATTGTGCTTCCATTGACATCCTCCTTCCCCTTCCTAGTTTTATGTATATACCCTGTATCATTCTGTTAAAATGGTTATCAGCTCTAAACCATGACGCACATAATTATCGTTACAGAATCACGATGCATGAAAGTATGATGGGGAGTATAGGTGCAACATCTTTAAAAAAAAACTCATTCCAATATCTGATGTCCATCAAAATTCGAACATTGGCCATCACACTTCCGTGTCAATGCCACTGGTGTCATCATTTCGAACACGCAGACAAACAATTATCTAAATACCACAAATCTAGATCTAGAATCGGCAGACACGAGATGCTGAATGGATGTGACAAAGCAGGCATTATGGAGCATAATTTGAAACGGTTCATCAGCAGAGTGAAGATGTTTTGGTTGAGCTCTCCCGGATCAGTTACAGTTCGTCGAACGGACGTTTTTAGATGGAGACATCTGCCTCGAAATAACATTATACTAGAGCAATTGCACAGCACTTAACCTTCAAAATGGAGATTATGTCTTCTTAATCAATAACAAAGAGATTCGCGCCGTACTTTTCCACTGAATAAGCAAACGCGGTTTGCCTGCCTTTCACCACATGTTTTCCATACTTGCAGGAAATGTGAAGTACTATTTTTTTGTTATGCTACCCTAAAAGCCTTTCCTTTACATTCTAAATTAGGAACCAAGGGGTCTCTCTCCCTCTCTCTCCCTCTCTCTACTCTCTCTCTCTATCCACCCATCCCTTACTCGCTCTTATACCTTCCACATCTGCACATCTCTGTACTTCTCCCTCACTCTTCCATCTCCATCTCCAAACAGGTAAAAGACGGAATAACGTTTGAATTTGAGATAAAGATTGACATCTTGTACTTATATCATTCAGTAGGCCTATATAAAGAAAGAGTGTGTGCGAGAGAGAGAGAGAAAGACAGAGAGATAGTGTGTGCGTGTGTGTGTGAGATAGAGAGAGATAGCGTGAATGTGATGTATTCATTTGGAGTACGTTTCATGTAAGTTTGGCACGTTGCCGGGAAACGATGTCAAATTAGCTTCCGAGAACCCGCCAATATTTCCTGCCACCAAACGCTAATAATCATTGTGGAACAGAGAAAATAGAGATAAGCTTGCAACAGAGCATCATGGAACGACAATTATATTTGATATCAACTGCACCAGTCAGTAGACCTTGCATGTAAGCGATTAAGCGAGTAGGAAATGAAAGGGCAGCCCCACGCCTCAAATTTAAGCGGAGTGGAACCGTATTAAAAATTGTCATAACTATTATTGGTGAAAAATACATGTACTTTTTTTTCATTAAATTCGTAGGACATTTACCCTACCAGTCCGTTTTCATGACAAAGTCCAAAGTGATGCCACATAAAGAGCCACATTGTTGGGACGGCCCTTTACTATAAACTTTTCTATAAGAAAACGGCGCCCCGACAAAGAAAAAAAATAGCATTTTGGAGTTGCACCCTGTAATTTACACCTTTTTCGTTGTGTTCCTAAGCTCTTGAATGTTATTCATATTTTCATATTTTGCGTTATATCAAAATTATACCCATGTGTTTTCTCCATATGGAAAAAATTAGGAGAAAATAAATGCTACTTTCAATGAATTTCACACAATGGTATAACCCTTTGTTTGAATCAATATCATTTTTAATGATTCCCTCACTCAGTTCACTTTGTCCGTCTTCACATTAAACATTTAAGTTTGTTAGCCTTACAACAAAATTGCAATAGTCCATGTTAAAGAGCCCATGCTTGGTCTCCGAGATTAAGGTGTTTCACCGTTCAATATTACCTCATGCATAACCTATGAATAACGTGACAGTTTGTGCGTTTATAATCTTCTATTCAACATGTATATATTCTGAACAATTTCCCGCATCGTCACCAATGGAAATTAAATTAGTAAACATAGAATAACGATCTATCTATCAAGGTATCTTCTCTCAGTTCGGAGGTTGATTGCAACATTAATTTGTTCACACATCTTTGTTCTCTGCCATTCTAGTGCACTATTGCAGTGTCATTCCACTCCACGTTTTAATGCTCCCCTCCCAGTTAGTTCTTGGTTTCCATCTTGGTCTTGTACCATACATCGTTGAATTGGTAGCCTATGTGGTAAACTTATTTGTTTCCGCAAAAAATGAAGCACACCTCCGCCAACCGCCCCGATTTTTTTTTTTACGGCGGAGCATACTAGAGCACAAACTTGTCTGCAATTACGAAGCTGTTGTAAAAATAAGGGGTTGGGGAGTACGGTGGAAATAGATTCGAATTAATAATGATGATAATAATAACAGAGATAAAACGGTCATTTTTTTATATTTAAGAATAGGGATGCTTTGAAAAGGATGCTCTTTGAAATACAGGAGTTACAAAAGGAGTCAGTGGGGAAACCAATTACAACAACAAACTCGTGAAAAAGGATTACATTTTCCAATGTTCAAGCCATTTGTTTGCAGCAAATATTGTTGAGATGTTTACACGTGCAATTACATCTGAAAAAGATGGGAGATATACGATGTGCAGATACTCGCCCCCTGACAATGTCACTTCTTGTCAGATATATTCTTTACATGTGTAAAACCCTCTATTTGACGAAAAAAAATAGGTTGCTGAAGCTTCCCTCATCCTCTTCCCAGCGGCGAAATGTAAGAGTAATCAAAAGGAACAAGTCCCAAGTGGTACTTATACACTGATCGCAGTAGGCGGCACTTCGACATGACAATAAGCCCAGGAAAAAAAAATCATATCTTGGGGGATGAAGTAGGATACCAGAGCGCTCGATCTGTAGAGGAATATAGCGAAGACACAACACGATGGGGGATCGGCTATTTATTCTAGAGCGTGTGTACACACCACTGCAACTCTCCCGTTACCGCGAGGGGCAAATTGAAGCATATGGAAATAGGAGAAGGGGGCAAAAAGCTCGAATGACGGGTTAAAGACGCGGAAGACTAGGGTGATATATTATATCGGGGCTTGTTTGGCATCATTTTGGATGAGTTTAGGTCTAGATAAAGTCATAGTATCAATTTCATCTCTCTCTCTCTCTCTCTCTCTTTCTCTGCCTTGGACGCCATTGAGTCCTGAATAATAAAACAAGTACATGTAGTATAGCCAGGGAGGTGGGCAGGGAACCCAAGCCTCCCTGATTCATACTGGCGTGTCCTTTTTCTATACAGCGACAAACATTATGCACTATGGCCTAAACTTAATATTCGTTTTTACGAGCTTCATAGAATTGTTTCACCTGTGCTATAGTCAAAAGCAGAAAACACATTGCACTCTCTGTCAGAGGTCATTAATTTTGTATGGTATTCAATTATATGCTTATAGAAAATCGATAGGGGTCATATTGAGATCACTCTTGTGCTATAAAAACTATGCCGTTCTGACAAAAGCAGTAAAATTCACCTTTTGATAATATATCCATAGAATAACTGCAAAGCAATATCCATGGTAAATAAAATAATGAAACTATAAAGCCGGTCTGTATTGAATTACACACCACATGAAGAAGAAGAAAAAAATCCCTCAATACTCTTTATCAAGAACTGAACAAAATGGACTTATTCAATCGGGTGACAAATTTGCAGCCGCTGCGGCTCTGATAATGGAATATACTGGATTACTGCAAAATTTACCTTATAAAGGCATATTCATAACGAAAGAGGCAGGGGTAAAATGTGTTCCCCTTCGCACACGCATTATGTACTTCAGGATAATTCAATTTAAACATTATTTCCCAAATTTACCGAGATAGTAGCGTAATGAAATCATCGCTCCCGTGAAGCGGGATGAGGTATAGCAGCACTGTCGAAAACACCCCAAAGACCATCGCAACCGTATGGTATGGCCCCCACACACCACCACCATCGCGGTGATATCTCATTTTTTCAATTTTCATGCATTGCATATCATTATCATTTCTCATATAGCCGGGAACCTGGGACTCACATTACTCATAAGCATCACTCGCATGGACTCTAAACTGGAATAGAAGTGGTAGAGGGACCCTAATGAGTCTGCGGTTGTCGTTATGCTATAACAGCGATGTCGACCAAGGGTCACAACAAAATCTAGGTTGCCCCCTATAATTGGCTCATATAGGTACGACCAATCGTGGGATGATATGGCTTTGGAGATACGCTTGGTAGAAAAACCTTTAAGTCATTTTCAGATAGACTGCACGAGCACAGGACTGCAGATCACTGCATAATTAGGTCCGAACTGACAGGTAAAGAAATGTATTAACAAGGGTACGCCTAGCGGTCTATTACTGACATGACTTGACATCCCCTATAATCAAATATGTAAAAAATACTATGACGATTACTAGGAAAGTTTGTGTCCAAATTTGAACGTATTATTTTTGTTATCTACGCTTGCATGAAATCAATAACTGGCTGTAATAATTGCGCGTGTAAATCATTTAAAAAGAATCATTCAATAATGACCGTATGAAAATCCCTATCATGATCTACTAAAACTAAACAGCTACAATGGAATGTACGATTACCGAAATAAGACAAATGCATATCATGTATCACGTATATTGTTTCTGGTAAATAAAAACCGCCATGCTTTCATCTGTACACGTTGTAACATGAATAATTATGATCTATCCAGAAGTCTCGGGTTCACGTGACTGAAAGTACAGCCACGCGTGTCAACATACTGCTCGTCATCACGTCCACTAATTGTTTTAACATCTTACTATGATGGGAACGCTTGGCACGTAACTATAATTATCACAATTTTCTTTATTTCATTTGTCTTTTCTTTTATATTTCTACTTTGTAAACTATAAATGAAAGTAAAGGTGCAAGGCTAAGCTCTTCAACTATGGTGACTTTTGTAAATGAGTTAATGGCGCCGTACCGGGGACGCCATTAGTTACCATTAGTTGTGTGGTGGGGATCGGGAAACGGGGAAGTCCGATATATTCACCATTTCCTCAGTTATGGAGCTAAAAGACATAACAATGGCACCATAATGGTCAACTAATCACGGGCTATTTGCATGTGCAAGGTGCTTCTGCTTTCGAAAAATGAAGAACTATGAATCCCCCTACTCAAAACATAGAAAATGAGCTTAAAGAAGGTGCGTTCAGACAAATGCATTCAAGTGATATTCAGATATTTTCGTCTCGATCGACCGACAGGCAAATCACTTTTCGCGATATCAGTATTGAAATCAAGGACGCCAGGGGGCGAAATGGCCATGTTCAATCCCATATGACAAGGCCGGGGTCACATCAAAATGGCGGCATCTTCTCTTGCCTCGGGCGGACCTTAGCCTTACCAGCTCAAAAGAGCTATGAAAAATGCATTAAACATAATGCCTGGACACCCCTAGGCGATGGGGATAATTGTCTGACATTCATCCCCAATTGCTCTACGTCTTACGTTACACAGTGTCCATCTCTGGAGAAGTGGTAGTGACCCTTCCACAACACTATGAAACAAGAAGGTCCTCGCAAAGGATCCTCATAGTACATGTCAATGGGTTCAACTCAATGACACAAGTGCAGTTCAATCATCCTTTCCTTTCGCCTCTTGTAAAATGATACATGATCAGACTCTTGGTGTGCTCAGATAACACACATATCTTACTATCTGAATGATTAAGGGTCTTCTCTTTTGTGCGAGGAAAATGGGGATGCTGAACGAGAAACAAAACGGCTCGGACCAAACGTGGAATGGGAGTGCGAAACGACTCGGAGTTGTTATCTCGACTTAGCATGTATTTCTGAAACCCTAATCAACATTTGTCTTCCTTTTTTTTGTACCGTCTACTTCTCAATAGTCTGGTTCTTTCTTTTTTTGTCTGTCTGTCTCCTGTCTCTCCCTTTCTCATTTTCTTTCTCTTATTATCTTTCTCTCTCGATGTTTCTCTCAGCCTTTCTCCACTCATCCTCATTACGATGTCAAACACTCTAGCTTGCTTCCTATCGGTCATTTCTTGTATTTGTCCAAACATTTACACAAGGGAGCCCTTCAATTAGAGATTTCACTTTCACGGCTTCCCATTCGTCATTATCTCTGATAATCAGTCAAAACATCATTAAAATCGACTGACGAGCTCTTATCCGGGGATGGTTTGGAGGACTAAATTTGGCATCCCAGTGACCACGGTACGAAAAATAAATAGGCCATATCAATACCCGGCAAGGCCGTCAAACCATATGATTTTAAAAATATAAAAAATCATCTGGATTTAAAAAGCCCATGCCCCGACACTCATAGAATCAAGAACACGGATAATAAATTAGCAAACATACCCTTCAATAAAACAGCACACGACATGTGAAATGCATCTAAATGTAATGGCGGTGCAAACAAAAAATATAACAGCGTGGGAAAATACCTATATACAACGGACAGTAACGGTAAATAATTGAAGAGGCATGTCTTGTACAGAATTCTCTTTCTTTAGAAAATTGAAATGAAAAGAAATAAAAAAAGAATACAAATAGTGCTATTGGTAAAAAAAAAAAATAATAATAATACAACTAACAATAAGTCATTTTTTGTAATACGTCATCACTCAGTTAATATGAAACACACACGAAAGATGAATCTCCACTACTATTTCCATCACATGACGTAACGAACACAATACATAAAATATAATTTGTTGGGTGTGTCTTCTTACCTGGCTATCATTCAATCTTGTGATGTCCGGCTTGAGATAGTAGACAATTCCAGCCATGGCACCCGGCAGAGTGACCGCTCGGATCAACAGGATGGTCATGAGGATGTACGGGAAAGGGGCCGTGAAGTACACCACCTGGTAGAATGAGAGGAACAAAACGTACAACCCCACCCCAAAAAGTTAGAATTCTGCCCGAACTAACATTGCCTACGCTAAAGAACACACTTTCTTTAATACTTTTAAGGCATCCATATGTTAGAGAAGTACTTTTAGAGGATGCAGTCTAAACTGACTTGCCGACCTAACAAACATCGACATGAGAAAGATAAGTTTACTCACCTAAGCATTGTTATGCCATCTACATTTTGTAAAAGAAAAGAAACGTACACGTAGAAAGCAATTTGGGAAAATACAGGGTAATTGAGAACTATCACGTGTAATTATCAAATATAGATAAATTTTAAGACAGAACATAATTATGCTTACAAATTGTCTGTTTTAAAGGCACGATTGAAATGTCGAGAGATAGTATCTGAAAACCTAAAGCCAAAATGTGATAATTTGAATTTTTAGTTTGAATGTCAAAGTAATGAGCACGTAGTTTAGAAGGTTGCTCATATGAAAAGCTGAAAGTAAGATTATTTATGAGACCTATGGGGAGTTATAAATTGACTTCACCTAACGATTTTAGATTGATGATTTTGTTAAATGAATTTCCTGAGTTTCTAAGATAATTACAATTTTCCGAAACACAAAAGCAGGTTATTCTCGGATTAAATAGGTATGATAATAATGGATCTATCTAGCTGATAATCAATGATCCATACGGCCTATTGAGACTTAAATAAGCGCACATAATAGATGGGTTGTTTGTGAGTTTCCTGAATAGTTACAGGTGAGTACAACATACTGGCCCATAATAATACCTCTTATACATGAATAAAATATGTTGATGATCGATCTACCTTGGTCTACACAAACGTACAAAAGCATATGTTATATAAAATACGGACTTCAAACATATATTAATATGTTACAAAATTATCATCACAAAACTCTGTATTTGAAATGTAATTTCAAATTTACAAAACAGAATTCTACAATTAATAAAGGTTTACAAACGATGGATAAACAATTCCGAAGCTCATATTTTATATAACATAATTCCATATATTCCGCACGTGCAATTAAAGATGTGCTGGGTAGCACGATCTTCTAAACATATCAACGATTTACATGGCTTTCGCTTTATTGCAACAAAATATTTTAGCAAATTTGGCAAAATGTGCTAACGGAATGTTACATGATAACAGCAGATGGCTGATATAAATTGTAACTACCCCGACACATTTAGCATTCGTTATTGGTAGTACGAACAGGATTCTCAAGCTGATTATCTAAGGAAGTCAAGAAGGAATTTAGATTTTTCATCATCTCATCTGTCAACTTTCTCAGACCAGTAAGGAAGATCGTTCATCACTAATGTTTAAACAAGCGAATACATTTAATTTTAACAAAATTCGTCGACGTAATTTCAGATAGAAATGACATGTTGTGACATTAAATATGAGCACGTTGAAATCACTTGACTGCTCAAAACTCTCCATAATGTACGTATACCTTTGGACACACACACACACACACACATCTCACGCACATACGCGCACACACCCAAACACTACGGAACGCGTTCCAGCACTCACACGCTTTCATTCAATCAGTCATTCGGAGACAAAATGGTGTTGACATCGGGTGATTACAGATGCCAAGTTGAATGGGTAAGAGTAGGATGAGAAGGGCTACTTTGACGAAAGAAGAGTCAAAGGTATGATGCATTAACTGACACCCAAAGAGATGGAATGAATAAAAGAAACTTAAAAAAAAAATGATGTTGAAAGAGAGAGAATATAATGGGTAGATTACAGGTTCTAAACGCTATACAGATTTTCATTATTTGTTTTGAGATCTGTTAAGAGATATTTATATAAGCTTCACAAAGCGACACTGCAATTCAGATGTTAATTGTGATGTTCTTCCAGTTCGTCTTTCGTAGCTTTCTTAAATCGTAGCAAGTATTTGTCGGGTCGACTCGACGTGGTATAAACAAAAGAGCGTTTTTCTTCTTGGTTGACGTTGGTTCAGCATCTCATTCGTATCATTGAAGTTGAATCTTGGAGTCCATGATCAGATCTTTCGCGATAATGTCCAGTTTACAAAAGTTGTTTTAAATCCCCACGACCCTTGATCTGCTGTTGCCTCAAACCATCATATCCCTTACTGTGTGTGGTGATATAATGATTCATTTCGGGATAAGACGGCTTAAGGCACAACAGACACATATCGTGTTAGTTTGAATAAAAACCACAAACGGATGGAATGCTATTGTAACCATTGCAAGTTCTAGTTTTTGGTCAATTAGAGAAAAGATTTGATTTTTAAAAAATCGTCCAGGAATGATTATTTCCAGACAAGAGACAAGTTTAACCCAGACAATCCCTGAAAAGGTTGAGGTAATAGAATACGTGATTGCTTGGGTCAAACAACTCTGTCATGGAGTGAATTTTCTGGGGGCTTTTCTCCTTCTACATGCTAACAAAAAATCACTTAGTCTTGCATTGGTTGCTTTAGGATATAGAGGAAGGGGACAGTTGATTACACACAAGCTTAGTGTCAATTTTGCAATGGTCTCGAGCCGTAAACAAAAATCAAGACCAATAAACTTCTTATAAATATATGTACGACAAAACAGCCACAGTGCTTAACCCAAACAATCCCTGAGTCGGTAAAACCATATTTCATACGTGATTGTTCGGGTTAAGGCACCACTCCTCACACAATTCTCTACTCGACCACCGCCCATGCAAGCAAGCCTCAACTGTCAAGCAAAATAAACCCCGTCATGAGAGTAAAAAAAAAAGAAAAATCCTCCCCTTTTCGTCCCGCCCATCTTTGCAACAGTTCTTAATTCTCCCTCCCGTACCCCCTCCCCTGGACCCCAAATCTGTATAAAAAGAGAAAATGATTGGCAAATCCGTTGGACACAGATTTGCTTTTGTTTTGGCTTCGTATCCATCTTCGATCGTCCTTGTTTCGGCTTGCATTTTCCTCATCCACCAAGCTTGCACATCGCCACTTTTACCTTTCCTGACGTCTTGACACCTTTACAAATGCAGAGATAGCAGAGAAACCAGGCGAAGAACATGCAGAGCAAAAGCTGCCAGTTGATGCCGCCGAGTTGTTCAATACCATCCGATAAATGAATCTGGAGGATCTTGCGGCTAGATATGGGGTTAATTTCAATCGAGATGGTTGTTTTCTAAAGTATTTAATCAATTGTTCACGTATAGCTACTTTTTTGTGGGGGGTATTTCACTCACGCACTCAGATGCACACCTAGTCCACAATCTTATCATTACTGCTACACCGGTGCATTGTCTACCTTGGGGAATAGTGAAACGAACGTTTATGGTTCAGTTATTATCAGGTCGAATTTATTCACTAGAAAGTAGTGAAAGTCACATTCTAATTTTCAGAAATGTTTACTTTCTGCATAAGATAGGTGATAGGACTTACCAACCTACCACCTACGGCTGAGAGGGGTGGGGATCTGAAAGGTATTCCTTTAAAACGACCTTACTCATTTCATGTTGTTAAAACTATGAAAGATCGATTTGTGACTAGTGAGTAATTCTAACCACCGGAACAAAACAAACATAATAAAAGAAAGTAAATAAAGTAATAAATAAATAAGAGAAGCATAAATAACCCTACATCAACAATAACACAATTCTCTGTCTCCCACAACCTCACATCCTTCTGGCGGAGAAAGTAATGGGGCTAGCACAGGAACTTGGTAACTTACTCCCAGAATTCAACGGTCGATGAGGTTGTCGTTCCGTTACAAGGGTCAGTGAGGTTCGAAGACGGCGTCCCAGTGGGGTCATACGACATGACAGTCGGTGTCATCGCCGTGGTTTCGTTCACGTCCTGACCACTTCCGCCGGTCGCAAGGCAGCAAGGAGTGTTCCACTTGTTGTCGCAATGGGAGTAGGGAAGCTTGGATGTAAAGGACATGAACATGTAGTAGAGGGCCCACGCCATGATCACGATGTAGTAGGTGTCCAGGAAGAACTGGATGAACATCCCAGCACCACCCAAACCTGAAGGACATATTACAACGGGCTTAGTGTTAACCAGCTTAGGACCATGGCACTAAAACAAATTTAGCCCCAATGTCACAAATGGTATTCCCTGAATGCTGTGACACCAAAAGTAAAGTTTTTTAAATAAACTCTACAATACAACTGCAAAATTAAAAAAACCTAAAAAGGAAAAATAGCTATATAATAAATGGAAAATAAAGCACTACTGCACAAAGAAATAATAATAATGGCATGGTTTAATAATAGCATGTATATACTGCCACCCCCCCAAACAAAATAATAACCTCAATTCAGGAACCACTGATTTCGAAAATAAAGTAATTAAAATTGTGATGGGTTTAATGAGATAGATGATGTTTTATATCTTGTCTTTTCAATTGACAACCAGTGTTTTATATTGGTCCATGAACGTGGACACGCATATCCTCCACGTACGGACATTATACTTTAGGAAATAGAACACCAGCGTAAAATCAAAATCACAACCTCCTAACAAACAAATTAAGTACTATAAGGGCATAACAAAGTATTTTTCCCACTTGGTCGATAATTGGCTTTAAGGGTTTCATATAGTTTGTTATCACGGGTTGATTATCATTATAATGACTGAATAAAGCTGGTGCTGTAATAAGTTACAGTCAGTGGCATGCTACCGGGTATTCTTTTGCTTTACTGTTTAATTTGGTTACAAGCCCAATTTCCAAAGAATGTATGACATTTTAGGTTATCAAACGAGATATTGGGTGATTAATTGCACCTAGACAACTGACAATTCGTACCCAGATCATTCCAAACTACTTACTGGTTTTTTAAAAACTTTTCTTAATGACATACATTCTTCGATTCAAAATGAGATAAACGACCTCTTGTTATCTCTGTCATTCGATCAGGCTGAATCAACATCATCCGCTCTATACGCAATTAATGTCCAAAGCGGAACAATATGAGGTAAAATAGTGTTTACTAACCCTTGAAAATTGGGCAGATATCCCATGCTGTCACTGCAGCCTGGTTGGTCCACTGGCCCAGGCCAATCTCAAGGATCAACTGCGGAATCCCACCAAGAATCAGACAGATGAAGTAGGGGATCAGGAACGCACCTGGTCAAAAGTGATAATAGTGACACTCTCTTAGTTTGGTCATGGTTTGGTTCGATCGCTTTTGTTTGATAAATCACATGTCTGCAGAGAGACCCTTTTGAGGATTCAGTTAATAATAGAGTGCATAATGATGGAAGCTATGAAGTTAAGACATAATTAGAAAGACCTTCACCTCAATCCATTAATATATCAATCAGTATTAATCTAGTTCAGAGACATGTCTTTACAACAAAATATTGTAGTAATCATTTATTTATTACGTTTTCTTTTAAAAAAGCATGCAGGGTAGTACCATTCAATGCCACAGAGGGCCTGCTTCACAAGGAAACCCAGCTGTGTACACAATAATACAACATACAAAATATATTCAACATAAGAAAAACATGGTAATGGTAATAACACCTTCTAAATTAAAAAAAAACACAAACAAAAGAATGAAAAGATAAAAAGCAGAAGAAAAGAAAAAAGTAAATAAATTATACTAAAACTGGTAAAATGGTTATGAGTGACACATATTTTGATCACGAAATGGATTGGAAATGTCTTAGGCGTGTTTTAAAAATTTGTAGGGAAAGGAATGTTTGAATGAACATTAGTAGTGAGTTGTACAGTGTTTTTCCGGATTATGAGAAAGAGCGCTTTTTATTTTATTTTTCATTTTTATTTTGTATAAACCAAAATAGTGCAGATGTGGTTAGAAAACAATTTTTAAACACATTCATATTTGGTTCATTTTTGCTGACGTAAGATTGCGTCAGTGATTGGCGAAGTCTTTGACGCGCCATGGTTGAGTGACGTTTTGCAAAAAGTGCATGTAAAATGATCAGAATAGAAACACTGCGTTTCATCGCTGGCGAAGCCTTCATTGCATCGAATAGTATATGGAATAGGTTAATCGAAATTATGAACAAACTGCTAAAACAATATTAGAAATTAGGAAGTACATCGTTTATACTTATTCACGAACAATTACTGTTATCCTCGAACATGATTAAAGATAGTTACACCTCGAAATTTAACTAAGGTTTTAATTGAGCAATGTTAGATAAAGCTTGTCTGTAATGTAATCTCCTACACGTTAACAGTGCAAACATGGAAGATAATATCCATATTATTTGATAGAGGTACGATTTGTACAATAAAAGTTCTTAAATCCACAAGAGAGTACACGTTGCCTGAACTATTGGTGACATCATATACTTTTTACTGTCTTTTTATCAGTTTCCTTCATCTACTTGTGATAATACGACTATTAAAAGTTCGTGTAAATACAACAACATCCCCTGTACAAATATATATATGGTTTTATGTCCCATGATTAGGTTATAACTTTGTTCATTTAATAGAGATCCTCACGCCTGCCTTAAAACATAATCCGTGATGAGCTAACTAATTGATCATAAAGCAGTAAGCTTTGAAAGGCAAGAGTGAAACTATGGAACGGCATATACCTCTTATTAACTTTATACAAAACTTTTGCAAACTTTGACACTTAAAGGTTGACCATTTAAAAGGAAATTGAATGCAGTTGTCGTCAAAATCAACATCATATGGTAAAGTGAGTTACAATTAGGTGTATATTGAGGCTGTCCATCATTATGTGGCATGATGTTTAGTACTTGGTTTAGTCTCTTCTAAATGCTACCAATCCAAAACATATATTTTAATGGAGCCTTGCCGTTACATTAAAAAAGCGCAAAACACACTGCTACACATGTTTTGACCCCCAACAAAAAAAAAACACCCCAGTAATATCACGTAAAAAAACAATTGAGCCAACACAATCCTCTATCTAGAAGAATAATGGGACTTCATCAGTCTCTTGAACTGGTCCACCAGTATCAAGGGTCACCTAACAACTCCTGTATGGACTTACTATTCAGGTTTGCGTTACCCTGGTTTGTCTCGTGCATTAATAAGGTTACTATGAGTCAATGAAATACATAAAACCTTAACACGGTGCACTGAGTTTGTAAAATTAATGTTCCTCTCATGTGAATATACTCTGGGAAACGGAAATGCCTCATGGAAACGAGTAAAGCTATCACCGGTAGCCAAATGCTAATGACATTTCAACATTGAGAGGCTTGTCAAACTTGGTCACCCACAATAATCTCCCTGAAAGATGAAAAGGTAGTTTAAAGGCAAGCAATATGCAATCTCCAATTAGGGCCGAAATATGGAGACCTACTATGATCGAATGATAATGTAAAACTCTGTATATAAGAAGGAAAGACTCTAGACTTTTCCTGATTTCCTGATTTATTGCACCGTACGAACACGTCGAGAGTTCTACGGTGACCGATCCATTTTATACCTCAGTCACATCGCCAAACCGACTCCGCACCGACTCTAAACCGATCCATTTTCGCCATTCATGTTAAAGTTATGGTTCGTTTGGTCTGTTGTTGGTCTGGAATCGGTCAAGTTATTTTTTTCTTCTTTTGAACCCTTTCAGTGAACTTTATTTCACATATCTACAACGTTCACAATAACTTATCGGTCTAGTTGGCGTGACTAAAGTATTATCATTGTTAAAAGTTAACAATTTAATGATGAATAGGCCTAACGAGGTAATTCAGGTCAATCACAGATGACGCATTATCCAGCGTGTTATACCCCCAATTTTTCTTACGAATCCTTACGGATCAAACAAATTCACGGATCTTTCACGAATCCTCATGATTTGGCCACTTTTTCGACCGATTTAAGAGTTGTCACGAGTTATTACGAGCCATTTACGGATTCTTGCGAGCAGTTTACGGATGGTTACGTGTTGTTGCGAGCGGTTAACGATCCTCACGGATTGTTACGAGTTATTTACGGAAAAATAAATCCGTGGACAATCGTAAGAAGATTTTTGACATGTCAAAAAAATTGCCTCTCCTTTCACGGATCCTTAAGAGTGGCTGCGAGTTGTTACGAGTTGTGACGAGTTATTTACGGATGCTTGCGATTGATTACGAATTGGCGATCCGTAAGGACTCGTAAAAAAAAAAATCCGTGTATGTGAAGGGGGTATTAGGTAATTTCACAGTTTAATCCCCCAAAATGATTGTAGTGTAACGATACTTGGAAAATATCACAAAATCTATCTTCTTTCCCACTTTAAGAAACTTTGATTTTTCTGCCAACGTATCTGCTGCTTGACCGGTATGTTGGAAAACATCTTTTTCAGGTATACGTTTGTATCGAGCCATAATTATTCGAGTACATACAGCGGTCAAGATGTCAGAACTTCAATGGTTGTGATATACTGAGTTTAAACGAGGGACGTTATATTGTCCATGACACCCATGACATAAGATAAGACTTGTATTTGCTTGGTAACTCCCGTTTAATTGTTCATACGACCAGGGGCGGCCGAGCGACTTCCAAAGTGGGGGGACCAAGAACAAAGGGCACTTTCTGGAAAAAGGGCACCTACAAAGGGAAATCTCAAAGCAAAAATATACAATTTTTTAGACATTGGTATATACCCCTACATTGTGATTACATTATCAGGGATGATTTCAATATTTGTTTCAATTTATACGCCATACAAGATATTGCTTCGGCATCATGCTTTGCAGTTGGGTGTGGTAGTCTGAAATTTGAGCGAGCGAAGCGAGTGAGGAAAAATTTTAAGATTTGTGAGGTCGCAGTGCGAAAAATTACATTTTATAAAGAGGAAAAAACTCAATCCTGATGGAGTTATAAGCACATTCTCATAACGGAAGACTGAAAAGACCTTTGATAAGTAACATAAGTATATCATATATAAATGCGTGCGAGCGTAGCGAGTGAGCTTTGGGGGAAATTGCTCTTAGTCGCTTGAAATTAGGGGCGCGTTTAATGATGAGAGGAAAAAGGGACACTTATCAGAAAAGAAAAGGAGCATGTGTCAAAGTACAAAGAGTAATTACCATAGGTGAAAATGGGGCACTTCTCACACCCTCAAAAAGAGGCACTTCCCCAGGGATGAAAAAAGGTCAGTCATGAGGAATAGGAATAGGAAATGGGCATTTGTCGACGGAAAAGGCAGATTTTGATAGGGGCATTTATAAGAGGTGAAAAGGGGCATTTATGGGGATAGGTCCCTTATTAGAAAGGAAAAGGGGCACGTGTCATTGTTAAAAGGGAAATTATCAGAGGTGAAAAGAGGCACTTATCGCACCTGAATAAGGGCAATGACCAGATATGAAAAGGAGCACTTATGCTTATGTGAATGAAAAAGGGGCACTTATAATAAAGGAAAATGTGCATTAGTTGAAAGAAAATAGGCACCGATCAGATTTTAAAGGGGCATTTATCGGAGATGAAGGGGGCACTTATCTGAAGTGAAAAGGAGTAACTTCTCGTACCTGAAAAGGGTCATTTACCAGAGAAGGGGCACTTATGAGAAGGGGAAGGGGCTCATTTTTAATGGGGCCCTTATCATTAGGGAAAGGGGCACTTGTCAAAGTAAAAGAGGCACCTCTCAGATTTGAATAGGGCAATTATCAGAGGTGAAGGGGGCACTTATCAAAAGTGAAAAGAGGCACTTCTCGTACCTGAAAAGAGGCATTTACTAGAGATTAAAAAGGGCACTTATGAAAATGGAAATTGGACACTTATTGCTAAGGAAAATGGGAACTTGTCGAAGGAATAGGGGCACGTGTCCAAATAAAAGGGGCACTTATCAGAGTTGAAAAGGGGAAGGGGCACTTTACTAATTAATAGGGACACTTGCAAAGTAAAAGGGGCACTATTCCCATGTAAAAGGGGGCACTTTTCGGGTGCTTGAAAAAGTGGAGGGCACTGTGCACCCCCCCCCGGAGGGCCGCCTCTGCATACGACATACTGTAAGTATCTTAAATTATATTATCTGTTATGTGTTATATGTTACTATCTGTAATATATACACAACCATACGTGAACAACCTTAGATCAAGACTAAGACGGCCGTTACATTTCAGTCAATTCGAAGATAGGTACACATTAGTTTTAATGGATCACTTATGATTGAGAATTAAGCAATTGGTGTCGCAATGAAAATCGTGTGGTATATTCCCTATTGATGATAACTTACATTACAGTGTAAAGACGCAAAGTACACTAAGAATATCATTCTCACTTCATGAAACGCAACTAACATTTGAAGGTCATTGGTTGTCATTGGTGCTGATATGACGCCACATAAAATTAGAAGGGAATTTTCAGTGGCATACGATTTCATATCACGAAATAAAATGAGAGTAATTGTGCTAGTTTTTTAAAAGGGGAATTTCACAATATTTCTAGGGTGTATGTTAATTTATACCATACGTGGATTAAAAAGCAATGAAAAAAACTTTGAGCATGTCTTGTAATTTGTTTCGAATCCTGTGAATTATTCAACTATGTGTTGTTACGATCTTTTAATGATTAAAATGATTAAACTGCACTAAATAAGTAGAACGTTACCACTGTTCTACCAAGAAAATAAAAAGATAATTAAATAATTGATTTATTGCAAATGGTGGAAATGCTTCTGTGATTGTTTAAAACAAAGTCTAAGAGAACACAAACAAAAGACAGGAGACAATGACTTAACGCCCGAAATCGTAGAAGATAATAAAAATAAGGCATCACGGAGGCAAGGACTGAAAATGTAACCTCAGTTTCACCGCCTTTGATTCACGTTACAATTACCTCAAATGGAGAGGTGTTGAATGCTCGTTGATTGCTGAAAATGTTCATAGCCCACTCATGAAATGAGAATCATTCATGTAAACGAGTCTATGGTCTTCGACGAAACGAGGGCACTTGAAATCTTCTTTATTGCACAATATTACTTGATCTACAATCAGTCCAATCAGAAATGGCTAGTTTTGCACACTTACACCTTCAATTTGTGATAGTAGCTTATCATGTTCACGATTTTGGTCAGCGGAAAGGGCAATACTAGATCATAAACTGTGAAATCAGATATTAAATTAAGACTTTTTGAAATGGCGAATACGAAATCACATTAGATAATGATTTTGTTTGTTTGTTTGTTGTTGTTGTTTTTTTTTTTGGGGGTTCTAATACGGAATCGACATACATTTGACTTACATGTATATATTCAGTAAGGATATTTCTAAATGACTATTCTATTTCCTTGTTTACTTTCATTATAAAGTTTATGTTATATATATGTATTATGTAATATAGTATAGTTCCATAAATTCTTGCCAAAGACAGGGAACCAGACTCGACTAGCACTTGTGCTAACTTCTGGTACCCCCTTTAACAACAAAATTGTACACATAATCTTTCATTTCATTTGTATAAAACATACTTTGTAAAACAATCTTATTCATTTGTAATGTTATTTATCTTGTGTTTTATTGTTATATTTTATGTAATCATGATTGATACATTATGTTTTACTTGTTCTTATTGTGTTAATAAACTCAAACTCAAACTTATTCTTTGAATAAAGAAGAAATGATTATAAATTATTGATTCATTAAAACTGATGAAAGACAGAATGAGAAATACATATGGTATTTCTTTACAAGCTACTTCATGGTTCTGACAATGAGACATACCTCCTCCATTCTTGTAGCAAAGATAAGGGAAACGCCAAACGTTCCCGAGTCCAACAGATGCTCCAATCAAAGCAAGCAGAAAGTCAAGTTGACTGGTCCAGGTCCCGCGGCTCTTCTGTTCGCTCTTCTTTTCGCTCTCCTTTTCCAGCTTCTTGTTCAGTAGCTCCTTCTCGTCAAGTTCTTTGGCCACTGGAGCCGTTGCAGCTGAGTCGTGGTTCTTGTCTGCCATTCCAGAAGCTGCAAAAGTAAAATCAAGAAGTGGTTTAGAAAATACTCAATGCCAACTCTAAAATTACAAATCGGCGAATCCATAAATTTGAAAATAGTCAGGCCTTCTATTTAGTCTTATCGAGTGGTGTACATGGATTCGAGCCTCGGCACGGCACTAATGTCCCTTGGCAAGATATTTGTTTACATTTGCCACTCTCCATCCAAATGTTAAATGGGTAACTGGCAAGAAGGAATTCTTTGAATGCTGTGGGCACCTAAAATCGTTAGTCTAGCAAGAGCCTGGAATAGGCCTAATATTGGAGCGCCTTGGGTACATTGCGTGGTGGATATGAGCGCGTAGCATTATTTTTTATGAAGCATACAGTATTCTTTTTTAAACATGAATGTTGGATTTATCTTAGAAATCTGTCAGTAATTTTGATCCGCCCTTCCCCTGGTTCACATTGTCCTATCACCTCCCCTCCTAGTTAGTACATCCCACCGCTGACACCAATTTACCTGTGATCGATACAAATCTTAGCTCAAGTTCGGAGCGCTTATCGACTATGGATTGCGAAGTCTACTTCGTACTTTTCAGAATAAAATGTGAAGGATTATGACTACTACTTCGCTTGGGGGAGGAAACGCTCCTATGAACATTTACATGCAATATAAACGCTCGGTATCATGAAAGATCTGGTGAGGAAGATTAATAGCAAACAAAACGCCCCCTTCCTTTGCTTAAAGGTAAAGACCAGTTTTGGAAACGCCCCTCTCTCAAAAAAATGAAATGGAAGCTCTCATTACCAATCATGTGAAAGAATATGTTTTTACTAATACGTGATGATACAAATTTTGCCGGGAAACCGCCTACTAATTGATATATTTGGTAAATTGTTATATCTATTGGGACCAAATAGATATCGCGCACTTGGACGCGTAGTCCCATATACATCTTTCTGTGTACAGTGCTTGTACCTTTACCACGACTTGGCAAAATTTCTTATCATTTTGATGATTCCAGAACCTTGCAGTACACACCAATACTTATATGCTAGATGATCAACCTTTTCTGATCGATTCCACAACGTTTCTTTCACAATGCAATCGCATGACCAGAACTGGTCTTTATCTTTAATCAGCAATACATGAGCTGGTTTTATGGAAGATGTTTATTTTCTTCCTCTAATGTCAATCAGGTTGTGTCATCTATTCTAAGTATAGAATGTTTTATGAGAAAGTAATCACGTTTTTGGTACAAATATAGGAATGCGAGATTTTTAAATCCAAGGTTTACAACTATGGCCCAAGCGTGTTTCAAATCTAAAAGATCACGCCCATGTAACATGAATGTGAAAATGTCACCACACAATTTCTAATAATAATGAAAACAAGCCTTGCATCCCTTGGTGCTCGAAGGCAGTGACGGGTGACCGTCATAATCATAACCAATCATAGCACTATAGCACAAGCAGCCAGCTTTTCACATGGAAACACTCTGTTCACCTAGAATATAGTTTTGGGGTGAAATTTATTGCCATCGCATCCAAAAACACATACAGTACATATTCCCCGAAACAGCTCCAAATTATGTTTGTTCATTTCACTATGTATTGTGTCGAATTATGTCCTACTGTTCGTCATTCAGGGCAGATTTCATGTTTTCCAATTATTTAAAAAGGCGCAAATACTGATACAGTTCAAAACCGTCAACCCGAATCTCACACAAGAGAGCAATATCTAGCAATGCACATGTCAGATTAGGTAAAGGGGCACAGAGGACCCGTGATCTCTGAAATTTCTAGTAATGAATGAAGCCCAATAAATGCAAAAGACAAAACGACAATAACAAAAACACCCCCAAAAAAAAAAAAAAAAAAATATATATATAGGCTACATATATATTTATAAAATATAAAGAAATATATACATGTATATATATTATATTGGTCTACTTAGATTTCTTTAACGTACCGGAATGCATCGTGTCGAGCAAACGTCTCACTAGTTAAGAAAATAAAACATACTTTCACAAACGAATTACACGTATTCCTCATAGTACCCTACAAAAAACTCGTTTGGAAGGTAGACTAGTTTCACAGCCACCTGCATCGATCGCTATTGTATGAGTTCTAAACGACCTTCATATGTCCATTAAATGATCACTAAACGTAGCGTACATCCCTTTGTTCTTATGAAGTACATTGATCATATAAATGCGAGGCTCGATGGATTGGTTCACCCCACCGGAGGAAATCATGTGGTGATGAACGGCCTAAATTTTTAAAGAGAAGGTCGGGTTCTGGTAACGATGAAAATTAGTTTTCTCATTCTTTTTAGGTTAGTTTGGAGTTTGGAAGGATACTAGAAATGTCACCTGAAAATTATTGCATTTCAAATGCCCTCATATTCGAAATACAAAGAGAAACATAAAAAATGAAGACCGAACATTCATGCCACATGTGTTTTTATAGTCCCATATACCTATTTCTGTGTGCAGTGTATGTGGTTTTCAGCAAGATTGAGTACATTTCGGTTCATTCTGATCATTCCAAAAACGTCGCAGTTATACATCAGTTATGTGTATTACATATGCATTACATTGTCAACATTTCCCAATTGCTTCCAGACAGTTTCTTTCACAATCCTTTTTTTTTTAGATTTTAGATTTAATCCTCCATCTCAGTCGAGATGACAAACAAAGCTATAAATATTATTCTGTTGCTATGCTATCGATGTATCATACATTGTCGTGTATTCGGTAGGCCTATTGGAATAGTGTGGATAGTCCCCAAATATAATGAAATCTGTATGGATATTTATCAGGGCAAATCTAGAGGTGAAAAATAAATTTGGCCATCGGATCTACAGTCGTAACTTGGACTTTCAAAACTTCCTTCAAATTAAAGATCAAAATAAATTCTCCCCCAAAATAAGATTATATATCCAGATTCCATATTCAAAATTCAAGAAAACCTAGATCTTGTACAGAAAACAAATAAGGATGAGGTCGTAGATAAAGCAGTAAAAGATGAAATTTATGTCTACCAAAATTATACGAAATAATAGAGGCACAAGTTTTATGTAATGTAATATGTTCGTCGAACCGGAAGGAATTAAAACAAAAAATCCCCTTTTTTCACTTTTTAAATACATCCATGAAGGAAGACCACAACCATCAAAAAATGTTCGTTGTTTAACACCTACATCGATCAAGAAATTTACTTTGATATGCCTTTCAGTAAAGATATCTGCCATCGCAATTTCTATATATTGTGTTACGAGCCACAAGAGCGTGCATTTACTTCAAGAAAGTGCTCAAGTTCTTCTGGTTCTAAACTACACACGATATAGATATTTTATCATACATACACACACACTATATATACATATATATAGAGAGAGAGAGATATGTATGCATGTGCGTGTGTGTGTGTGTGTGTGTGCGCGTGCGAGACTCATGCTAATATTATCCTTGTGTTTATTATTCAAGTACACACATGTTCCGAAGAACAGATATTATATAGTGATATAAATTTGACAAATGCAAACAACTTTGGCGACTCTCTGAAAATAAAAATACAATTGTGAGAAAATAATGAAAATGAGAATTTATATATATTGTAGATATATAATTATATAAACATACATAATAATACGATATAAATATACTTTTGCGAGTTGTGAATTCTGTGTGTGTGAGTGGGAGTGTGTGACTGTTTTATTGTCATTATATGAAAATATACATTTACATTACAATTCTTCGTATTTGTGGGAAAGAGAAAGAGAGATGGGGGATAAATTTGATTTCCAATGAATCCGCCTCAATATGCAATAATGATACAAGGGTGTTCAATTTCCTCTCAACGGCTCACCAAACATCAAAAGAAAGACCCAGGTCCCAGTATACATTTTCTCCTTTAGTACATCCCATCCTTTGTCCGCGGTATCTAAACCCATTGACAACGTATTGAAGGCATCCACAACGTTGCTCCAGGGACATTCGGGTATTTTTGGCGGGAAAGTTTCGGAATAGAGCGTCGAAACCATCTGCGTGAATCATTGGATGGTAAATTCATTAGAAATGCCCTCCAGTAAGTGTTGAGGATCGAGAACATTCATACATAATTCCTTGCCATACAGAAGCTGCATTAGCATACCTTAATGCGTACTCTCGTATACGTCTCTCCTTGAACTTGGAAACAGGGCTAAGGGGGACACACGATGCATGGGGTCACACTTATTGATGACCTCTTGAATTTGTGAGTGGATTTTCATTCGTAAGCTCTCTCACTCTACTCCCCATCTCTCTTATTCTTCCTCTCTCTCTCTCTCTCTGTTCCTCGCTCTATAGAATCTGCAAACAGTATCACTTTAACTTTAAAACGAGTTTCCAAATAACAGCTCGCCTCATCAATTAACTCATACGATGGGGTACCAAACTAGCAAACGTCGTAGAATGTCCCCTCGTGACCTCTTTCATTCACGAAAATGATGTTTTCCCAGTGAACCATCTGACCTGACCGATTTGCTCCTGACAAAGATCTTACATGTACCATTCTCTACCAGCGGTCTTTCGCGACTGAAGCCTTAGATCAAAGCAAGCCATGGAAAAAACGCGCCATTGTAATTCAATCACCATTTTCCCCCACCATGTGCCCTTGTGCCTTCACATACACGTGGCTTTGTGGTCGCATGGCGAACTATTGTATTGTGAATGTGCTTTATGATTGCACGGTCTGTCAAAATACATGTAGTATTTCCTTTTCCTTTTCAGCGCTGACACCGTGGTGATAAAAACGACTGGTGAAGTTAATGCTTACACGTTATAAATCGTCATAAGCATGGGGCAACACCATGCATAACACTACAGCCCCATTGAAAAAGCATGACAAAGCGATGTAGGAATCCTTCTGATTGTAGGTGAGAAATGGTGTGACTATTCCATTGAGAGGTGAAATGATAAGAAAGCAGGCAGATCTCAAAGCTGATCCTCCTTTGTTTTTTACGGTATTACCTGCTAATGATACACATATAAGTACAAAGTTTGGTACGTTTTTGCAAATTGTCTATTATAATATCGAAATTATGAGCATCATCAAACTGCGTATCCCCAAATTATTGTGACCCCTAATTTTATTATAATCCTACATGCCCCGATGTAAAAAAAAAATCCACCCAATATGATTGCTTGTATATCATGGAGCTCCATGTTTCTACTATAATTATCATGAGCCCGATATAGTGGCAATTCTACCAATAGTTTTTAACACGTGCTTTAAATAGGCATAACATAGCTGTAAAATACTCAACCAATCTATGAGACAAATAAAATCATAATATGTATGCATGATTGTGTGGCAATTACAAGAACTGAAAGTCATAATAAAAGGATGAAAAAGCATGATTTGATGATAGAACTCAAGCAGGAAGTTTTGTAGGAAAAAAGCAATTGTAATAATTATCTAACCAAACGAACGACATTCATTTATTTTACAATACAAACAAGGAAGAAGAGTTCTAATAACGTTACTTTTTTGTTGGGGTCCTTTCCTTGAAAATATACATTTGCACTTGACAACATGTGAAACTGCTTTGAATGTAAAGCACGAAGTGTGCGCCGCAGCTTTCAAGCACATAACTCATTGCTATTTCCTTTTCCTTGTCGCTATAACATTTCATCATATGTTTTTCAAATGTGTTTTTAAATGATGGTGAAATGAATAACTTGTATTGAAATTGAAGTTCAAATTCGAAAAGAGAAAAATTTGCATTCATTCTTTAAAGGACACCGCCAAGGCGCCAACACGACTTTAAAACGAATGATTTTTCGCCATTCGGTCTGGTGTTGGTCTCCTCGTGACTGGAGTATTGAGTCTAAAAGTATGAGGGGGGACAGCATATTAAAAATATAATTTTCTACCCCGCCATGAAGTTACTCTGACCAGTACCTCCCACTAATCATGGGGTTAGACGGAGTGCATTGGGGGAGGGGCAAGTAATCAGTGCCTTCATAATTATTTTCCAAAATGAGCAAAATATCCACTTCCTGTATAGTAGAGGTTTATATTTTAGTCGATGGAAAGAACAATGCTGAGGTGAAAACTTGCACCTAATCGATCTCTTGTATTTCATGTATACTTATACCCTTCACATCTCCATATATTCTTAATAAAATTAATATTACTAAGTACCCCCTTTAAATTTAAAGAAAAGGGCAATATCATGAGTACACTTCTGGAATAGTAAACATGGTAAACGTGGTATACTTATAACGATGTGTATCTGTTGTATCTGTGAGTGTTGTATTTGCGATGTATGTTTTCTGAATAAAGAACCCGAATGGAGCATTGCCAAAAGGTTTTTTCATACCTCACTGATCCGGTAAAATCAATTGAAGCACTAGCCAATTATCCTTCCACTTTGCAATTGTTGTGACCTCGCATTATGAGTAATGATAATAGTCATGTTTGTGATAACACAGAATTATACTCCCTCAAGTACGACGCTCCTAGAAGACATGCATGACAATCACGCTAATCAAAGGAAAATAAGAAGAGAATAAGTCTACATGTGGTCTACATTGGAACTACCGATGGATCAACTGGAGTCCCGAGGGTATTTCACAGAAAAATTTGTAAAGGCAAATGAAGGGCATTTTCAATCAGGGCAATCTATATTTCATATAAACAAAATACCATGTAGTGCCTGCCCACCTGCCAGATTAAACAGGGCAGTACATAACCAAACGGTTGACTTGTATTCGATTGCAAGATTATTCATGACATGCTGTCGAAGATTATAGGAAAAAATATTCATTTCATATAGGAAAAAATTAAATGTATTAATCAAAAATGCTATCCCGACTCATTTCCTTAAAGCAATGGTTATTTGCAATGATTTTCCAGCAGAAGATAGAGATATTAACAAGCTTTTTGTGCATCAATGTACCCATTGGACGGGAATTAAGTCAGGAGATGCACTTATTATTATATCGTTGTTAATTTAATTATATTACTTATACTTCTAATGTTGACCCCTATTTATACGTGGTGAGAGGTCTATCCAACAAATACTTTAGTATTATACGCCGACAAATTAAATAACATGTAATATCACATCATTGTGGACAGGATATCATTATATCAAAGATTTAAAAGTAATGTCAAATCTCTAACATAATACCTACATGGCTACACTCTATACTGGCTTCTATTTCTCCGTCTACCATATAGTAGCTATGCTGGCTATCACTACTTACTGACAGTATTTAACTTTAAACACTAGGTCCATATTTCTCTGTCTGTATTCTCCCTCTCCTCAACATCCTTCTTTTTTTCTACTTTATTCCATCTATCAACATACAGGGTTCTACGTTTGGTGTTCAATCACATGGGATGCTCAAAGAAACACAAAATGCAGTCTTTCACCCAATGTGTGATACCAGGTATCCTCTAGACGTACATACAAACTGTTTTGAATGAAAATTGTACGACTAAACCAGTTTTCATTAGAATTAAAATGACTACACACGCGATAGCTAAGTGTCCTTAATATACTTATGTTCCCACCGTTGCTATACTTGAACTTCCAAGGCAGTTGCGAGACAATAGGGTCTATCAAGTCGGGACTGGACAGTCGGCTGTCCGCAAGAAGGCCGTTACTGCCATTGAAAATACATGGCTCTTACCAACTTTTTGCGGGCAGCAGCTGACGGATCAGTCGCGACACAAAACGAGTCCGAGGTCATGGGGTCATAGCTTAAACTACCGGTAGTAACTTGACAGGTGAAGGAAACCTTAGTACTGGGTGATGGTGAAGTATAATTCATAATTAACTTTCCAGCTTTTACTCTTGGCGAGTTCAAGAATCGTTAATGTCCGGTCTCCTCTCTATGTGAGAGGCCATTTTGGAACATTATGATCGTTTAATCTGCAGTGTACCTGAGCAACAATCGAAAATATTGGTTTAGTTAATTAGATGGGCAAGTGTAAGTTATGTCAGCCAAAAGGAGAAGTAAATTGCCTAGTCACTTTAAAAAATGGCGTTTTGACCTTTAAGCTTTTGTGTCGTCATATATAGACCTTTTTTTTTCCTCTTTGTTTTTAATATGATCTTACAGTGATCTTGTTATGTAATATTTTGTCTTTTGTACTCCCATGTCTACTTCTGTACAGTATTCCTGTGCCCCTTTACAGAGATACAACTATTTATTGTTACTCCAACCTCTTTTTTCCCCCTTTTACAATGCTGTTAGTTATTTCCTATAGTCAAATATTTTTACATTACATGACTTTGTGTGCATATAATTTTTGTTTACAAATCACATTGCCACCGTATTACTATAACACGAGCAATAACCTCGATTGGAATTGGGTCAGTTTACGCGTGTTTCCTTATTGCCTATTCAGGGATGCGTTGTATTTGTATCACTTCAGTTGATTTCCCCACGCTCTGTCTGCACAATTCGCCGACTGGGTGTCTGGAGTGGGCGGGGTCGGGGTGTGGGGCGATCTGTCTTACCCGCCTGTTGCGTGTGGATTGTGTGTGTTGGGGGGGGGGGCGGCGGTTGTGTGTTTGAGTGTTAGTATGGGAGTGTTGAGGGGTGTGTGTGGGGGAGGGGGGTAGAGCGGATTGTCTCATTCCTCGACTTTGCCCGGACTTTGCTCCTCCATCCTGTTGGTGGTCTGGAGTTTCCATTGTACCTGTGGATGGCTTATTTTAATCCTTTTTCTTCATTTTGGGCCCAACGAAATTTTCAGTTTCTGATGCAATGCTATCTCGAGGTTCTTGCTTTTGTACTTGTAATTGTTATAATTCTGATTATTTCTATTACGTGTACTCTGCCTTTTTTTTTCCAGATCATCTCAATCGTGTGTAGGCCTAAATATCTTAATTTGTCATTAATTTTTGTTTGTAACACAGCATTTTTATTTTTTTGGAAAGTTTGTATATGTTATGATTTGATTTTTTAATAAACACATAATTAAAAAAAAAAAAAAGTTATGTCCCACACGTTACCAATGTTTGATAACTTTGATTACATCATAAAATTGTGAAAATAAATCGACATTAAGATATCATTGTATTTGATGTTTGTCTGATTAAAGCTCTAGTTGGGCTTACCAGTGCAGTCAAGTCATCAGAATCTGATACACTGAGACGTGATCGCCTGGTCGGTAACGTTTGGACAAAAAAGCTTCGACTTACCCATAAGTATGTACTTTATTGTTTACTACCACTCTGATACACCTTTCACATTTTACGTCTCTGAAAGGAATGTGTAGACACTCTTCATTTATTTGGCCACATTCTCTTCTTCTTTCTGCAGGTAATGTTCCAAACGCACATAATTTTATTATTGATTGTTGATGTCTTCATTCGCTTAGTCTAAACATGGAGTAGGTCCATTGTCTAAATAGGGTCGCTGCGTATAAACACCATCAAAAGCACCAGCGTGCCAGGGACATCATGTGATCAGGGTGCTTTTCTTGGCTCTGATTCAAGTAGATTATTCTTTAATCGATTTATTCTAGACAAAAAAAGTAGATCAAAATAAATGGAGCAGACAGGTATTATCTGAATCAACTTAAGGACAGTTATCTATTATTTTCATAATTATAACGCCCCCGGTATGACCTGCAAAATGTACACTCGAAATAACAAACGGAACACACTCATTCTTTGCAATGGAATGAGGAGGAGTAGTGGTAGTAGTAGTAGTAGTAGTAGTAGTAGTGGTAGTAGTGGTAGTAGTAATAGTAGTAGTAGTAGTAGTAGTAGTAGTAGTAGTAGTAGTAGTAGTGGTAGTAGTCAGTGGCGGATCCAGGGGGGCCCGGGGGGCCCAGGCCCCCTCCCCTAGGAAAAAAAACAGGTAAAAACATCCTTTTTTTGAAAAAAAAAGAAGATGGGCCCCCTCCCCTGGCGCCCAAATTTTTTTCGGGTGCCAAATTTTTTTTTGCTCACTACCCCCACTGAGCGAAAAATCAACTGGCACGATTTTCAAATTTTCGCACGAAGTAGGCCCCTTTCTAGGCCCCCTCCCTTGCCGCAGGCTGGATCCGCCCCTGGTAGAAGTGGTAGTAGTGGTAGTAGTAGAAGTAGTAGTAGTAGTAGTAGTAGTAGTAGTAGTACTAGTAGTACTAGTAGTAGTAGTAGTAGTAGTAGTAGTAGTAGTAGTAGTAGTAGTAGTAGTAGTAGTAGTAGTAATAGTAGTAGAAGTAGAAGTAGTAGTAGTAGTAGTAGTAGTAGTAGTAGTAGTAGTACAAGTAGTACTAGTAGTAGTAGTAGTAGTAGTCAGTGGCGGATCCAGGGGCCCTAGAAAAAAAAACACCCTTTTTGGAAAAAAAGTAAAAAAATAACCCATCCGTAGGAAAAATTTTCGGGTGCCAAAAAAAATTGTGCTCACTACCCTGGCGCCCAACGGTGGTGAAAAAATTTTCGGGTGCCAAAATTTTTTTTCACTACCCCCACTGAGCGAAAAATCGACCGGCACGATTTTCAAATTTTCGCACGAAGTGGGCCCCTTTTTAGGCCCCCTCCCTTGCCGCCGGCTGGATCCGCCCCTGGTAGTAGTAGTAGTAGTAGTAGAAGGATGATGAAGAAGACGAGGGGAGGATGAGGAGCAGGAGTACATGTATAGTACTAGTAATATACAGTACCCATATTATAGGAGTCTATAGAAATATCCCTTGTAAAATATAGAAGGAATATGACTTAATGTATAATTAAATCGTCTCTTGGTATACTTTTAACCTATTGTATATACTAGACAAATAAAATGGTCCCACTCACAATGATGTCATGAAATCAGGGCGATACGTTTCAATTGTTATTGATTAAACCAGAATGCAGTAGTTTTCACTTTGGGTTATATCATTTTCTCATTCCAAAGATGATGGCATTTGGCACCATCCTATATCACGCGTGCCCCCTCACACGACTCTATAGCTCTGAAACTGACTGATGGAAAAACATCGGGAAATGTGTAAACTACCCTGAAATAATAGAAGTCTAATCATCCCGCGAGTTTTTAAACGCCTATCGCATCCTCGCCTCCCACCACCCCTCCTCCATACTCCTCACCAACCATCGACGCCTTCCAATCGTAATTCCTCCTCGCTTTCGTCTGAAACTAATGATTTCTCTCCAGGCATAACAACAACACGGAGAACCTTTAGGGAGGAGGGGTCTTTATTGGAATGACCGGCTGACACCTTGGGTAGTCTAATCTAGAAAAACTTAATAAGTTGAATAGAATTGGATTAACATGATTCGATTAGGTAGACACGGTGGAGGGGAAGGAGAACGAAAGAGTGTGAGTTCACTGACGGATACATGGGACAAATTTGTCTCGGGCACTCGCTTAAAGCGTTATATCTATAACGAATTTCCCTTCATACTTTACTTACCTGGCCATAATTTATGGCAGAACTAGTAATAGTATGGTATAACGCAATATTTTGTATCTACACTCGTCCGACATGAAGAATATACAGCCATGGTATCATTATATATGATTATCATTGAGTTCGTTTTTGTTTGTTTCACTTTCTAGTGTTTACTGTGTGTTTTTCTTCTTTTTTTGTTTTGTTACTGCTGTGCAAAACAGTTTTTAGCTCATTGATTTTATTCTGTAAAACATGTTTTACTAAATAATGAAATAAATGAATAAATTGCTATTTTCACTTCCTATTTTACTGAAATCCCACTAAATGAACAAAGACATGCAAGGCGCACTCCTACCCAGAGAGGTTTATGGAAGAACTAGAAATTAATTTCTGAGTAACGAATAGTGAATTTCCTGAAGGACAACACGATAACAATTATTCCAAACTTAAAGGGAAAGTCCATCCTGATCTGAAGATGGTTTTATCAGTAGAAGAAAACTTCGGGAAACATATCAGTGAACGTGTGAGCACAATCCGAAAAAAAAATACGGAAGTTGGGCATTTTTAAAGTTTTAATCAATCAAACACAAATTGGCAACACTGTGACGTATCTTCCGAGGTCCTCTCCCATTTGCTTTGTACAAAAACCAATCTTACATTTATCTTTTATCTAAAGGAAATGTTTTATCATACATGCCCCCTTGATATAACCATTCCACATAGTTTCTGCACAACCCATGTGTGAAAAAATACCTCATCAGCAACTAAAAAAAATGGACATTTATTTAAAAAATTTGTACAGAGAAAATAGATCTTATTCTTTGTCAGATTTTGCTAAAACTTTCACTGTTTCTCTCATTTTTCTGTTTTTATTAAAACCAATCAATATTAGGGTGGACTTCCCCTTTAAAATAGGAATAAATAAAAGCACGTATAACATGTAAGAAAATGGTACAGTTTTCGGGGTTACATGACCTCTATCTTCAGCCTAAAGTACAACAATATTTACCTCTCTATTCAGTATAATTCCGTTACGTTCATTATGAATAACAAATTACCCTGAACAGCCTAGTTAATTTTCACAAATAAATCGCTTTTTTATTTGTTATATGCGGTTCACCAACCGCACAGCAATAGAAGTTATAACGAGAATATTAGATTCTGTTTTTCAAATTCTGACATCTCCATGACCCTTTGCATATTTCATGAGCAATATTGCGCATTCATCAATATACAATACACCCATAGATGTAAGTGGGTTATAAACAGATCCAGTTATTCATGAATTTAGAATTATACAATGGAGATCCATCATTATGTACATGTAGGTCTGGACAATAGACATTGACAAAGGACAGAATTCTGAAATTATTTGATGACGACCTTGAGCTTGTGGCGTATACAGTTTCTCTTAACACGATTCGTCCTTGAGACTTCATATCATTATTATGATATTGTGAGCATTCAGAAGTCTAAAAAATATCATTAATCATGCATATGAATGTCAAAAACAATTCCTAAAGCTTACTTTGAGCCTTTGATAAAATGAAATGGATCAATACCAGACGGAGTACAGTTAAACTGATGACGAGGCAGTCCGTGATCGGATGAATTGCATCTCGCTGCTGGGGCGACAAAACCTCGTATCTCAACAAAAGTCAAATGTTCAGGAGAGTAAAAGATATGGCTGCCATAACACTGTATCCAATGGGATAGGCTTCCCTTTGACTTGGTGTAGTAGCTTCATTTTTGGAGATAGAGAGCTGGGATTAGAATAGGTCATCACTTGACGGATCATCTAGTCATTAAAATAAAAAAGTGATTTTCCCCAAATTTTGAGATACAAGGTCTTGTCACCCCAGCGACGATCTGTCTCATTGCGAGTGATCAAGAATACCCTTTCTGCTATCAGATCAGAGTTGAGTGTTAGGTAATGTGTGAATGGTTCACACCACCCATTACCCGCCATCTATCGACTAAACCATCCTGGTATTTTGCGGTAATCATACAACATCCCATCACCACACCTCCAAACCCTCTCTCTCTCTCTTCTCTTCTCTATCTCTATAATTATGTAATATCAATGGGTTTCACCATGGACCTACTACGAATCCGTGGTTTCACATCATTGCGTTTGTTTGATGATATACAATTATTTTACACTCTCTCGCGTCAATATATTTGGTGTATTGAATGCCTTTCACTTCCCCTATCTCTCTCCCTCTCTCTCCCCTCTCCCTCTCCCCTCTCCCTCTCCCCTATCTTAATATGTAACATCACGCTGCAGAAAACAGTTTAGACAATCCCATGGACGGTTCAATCAGTCACAAAATTCCTCTGTGCACATTTTGGGGTTTATCTCTGTGATCTTAGGTAGACGTAAAATGCGTGGTAAAGTATGTCAAGTGTCGTCCCGAGAAAACTAGAGCTCACCACGTGACTCACCCGTGCTTTCATCTCTCCTCCTCTGTCTCTTTCTCTCTCCCTCTCTCGCTATCTCTCACTCTCCCTTATCTGTCTCTCCCTCTTTTCTCTCCCTACCCACCCCCATCTCTCTCTCCGTATCTCTCTCTCCCTCTCTCTCTCTTTCTCTTCGAGCAGGGTCACATGCCCTCAGCTTGTGCATCCTTTAAACAGAACATCAGATAACTCTCGTATCTCAAAACATACCATCTTTATCACGAATGTACACATCAGGTATACATTCTTTAACGGTTATGAATGGAACACTGTCCGGAGACAATCAACATTATAGTTCAAAATATAATTCAGTAACAAAATTGTGGTCCTTTTCCGAAATAGGATAATCTGGTAAATACAAAAAATTGAACACGCGAACATTTTGAAAAAGATAGTGTATGTATTTTTAAAAAATTTAAGTAAGGAAGTTTGGTCGATATAAATTCTACACTAGACTATTACTGTTCTGTTACTGTGAATTACTGTTCTCTTCTGTGCTTTGAATTCTCTAGATCTACATTAACTAAAAATTGGATGAATGGATGTCATTCAATTCATTGAACTATTTGTTGTTCTCTTCAGATAGATAATTCCTACGCTTCATTGTAAATATAAACAAGACGGTGGAATCGTGAGTGCAAATGTATTGCCATGTATTGCATGATTTGAACGCATACTTACATTGTCTATTATTCCATTCGAAAGGAGCGGGAAAACGACTGCCGTGGCTGTCTCCATAAACGGGACAAATGCTAATCCGAAAATATATTGATTAGCTGATCCATAACCTCATTCTAATCCGCCGAAATGGTCTATAGACCCCAAATCTATGATGATTGTTCTCAGGCAAAGTGACTCTCAGTTCTTTGCACGAAGGTTGGAGACACAAGTCAATTATTTCTGAGCACAAGACCTCCTCAGACATTAGCAACACATGACAACAATGCTTCAACTATTCTCTCGGCGTTAGAGAACAAATGAAGACACTTTTCTTCAGCACATATTCCTTCTTCACTGCATGGCTTCCTAACAATATTTCATATTGAATTTGGGTTACAGATTTTCAAATTGGCAACATTTCCACTGGAATGTATTCCAAAGTATCTTGTTTCCTGTTGATCTCATACTCTTCATAGACATATCATCCATTAAATAACCATTTAAACAGTGGATTCCAATGCAACGGGATAATTTCGCATATTACTCACAGCACACTCATTAAACAGATATATAAATAATATGTAACGTATACACACTTATGGGGCGTTGCAAGAAAGTTGCAATTGATTGCAAGTTGCGATTGATTGCAATTTGCAAAATTTGCAACTTTTTTTTTTATGGTCAGTTTTTATTCTTTTCTCTCTTGAAACAAATTATAATCATAGTACAAATTACAATCATCATATGTAACGCTCACTGCAAATGTGATGACATTATAAATCAGTATAAATTTTTGTCTTACAAACGGCTTCAAATGAAACTTACATAGTTAGTTCCTGTACATCATTTTTGAAACAAAAATTCATATTTCCAAAGAAAACATATGCAGTTGTATAATCCAAAAATTTTGTTTTAACAATATAGCAACTTATACTTCTTTTATACTGTTGTCCTGAGAGAAAAGTTTTCTCTTTTTGTTAACCCTACCCTACCCGACCTCTCCCTTATCCTTATCCCCCCTCTTAACCGGTGGACGACTGGCTCTGGGTTCCAATTGTTTGTCTAATACTCAGGTTTTCCCATTTAGAAAAATGAATAGTGAGAGTTCCCCTCATTGCTGCCAATTTCCTTTCTTCTACTTTATCCCCTATTATACTATTCTTTATTTCATTAAAAGAGGGTGGTTTTTAAGTTCTCTATTTCTATAAATCAGATATTTAACAAGAATTAAAAAATGATTCATTAATTGATATTTTCCTTTATTTCTCTCCTCTTTCCCATACAGAATTTCCTCCAAACTACAGTTATGTATTTCAAAGTCTAAAAATCTCGTGCACATTCCCCACACTGATTGTGCAAATTCACAAGTATAGAATAAATGTTTATATGTTTCTTCATCTTTTTCGCAAAATGAGCATAAGTTAGTCGAGACAAGACCAAAACGGAAGAGGTGATGGTTTGTATATAATATTGCAACTGATATTTGCAATCGATTGCAACTCAACTTTCTTGCAACGCCCAAATAGTCTCCTAAATTTCCTTGGATTTTGTTGGGATTTAAGTTTTTGACAATTCAATGAAGTTAACTAGATCTAGCTTTTATTCTCCCCCTCTCTTTCTCTCTCTCTTACTAATGGGGCGATGCAAGAAAGTTCAGTTGCGATCAATTGCAAATTTGCAATTAATCGCAAGACTTGCGCTTGATTTTGGAGATTTGCAATTGATTGCAACTTTCTTGCAACTCCCCATTAGTCGCATATAATAACGAATTATAATATTATATATATTATAATAAATATGATTGAACTAACTATAGGTCAGAGTTTACTCATATAGTAAATCATTGCCATAAACGTCACACAGCAAAGTCGAAAGTAAAGGTGCACATCATTATATTTTCCTATAATTTATTTGTCATCTGTCTATAGTTTAAATTAGTTCAACGATTTACACTGTGTTTATATAATATTGTTTATAACTTTTTTTGTAATGCGCTTTGAGAACCCATTCTTGGTTGAACTGCGCCATATTAAAACATAGCGATCAACACTGACAATAATGATAAATAACATCGTAATATCAGTAATATACATAAAATGAACTTTTCTCATTTGATAATATCATAATCTAATCAGTGTGTAATATTGCAACATGGGGAGATCTGTGTGGTGCCATTGAACTACAGAATCATGTTGACGCAAAGTTCTACAAAGTTTATTTTCTCTCGCATACTTTCTCTCTCTCTCTCTCTCTCTCTTCCTGTTTAATGGTCACTGTTCCCGTTTAACCCCACCCTATTATTATTATAATATTATACTAAAGCCATTTGATCGCCTTTGACTGCCTATCGTTTCATACCAAATACTGTGACATTAAATCTTTCAAGTTTTCACAGAGAGCTCTTGGACAATCAGTACAACATTCACAGACATGCCTTTTACAAAAATGAAAAATGCATTATCAAATTGAGCATGACAATTCGTTTAATAGCCAATAGTTGTTACATTTCTGGCCTATCTGTGTGGGAAGCTTTACATGTCTTCATCTCCATCAGCCCAGCCCCACATAGTTATATGTACTTCCTCTGCTCCCTATCCTCGCCAGGATTTCATCCTTCGCGCGAGTTCAAGAGCATGAAGCACCCACATTGTCTCCAATCTGAATTATAACAACCCTCAACGTACGATAGATAAACGAGCATATCTCTGTGTACATACCTCAACAACGAGATGAACAAATCCTCCTCCGAGCAAGAAAAACGTCTAGTGAAACCTTATCCAATTCGATCACGAACAGCTCATTAATTTTCTGGAAACAATCAACTATTTCTCGACTCCGAGGTATATGAGATGGCGAACAAACACAGGTCAACGCGGATCGCTCACGAGATGAATGATAACCGTAGTGCGAAACCGTGGGGCAGATACCGACTTATAAAAGGCAAAATATCATTGTTCGCCAGTTCAGTTAGTGCGGCGCGCTCACAATATTTGAGAGAGATAACAAGAGCGAGTGGAGAGAGACTACTATGAAGCGCCATCAGCGACGTTTGTTCTTATAGTTTCTCTTTTCTTCATTTTTTTTTCTTCTTTTTTTCTAATTCTGCTTTATACGCATATTCCTCGTGCCCTGTCTTTTTGTACGTCATCGATCTACTTGAATGCCGTTCGTTATTTTTGTTTTGTTTTGATCGGTGTACATTTTCCTTCGTTTCTTTTTATATTGCTGTGCAAAGAGATTCTTGGATAAGAAAATAATTATTTTATATGTATATTTTTATATAATACATTTTATTTGTAATGTGAAGTAAGATTAGCTATTTCAGAATCTATACAGATCACATGCCATCCGATTGAAAGCCTTTTTGTAGAAATCACAACATCAGAAAGAAGAATAATTTTATCGGAACCGTGTATCGTCCCAGAGCTTCCCCAATTTAGATTTTATTACATCAATACAATCTGTTTTATCCTCATATAATCTAAGAAGCAAACCCTGCTTTATAATGGGAGACTTCAATATAAACCTGATTAACGCAGATGGAAAATCGCTTTGTCAAGATTTGTGGACGCCATGTAGCCTACTCACATTCTTTTATTCCTCTCATTAACAAACTCCCAAGAATAACAAACACCTCCGCTATACACTCATCGATAATATTTTCTCTAACTATGAAGCCCAATGCACAAAAGATGCTTGTTGTCGGACATCAGTTTTCACACACACACATCCTTATTAACAAAAATAACAAAAAACTCCCACCATCGCGCACCAGCATCTAGCGAGCTAACAGTATAAAACATGAACAAATTCGAACATAGTTTAGAACTTTAAGATTGGTCGAATGTATTACGCAGCAAAAATGCTGATGAAGCATTTTAATTATTCCTCGAATAGTTCATGACATTGTTCAACAGCAACATACCTATTCATCACAATCCTCGCACTACACAATACAAAAAGACACCACGTCAACCTTGGGTAACAAAATCGCTTACGCTCCAGAAGCAGGAAAAACAGATTATTCTACAAATATAAAACAGAATCATCTAACCACAATGAACATAAATATAAAAGATATAAAAACAGCCTAACCAGCAATTTACGACTTGCCAAAAATGGCAATAAGAAAGACAATTTCTTCAACCAATTTGAAACTCACAAATAATTATGATCCTAAATGTACATGGAAAATCATCAACATAATGCGCTTAATAAAAGCCCTACTTAATCACACATACAGGACATTCACATACATGGCACTATACCCTTACAGATCCAGCTCAAATTACACAAAGCTTGAATGATTACTTTGTAAATATTGGCCAGAACGTTGCCAAAATTAAAGTATCCAACCCTCGTATAACCACTTCTTCACTTTTCTCGAATATCCCAATCCGGAATCTACATTTCTCGTACCTGTACTAGAAACAGAGGTCATGGACATCGTATATAACCTAAAATCTCAGAAAAACTCTCGTTTTGATGGAATCACGAATACCATTTTAAAATACGTCATCCCAGAAATTATTACTCCAATCACACACATATTTAATTTGTCGATAACATGTGGCATATATAGTGCCCTCCCGCATGAAAAAAGCCAAAGTTATACCCATACTTTAAAAAATGGTGATACCCGTAAGCGTGTAAACTGTAGACCCATATCTCTACTAACATCATTATCCAAAATATTAGAAAGAATTGTTTATACCCGGACCAATAAACTCATACACGACTGCAACATATTCAACGACTCCCAATACGGCTTCAGGGAAAAACACACATTCAACAGATCTCCCCTCCCCTAGAAAAAAAACAGGTAAAAACACCCTTTTAAAAAAAAAAAAAGAAGTTGGGCCCCCTCCCCTGGCGCCCAAGGGGGGGTGGCGGTGAAAAAAATTAACCCTTCCCGTAGGGAAAAAAAATTTTCGGGTGCCAAAAAAAAAAATTGTGCTCACTACCCCTGGCGCCCAAGGGGTGGTGGTGGAAAAAAATTACCCTTCCCCCCCCTCCCACTGAGCGAAAAATCGACCGGCACGATTTTCAAATTTTCGCACGAAGTGGGCCCCTTTTTAGGCCCCCTCCCTTGCCGCCGGCTGGATCCGCCCCTGCCCTACTAAACACAATAAACTCGGAACTAAATTCTGTTCATACCTGGATACGGGCAAACAAATTATCTCTATACATTAAAAAAAAAAGACAGATTATATGTTGTTCAGTAATTCAATACAAACACTCCCTGATGACATAAACACAAATTGGGTAAATATTGAATATGTTCAATCTACGAAAATCCTTGGAATATACATCGACAATTAACCGGGTTTTTTCAAACCCACGTCGATATCCTATATGTAGAGTGGTTTCAAGAAACCTCGGAGTAATTAATTAGCTAAAAACAAATTGTCCACACAAAGTTTTGTTAACCCTTTATGCGACTCTCACTCTTCCTCTAGTTATCTAAACTACGGGATCCTATCTTGGGGTAACTCACAAAAAAAAACACACAATCAAACAGAATAATAGTTTATTATTACTGCAAAAGCGAGTTCTAAGAATAATATAGTTCATTTCCGCTCACATACAGAACCTTTATTTCTTAAAAACAAACTCCTAAAATACATGACCTTTAACTACTAAGCCTTGGGACTTTCATGTTCCAACTATCTAACAACGAACTCCCAACTGCCATCACTTCACTCGTTACAAGAAATAATGAAATACACCCATATCCTACAAGACAAGCACTGCAAAATCAATATCATCTTCCCTTGACGAGAACAACCTTTGCTAAATAAAATCATTACCTGTACTGGACCAAATTATTGGAATATAATTATTCCGCTAAATGTATACAAACATCGTATGCATAAATTGTTGTTATATCTATACCCGGCCTCAAACTGCTTAAACCCCCTACTAATATTTCACCATCTATAAGCTCTTCTCCGTGATGTCGTGACTCTCAAATTCTTTTTTTCTTCTTACTTACGCCTGTTTTTTTCCAGTGCATGTTTCTACATTCATTCATCTATTTTTCATTTACGCTTGTACCATGTCCTCGTCACATTTCTTGTTAAACACTTAAAAATCTCACACAGCTTCATACTTTATTTATGATTATGAATAATTACTTAACCAATTTATATTAAGAGTATTAAGAGGGGTTTACCAATACAAGCCACGCTTTTCAATAAGTCTCTCATTTTGACATGTCACATAAAAATAGCCTTACCTTCAATAATATTAAAACTTCTTCAATAATTTGTCAATAATGAAACTAGACTATTGCATATTTTATGATATTGTTTCCAGATGTAATATCCTCAATTTTCTTATACATGTATTGTTTGTTTTCTGTATACATTCGAGCATGTGAAATAAATAAATTCACATTCAATTCAATTCAAATAATTCAGAGTCTGTCTGCCCCAACTTTATTCGATGGGGGATTTTACAATGCATGCATTTACAACTTTAAATGAGGATGAATTCATTGATATCTTGTCTTCAAATAACGATCTTGAAAATATTCCTTTCCCCTGACCAACAGTGAAGATGCAGCCCACTTTGTTGAATTGAATAGTATCAATCATAGTAATAAAATGAAATGCCTGAGTTCCAGCTTGATTTTGATGCAAATAACCTTCTTGTAGACAAAAGGAAGTCATATAGTATGTATCACCCAAATCAAATATCTAAGATTTCTCAATCAAATGCAGCAATTACTCTCTCTGTACTTCATCACAATGCATGTAGTCCCAGTACAAACTTTTATCAATCTGGTTGAGAATGAGAAGGCATGGCCCTACGTGTTATCAGTGTCTGTGATATGGTGTAATATTGAAGCCCTAACAAAATTGCACTTCAAAGTGATCATGAAATGCCTCAAAAAAGTAAAAAATCTTTGAGTGACCGGTTTTACCATACTCATTTTCCCCAATAGACTGTAGTGTTATAAAAATCGTTAGGAAAACGCAAAATTTGATTTCGATTTCCAATCATAAATATTTTGATTATCAGACAGGCGATCGGCTTGTAGAAGTCATAGGATTCCTGATTGACCTAAAGGTTTATAATCATGATTGCAGCATGAGCCAAATCCAGGATTTTGTTTCAGAATCTGAGGCAATGTTACCGAGTCACTTTAAGTATAATGTCGTCTTCCCAATAACCTCAACCAACTTAGTCGTTCATTTATGATTTAAATGTACTAAATTTCTTAGTTCTTGGTTTTTGCGAGACCTGGACCAATGACTCACTCACCTTTTTTTCTTTAGAATGATATACATTGATAACAAATAATAGCGAAGATAAAACTAGAGGCGGAGTCGCTTTCAACATTTTAGATAAACTAGTTTTTGATACAAGACCCAAACTAACACATTTTACCAAAGATATTGAATGTTCATTCATTTGAATAAAAACACATGATGACAAGAGTATCATAATGATAATGATAATAGCTACATTTATATTGCGCATGTACCCATCCCAGGGGATGCTCAAGGCGCCTACAAAGTAGTATTATAGGAATGTATTCATTGAATGCTTTTAGCCCGGCTGCCCTAAGGCGCTAAAGTATTCATGGAATACATTCTTACAAGGTACGCTTTTGCAACACATAGCTGAGGTTAACGGGCCTCCCAATGCCAATTTTATTGAGTTTATTCTGTGATTCAGTCTATCCTCACCCCTCCTTTTTTATTAACAGTTCTTGTTTAACCATAGGATATTTTAAATTCAAATTTAGATCATTTCTATTCAGGGATCCAGACACTTGACAACTTTCCGTATATGCTAACTGTAATGTCCCTAATCGATTAATACAAATTTTACTCTGCTGATAGTTGTGTTTTGGTTTATACTAGGGTCTGTTTATTTTTTCATTGCATGCCGTCGCTATAGCATATATATCAGATTATACGTATCAGGACTTACCCCCTAAGGACAATACCCCCACCCCGGAAAATTACCCCCAAGGACAACCACCCCCGAGGACAATTTACCCCCGGAAATTACCCTCTAGGACAATTACCCCCGTGGACAATTACCCCCCCCCAGGACAATTATTACCCCAACCCCTAAAAATTACCCCTAAGACAATTACCCCTCCCCCCTGTTCATTGAAGGGGAAGTCTACCCTGATAATAAGTTGGTTTTAATGAAAGCATTATTTCGGGGGGTAATTATCCTCGCGGGGGTTGTGATTGACCAAGGGGGTAATATTCAAGGTGGGTTAATTGTCCTCGGGGGGGGGGGTAATTGTCATAGGGGATAATAATTGCCCTAGAGGTTAATTTTCAAGGAGGGGATTGTCCTCGGCGGTGGTTGTCCCCGCAGCATAATTTTCCGGGGGTAATTGTCCCGCTGGTAATTGGCCGGGGGGAATTACCCAGGGGGTAATTGTCCTAGAACCCAGATTATAAAACCACTATAAAACATAAATATAGTCTTACTTTCAACAATGTTCAAACTTTCAAACTTCTTCAATTGTCAATAATGTAACGAAAATATTGCAATTTTCATTTAAACAAAAACACACTGTGACAAGTGTATCATAATGATAATGATAATAGCTACATTTATATTGCGCATGTATCCATCCCAGGGGATGCTCAAGGCGCCTACAAAGTAGTATTATAGGAATTTATTCATTGAATGCTTTTAGCCTAGCTGCCCCAAGACGCTAAAGGCATTCAATGAATAAAGTCCTACCAGGTACCCTTTTGCTACACATAGCTGAGGTAAACAGGCCTCCCCGATACCAATTTTATTGAGTTTATTCTGTGATTCAGTCTATCCTCACTCCCTCCCCCCTTTTTTTAAATCACAGTTCTTGTTTCATCATAGGATATTTTAAATTCAGATTAGATCTTTTCTTCAGGGATGCAAAGACAATCCATCGAAAAGTACCTAAATGATTTTAAAGAATAAAAAACATTCTATTTCCTCGTAGGGATACCTTAACTAAGATTGGTTTAAAACAAATTACCCCTCAAGGGTAAAATACATTAGTAAGAACAACAAACAAGCATTCGAGATATTTCTCTATAAAATTGGCTAAAATCATTGCATACAAAAAAATAGATTTCTTTCCACGGTGAATGTAATTGTATTTACCGAATTTGGGGACTTGTATTTATTTTTTTTCTGTTTTTATGCATCTGATCGGACATGCACACAACATATTTTCACAGTATTTTAATTTTCTACTGGAAACGTCGCACTCCGATTTTGACAAATGCCAGGGTGGTGTTTGGTATTGTATGACGTGCTCTTCAAAAGATGGGGGCACGTATGCCCTTACCCACCCCTATGATTATCACCCACGGCTGTATCAGTATACCCGTTTCCTTTATGACAGTTTAGATGATACTTTAAGAACTGAAACACAACCCTTCAGAGATATATACTGTCCTATAAAAAAGCAGCAAATTCTTCACGCTTAGACAGTCCTTTACTCTGGGGCCATCACATCCCGTGTCAGTCTCGCCAAGGGAATCACGGACTTTAACAGAGCGTGAGTGATCACAGACAAATTGATTTTTTTTTGAGAGAATCCTTGCTTATAGGATGGGTAGGAGATGATTAAATTATATGAATCCCTGCCGCATAAACCATGTATCTTGTTTTCTGGGTTCCATGTATTAATTGGAACTCTCTTTCATTTAGTCTTCATAACAACATGTTTTGAGTAGACATTTACAATGTTTAAAGCACGAGATGTATTTATTATTTATTTATTTATTCATCTATTTATTTATTCAATATTTATTTATTCATCCATTTATTTATTCTATTTACTTATTTATTCATTCATTTATCTATTTATTTGATAAAGCGCTTCGAATAATCGGAATGTGACATACTCTTATGATTAATGTGAGTTGACCTAATGTAGTCAACATGGACAAAGTATTACAAGTGGTATCAGAGCATCAGCGGAGTATCTATCTATTAAACAATGTAAGTTCTGGATGAATGGGCCAGTGGCGAATGCATTCATATTTATATTTCGCTTGGAGATGATCCTATTCATCATTCGCGAGAATAATATGCCATTCTACGCTGATGGGGAGGGACAGGGCATGAATGGAAATATTTTTTCTTTTTAAAGTTATGTAAGAATTAAAATTCCTAAATGCCCTCCCCAGGAATCACCACTCTTTAATGTAGAACAGATATAGTTTCTCCTTTATTCTAGTGACGATTTGGGGGAAACATGATTTTGAAGTGCATTTTTCAAAGTTCTGTATTCTTACAGTACTACTTAAACACTAGTACAACATATTCAAAACTATAGGGCCAAACTTTCGTAGCGATTCCACATTACACATTGTTGTAATGTGTATATTCATCCCGTTTAGTTTTTTTGTTTTGGTCAATGTATAATTATGTGTATTGTTTTTTCCGCTACGCACTGTTCTGTGTATTCAGGCAGTAGACTAGATTTGAATGTTTCTTTTTTGCATGCTTTTCATTGTGTTGTTATAATATGTGACAATGGAAAATATACACAATCTATGCAGTTGTATCTTTATGAAACAATCAATTCTGCATTTCAAACAGTAATGATCAGTCTTATTGGGATCTACTATGAGCCCTGAAGATGGGATTACAATTGAATCTATTTGAGACGGAGAACATGAGGTTTGTCTATCAAAAAGGCCTCAGTCTAACAAGTGAAGCTATGTATTATATCCAATATAATATTGACAGCTGACTTTAAAATGAGCAATCTTATATACAATCGACGTGTGTTGTAATTCCTTGCTTTATAGAGTTAAATGGAAAAAGGTAATATCTTTGCTACGCATTAAGACTCTTCTTGAATGGCTCTGCCACTTAAATCTGAAAAGTATCTTTTTCTCACATCGTTATGAAGTTTCTATACATATATATTATATAGTTTGATTTGCCTCTGTGCAATTTTTCAACAGACGTATTTTGAAAATGTTTATGTTTGTTTGATCTTGTTTATACAATATTTTGGGACAAGTCTTCGGACTGTCATGTCGGTATGTGTAAACTGCTAACACACCGGAGCAAAGTTAGGATTATGAGAAACAGCTGCGAAAAGGTTGCACGATGTTGTATCATAATCATGCTCGACCAAGAAAACAGTGCAGTAAAATAGACAAGTTTACAAATAATTAAAATGCAGAACATGCTTTTGCTACATTTTTTTTACTAGCGACGACCAGAAAGCATTCTAGAAGCTTGTCCGACAAGCAACAATGAACGAATGTAACCTAAATTCTAACAATGCTTTGTGACATCGTGGAGGCTAAGAGTACATCAAATTAAGCACATCTCTAAACTCGTCTATTGGCGTCGTGAGATAGACCAAAGCCATATATCTTTATCTTTCTTTACTATTGCACTTCTTCTTCTTTTTTCTCTTCTTTTAATCAAGCGTTTAATTTTGGGAAATGCCAGGAGCAATAATGTGACCGAAGCAATAGTCGGAACACCGAACGAAGACTTGTCTGTGATTCTTCTGCCACTAACCAATCACTCCCCACGCCGTCCCCGGCGACGATTGTTCTGGGCCGTATTATTTTCATCTAAGACATAGAGTCAGGTTTGAGGTTGCAGTTTGGTTTTATGCTTGGTTGAGATTTAGGATCAGGGTAAGGTATAGTGTTTGATGCAGATTTTAAAGTTAAGAGTTTGGTTAGCGTAGGATATTGACCGAGGAGCAATTTTAGTCACTGGAGCATGTTTCGTACAACCGTAATTCCACTGCCTCCGTCCACTCCAGATGAACTGGACAGAACAGCATGGTTCGGTGCAACTAGGCCATACATCTATTATTCTAGTAGCAACCTAACCCAACACAATACCAGATGCGATCACTGTCTTCGGGAGATGATACAAGAGACGATTCTCCCCCGGGCATGATGGTGGGTCCCCATAGGGGCGCATCACGGGGTATGAAGGTACTGTAGTGTCATAAGCCTACATGTTATAGTAAGTAGATTATAGGGTTTCTATGTCTTCATGTGATTTGTTAATATAGGGTTTCTATTTATTAATCTTAAATTAATCAGATAAATTGGTTACTTTGCAAATTAGTTTAATATGTATACGTTCTCTCCTCACCTAATTCGTTTGAGCAATGGACATTGATGGACGATGTGTGTGTACTTCAATTCAATTCAATTTATTTATGTTTCCAACAAAACATTACAAATCAATTTTAAACATTTACAACAATTTAAGAATACATATCGGAAACAGAGGGGTCCACTAAAAAGCAATGCTTGTACAAGTGTGGAAACCTCAAATGATAATTAGGAATAATGATTAACTAAATTAACACATTCGTAACTACAAAAGGAACTGCAAAATATTACACCTGTCTCTATATATCTGTTACTTTGAAGCACTGATCATAAAACGGAGCAATACTTAAAGTTTCCTGTGTATTATTTTGGCTTTTATGTTAATATGATTTATTTGATTTGATTTGAAAAGGGTTTTATTCAACGATACTCAAATTTTCAGCTAAAACTTAATTTTGAGATTTTAAATAGGCCTACAAACATAATTACACGATTCAAAATAAATCAATGAATAGAGTGAAAACCCGCTCCGAAATCAGGAAGATTATAGTTTATTACTGTTGATGGAACAAATTTACACCTGAAGAGAATATGTATTGTGGTATTGTTTTTACACTATAGACAATATAATTTTATTTTGTTAAAATTAATAATCGGGGTATATTTCCATTTATAATCAAATATGTATTATCATGATTATACTGAGTTTGAGATCCATGTATAAGATTGATGATACTATTATAAGTTCATGAGATGGAGTTAATTTCATAATCAAAGAATATCAAATAAGAAACTTGATGTATGACTGCATTGCACTAGGATGTATAAATACAGAATGAAATAAATATAATTGTATTGGTTGGCTGACTGTATTATACACAAGCTGCTGTCTGGTACGAATGATACATTATGTACTGCGTTAACCTTGAAACATTATATCATAGCGGGATAATGAGTTTTATCAATGTTTGCATGACTTGTTGTTGTGAATTACGTGATCCGCTGACTAGCATGTGCAGCGATATGAAGGCAGAGTATGTTATGCTTATCATGCTAATGTACTGGGAATGTCATTTACTTATGTGCTATTTTTGGAGAGGAGAGCATTCATTTCAGGCTTGCTGTGAGTTTTGGAGATACTGTCTTCTCCAAGAAGATCAATGGATTTAGAATTCAGCCATTTTCACTCTGCTGCATCAATACAAATCTTGCCACTGTGCTCACTAACTTGCAATGATTGATTTTCTTTCTCAAAAGCTCTTATTCTTTTTCAACAATACTTAAAGAATCAAATCTTCCAGAAACTTGACTTTTCCGTTTATGCTAACTGTAATGTTTCTAATCGATTTCTTCAAATTATATTTTTTCTTACTCTGCTGCTAGTTGTGTCTTGGTTTATACTGGGGTCTATTTATTGGTTTCCTTGAATTGCATGCCGTCGCTATAGCATAAGATATCAGATTATAAAACCACTCGGCGAATTGAAATCCCAAATTCATTACGGCTCTCATATTACAGCCTTCGTTTTCACCGCTATTCGTCATCGTCGAACTTCCAGACTTGGCTTTTCTTCTGCTACAATCCCTTTTCCCCGTGGCTTTCACCCCTCAAGTCAAGTGCAATAGTCCCTGATAATCAATTACGCGTCCTGTTTTCTACTCGATTCGCCCGATAGGTAAGCCGTGGTAAGATCGTTCAATGCTTGGTTGATTACTCGGGTGCATTAGCAAGCAGGAGCTTAGGGTTCCACAGCTAAACAGCAGGTCCGAACTCACATCACCTCAGTATCACATTTATCATGGAACCGAATGAAGTCGAATCTCCAGAGGTGTTTGGTCCACTGCTCCGTGGGGTCGAGAAACAATAACCATCGGTCACCCAAGGAAGAGAAAATGAGAGGATTAATTTTGTGTGGATGCGCGCCTAAAAAGTTTTTGCTAAGAAATTTAATAGGCCTGATAGAAAATGAGGTTATGATCGTGCGGCATTGATCTTTGTAATGACAGGATTTAGGAACGAAATGATCCTATAATTAAAGAAAAGTGTAACGTGTCTTTACATTCTCTCTTTTTTCCTCGTATACTTGCAAAGTGTTAAGAACATCAGAAGTGAGATCCGTCGGAAGCCTAACTTCTCCTTGGATTCTTTGCCTTAAAATGTTTTGATTTCTTCTTATCTGTTTCGATTTCTTCGTCTCCACTACCTCACATCCTCTCTCTCTCTCTCTCCCCCTCTCTTCCCCTACCTCGCTGGCTCGCTCCTTCCTTCATCCCCTTTCACCTTTCCCCTCCATCCCTCCCTCTTTCCCCTCGCTCTCTCTATGCCTTTACCTCGCTCTCCCTCTCACTCTCTTATCGTCCTTTTTCATTACCTATTTTCTGAAGATATCAATTTTTGAGTAATTCAATTTTTAGTGTAATGTCTGCTTTGGGTTATTTCCGCTCCACAGCGAGTGATAGATTAAGCATCTATCCGGGTGAAATACGGCAGTGAACATCTTGCCCAGCTCCCCTCTCTCTCTCTCTCTCTATCTATCTCTCTCTCTCTCTCTCACTCACCTCTCTTTATCTCTCTCACCCATTTGTTTTCTCCATGTATGAATAAAATTTAGAAATGGCATTCTAGTTCATATTAATTTTTCGAAATGAAAAGAAATTTGCTTGGTGTACATGGCAGCAACCCATGCGTCTCAGTCGTTCTTCGATGATAAACCAAAAATATACATTGATGCAGTCCCTATATTTTCCTCTCGGACTGAGGAATATTGGACTGACGAAGAGAATATGCTCGTCTAGTAATATTGCTTTTCCATGTTACATTGATGGAGCATAATTGGAAAATGCACTAGAATTCGTTTGTGGACTGAGATTAAATGAAATCTTTACAGACGGTTCTTGAAAATAAGATTCCAGCGGTCTTATTAACTTGACGTATAATATTGTGCATTTCATTTTTATCCATCGTGGTGGAGTGTGGTTGAATATGGGCGTATGTTTTCAGAACATGATATAGCCTGCTAGTCTGTAGATCTCCATGTCCTAAATCCAGACGTTTCTAAACTTAGATTCCAAATATGCGAGCAATTAAGTCAATTGAGTTCGATTAAAATGTTCAACTAAGTTTAAGATGGGAATAAATTTAATTACAATACTCACAATTTCTAACTTTTTTTCTCTCTCTCTCTTTGTCTGTCTCTCCTAAAGTTGAGTATGAGAAGTTCACAACCATTGAGAGCTGTTCTTGGTTACCTTGTACAGTCTGTCATATACGCAACTGATTTCAATAAAGTACAATTAGGAATTTTTCTTTACCCAAAAGATGAACAACAACACATAGCATTTCCCTCTTTTTATGACCCTTGCTATAACTGTATAAGAAAAATAGCGTGTCCAATTTAATCTTGCAAAATACCAAAAAAAATTATCAGAACAGCAAGAATCTATTTACTTGAGAATATGCATCTTTGCAATTAAACGTTTTAGAATGACCCCCCCCCCTCCTTTCCTAATAAAATCATAATGCAACCATTTTCTTGCAGAGAAATTTCTATGAAACAGCCATTAACTTTGTTCATGAATATGGTTCTATCAGAAGGAGCCCACTGCCAAATCAGCAAGATGCTAAATACAATGGCATTCTCTTGTTACAATATAATTTGTCATATCTGTAAGGATATGGATTTCACAGACATAGAAATAGATGGATTTCATAGATATAGAACGAAGATGCTTTATATTTTCTAGTAAATGCCTATATAATAGTTTGCCCTTTCGTTGTGAAGTACTACTGATATGAAACGGTGGAATTGGGAATGAATCCGGACGATATGATGCGCATCGTCTAATGGACATTGACGGAAAGGTTCAATTAGAGTTCGCATGTGCATAAAATGGTGTTTTAGTCTTTAATAAAGACAATATTATTTAATACCATCAATAAATAATGAGGATGGAAATGGACTCAATGGAGTGATAATGGGGTAGGAGTCGGGGTGGTAACGGTAACAATGGAAAAGATGAGAAGGGGAAGAAGAAGATGTATATATCGTGGTTTACTCGAGATCATTTCCTATATTCTTTTAACCCTTCTCAACCTTTCATTATTATCGTTACCACCCCGACTGTAGATATAATCAAATAAAATAGAGTGTCCCAGAAAGGGAACGCGGAGATTTGTTAAAGATACGACAAATAAGATTAGAATGTAAAACAGGGGAAATAATATGAAAGGGAGCCCGCTTTCGTAAAATATAGAAAGCTCAAAACAGCATGCCGTATTTGATCATTATAAAGAAGACGAAAATGTTACGCATGCAAATAATAGTACTTGACGGGTTTCCTGTTTGCGATTGAGGGACAACAGTACACGTGTTATCCGCTGACTTCATCTCGGCAGCTTGCTGTCTGGAGTAGATGTAAAGACATTCTAAGGGAGGCATGGAGCACGTGCTCCTCCCATCAAATGGTGAAAACAATGAAAATGAGAAGAAGAAAAAGTGAGAAAAGAGAAAAGGGGAGAAAAGAGAAGGTGAAAAGGACGAGAAATGAAGACGCATGGACCACCTCCCGTACCCTCTTCCCATTCAGTATAGCCTTATAAATTCGTGTTCCATTTTCCAAGTAATACCGGTTCACACCACCCCTCCTCCCTCTATTGATGAATTCACATTGCGCCACTGAATGTGAAGTTGTCTGTTAATAACACTCTAAAGCAAATGCAGACGATCAAACTTCATTACCGGTCTGGATTGTAATAATTGTATTTTGACTATGGACGTTCATGATCGCGTGATAATCGTGCTCGCGATCGGCAGAAAATTAAAGAAATGTATATATGTACGCTAATGCACCGGTGTTAATAGCCGTCTGCTGTGCGGTGGTGATGGAAGCCGTGATGGAGATGAATTTCAAAGGAATTATAGTACTTTTTTATTTCATTACCAGCAATATCGATTTGCTTCACTTAACTGCATACTATGACTTTTCAGGTTTGGTGTTAAATGAGATAAAAGTGACGTGATCATATTTTTTATCTTTGAAAAATCTTCAGAATATTTACGATCTTCAAACAAATTTTCTCTTTTATCATGCACTGTGCATTACTATCAAGGAAGAGTTCAAAGATTGTACATTCAACTAAATTCCTCAACCTCTAATTCCAAATGCAATTCCTTCGTGATTAAACGAATAAAGGGATGCTCGCATATTTATGCAGCAATATCGACTAGTAGAAAAAAAATGTAAAAGTTTTCTCAAATGGAAATGCATATTTGACCTAAATAACAAAAATTGGGAATCATACTGTTCGTTAGGATTCCAGCGTACCATTGATGTCGGATTGCGTTGGTTCCAATATAAGGTTATGCAGTGTATACTATTTACAAATGACTTGCTATTTAAATTGAATCTGGTCCCAAGGAAAGAATGTACCTTTTGTAACGACCATATCGAAACAGTTGTACATTTATATTGTGAGTGTAGGCATGTTAATAATATGTGGGATAGGTTAGAGGACTGGATCGTGACTGAAACTGGCGAGAGATTAAAGTTTTCACCTCAAAATAAAATATTTGGATATACAGGTATAAGTAACCTTGTACTTATCTGTATCCTGATTATAATGAGAAAAACGATATATAATTGTAAAATAAAAAGTATGATTCCTGATTTGGGTATTATCAAAGCATCAATACTAAATTATTATTACAAGGACATATATATTTCAAACTTGAACTTTAAACAAGGTAAATTTTCAAAAAAGTGGTTTCAGTTGAAAATCTTTTTACCAAGTAATTGTCATAGCCTATGCATATGTTTGTATTATCAACCTGACAGTTCGATGATTTCATTGATTTCATTGTATATTTGATTGTATATTGTAAACCGCTAGAATAATTGATGTTCAATTACATATTCCATGCTGATTTGAGAATCAATAAAATCCCTGTGGAGGAAAACAATATTTTAATAAATATATATATATTTGTTTTAGATAAATGATTTCTAAACAAAATATACCTTAATTGATTAAACTTTCTAACTGCAGTACATTTACCACCATACTTTTTTTTTTCTACAATTGTCAGTATGGATGGTAATTGCGAAGAAATCTGGAAATAAGAATTATCGAAGGTCTAGGGGAAGCGAACCCTTCCACCCCCCCCCAAAAAAAAAAATCATAAAAGTTGCATTAAACAGGACAAGAATGAGAAGAAGGCGAAGACGGAAGTGGACGATGGGAAGAAGATGAAAGACAAGAAGGACGGTGAGGAGAAAATAGAAGTAAGGCGACACTCTCAAGCATTCAAAGTGTAACAGAAGATGTAAGATAATCCAAGCGTGGCCGAAAAGTAGTGAGGACGAGATGGGACCACGTAGAGTATGAAAGGCACCAATCATGATCAAAACTACTCAATCAGGGGGTCATCTTTTCTACGGGTATGATGGGTACCCGTCTGTTGAGAGACAGAGGGGCGTTGAATCGTGTACTTTTATAGTGTTAACGCCCTTTTAACTCACGACAGACGATCGAAGGTCTGTTCAGCACGCGGATAACATGGAGTTTATTATCGTACCCCGCCGAGGGTTTTCGTCACGGTGTTGACGTCTACGGAGTACGCCTATTGATTCTGGTTTGAGTATAGAGAGAGAGAGGGAACAAGGAATGCTTTCAAAATTCCACCGTCTTTTAATTGACGACATTAACTTGGAAGAGTTGAAAGGGGCTCCCAAAAATCTATAGGGTAGCAATCAGTCTGATTGGTATCGCTTGGGGCGGGCTATCTGCTAAAGTTTAATGACATTACACGTCACGTGTTTAAGAAGACAATCCATGTACTCTGTCAACCTATTCTCTGTCTTTCATTCTCCCTCTCTCTCTCTCTCTCTCTCTCTCTCTCTTCTACTCTCCACTTTTTCTGTTTCTCTGCCTCTATCTATATTCCTTCCCTTCTCCCTCTTACATCTCTCATGACTTATATCATTAAAAAGGCTATCCTCATCATCCTATTCCTCTCTCTTTATAGTTTTTGCTGTATATATAATTTATGTTTATATTTTTCTCTCTCTTCATATCTTGCTAATACCTCTCTTTTCATTCATATTGAATATCTTTAATATACTTGCGTATGTATTACTCTCTACCTCTCCTTTTCACCCATTCTTCGTGTCTCTCTTATCTATCTGTTTGTCTGTTTGCCCCCCTCTCTCTCTCTCTCTCTCTCCCTCTCTCACTTTTTATCTTTCTCTCTCTACCTCTCTCCTTAATTCCCTCATCCTGATTCTTCCCCAGTTTTAGCCTCCGGTCAGGCTCGTATAAGCTAGCTTAATGCCAATCCTGTCCAGCAGTCTGAGAGCAGAGAAGAAAGCGCGAGTTCGTTGTGATTGATGTGAATATTTGATTACCTTTCCATCTCGTCCGCAAGGTGAATAATGCAAAGACATTAATATATTTATAGGTATGTGAATCATTTTATTATCATTGTCTGGTAAGACAATCTGTTATCAGACGATTCAATTCAATTATCATACGGGTGTCTCAAAAAACGAAATGCAACGAGATGTTGATTGGCTTTATCTTAAAAGTGTTCGCTTACCCTCCATGATCGAAGGTAGTATAGTTACTATACTAACTGTAATAGTATCCCCTAAAGTTTATGTGGGTTTCACGAGGATTTAATGTAAAGATATCCGATTTTTGTTTTGTTTTGTAAAACGTAGAATTTTTCAAATTTTACAAAGAGAGCTCGTTGAATTGGTGCACAGTAAGTGTGTGCCTGTCATCTGAAAACTTTATGGCAATCTCTCAAATCAACTTCATTTCCTCTTAAAATAAGAATGTTAAGAATTTAGATTAATGTTATTTACATTTATCTTAAGATAATTCAATGTCTTTAATATCCCTTTTACAGGTATAGTGGCCATTACAAATAAAATAAAGATATTTTGAGAACCACAAGGACATGTTGATTAATCTTAATACATCTTGTGAGAACGGACGTGATAAAACAAAAAAACTATTGTGTTTGTTGCTTTACTTGACATTGATATTTGAAGAGGTAGATAGATAATGGTGTTCTTATCTACTTGTTTAAAATTTGCTTCTTTGTTTCCTACAATATTTTTGTTTTTTTAAAAACGATTGAAATATAGATGAGTTGAAGAAGTAATCAAATCATCAGTTACATCTTGGAATATTTTATTTTGCTTCCTGACTTAAAAGAGATTTTGAATACATATTCATAACATTTTGTAACCGAAATATTAATTTCAAATACGTCAGCGGTGATTTCATCAAGAAAGTATGAGATAGAATAACTTCAATGGAAAGGTTTTTTCATAAAATGCAGAAGCGACGTCCAACAATGAGCTTATTGTGCACTGGTTCTTTAACATTTGAAATGTGCTACGTCTTACCAAAAAACATAACGTGTTGTTTTAGATAAAATCCTAATGAAATTCACACAAAAGTTAGGAGACACTACGTCAATATTTAACCTATGAAATTTCATTGAGGGTGATCGAGTTATTGCCAATCAAACTCTCGTTGTATTTTAAAATAGTAATTTTTAAATACTTTTGTCTTTCATACTGCATTTGATATATCAAATAATTTTACAGCCGAGAATTTGACTAATCATTTTATTTATATAATTTGTATAACCAATAGTTCATATTAACTGATAGTGTTTTAGTGTTTCAAAATACTTCATCAATTTTAATTGTATGGAACTCGTTTACAAAATACCTTAGTTCATTTAATTTGCAGTCTGGCGCGAACCTTATCAATCTATTAAGATATATATTCTTATAATCATACAAATTTTAAAAAATCAATATTGCTAGTTTTATGTCCATTGTACGTTGTACATGTTGTAAACATTGCACAATTAGTCTTCTATTGGGCATTTGTTTCATTGATAAACCAAAATGAATTGAAATTGAGTGAAGTTCAAAAAGTGCATTTACCGATGGCTTTCATTACAAAACGGATTGTAACATACATTTTGATGTTTATATGATACATTTGTATCTATTCCATTTAAATTTGTTCAGCATAGAGTATTTCTGTCTTATGTTTTCACAAGTATTTGTATCATTTGCATGTAATTTATGTTCATGTGCTTATATTTATTTCCCCAATTCATTATACCCGAAACTGACAATATCAACGGGATTATTTACATCCCATCTTGTTAGAAAAGTAAACGACTTAACGGCAATACAACATAGCAATTTTAGCTTTCTATGTATCCTGTCAGATGGAAAAAGACAAACAAAATTGCAATTAAAGACTTGCACAAACCTTTACTTGAAATACATAATTAAGAATTGCAATATTACCTAATACAAAAAGTGAAAGGAATTGGTTAATATTATCACAAGATTACGTTATCGCAGTTATTCTATATTTAAATACTTTGTAGCGGAGGCATCACAATCTATTTGTATCAGTCACATTTCGCGAACAGATATTTTACATTAGTACTTTCCATATATTTTAAGCAATTGACGAAATAAAACTGTTTAAGCACCATACGACATAGGCGTAAGAGGCGGGGCTAGGGATTAAAGCCATCCCCCCCCCCCACCTCAAGATTTTGAAACTACCAGTACAAGAAGGAGGCGAAGGGACCACGTCATCTCCTGATCGAGTCTGGATAGTCTGGCGGGACATTTGAAATTCATTTTATTATGTAGGAATTGCTCTTCACTTCCAGAGGGAAAAAACCGCCCTCCCACTTTCTAGCAGTACTGAATACGCCTTTGAGCTACGGGTTATCAAGGAGGACTATCAACAGTAATATTTTACAAATTAAATTTTGTCAGTTTCTATTATTTAGTATTTAGTTTTTCCTTTTCCTTTTCCTTTCGTTATTTTTCAGTGGCGTATATATCCAGCACAGGATATGGTCAACTATCACCCTTTTTTAAAACGGTGTAGGATGTTTACGTCATTCGGGGCTGCCCAAGTGCATTCCGCCCGCCCCCACACCCTCCCTCTGGAGATAATTCCGTTTCCATGTTTATCAATTTCTGGTACGCCACTTACAAGTCTCAGAATTTGCACCTTTTTATGATCACTTACTTAGACATCACAAAGCATTTGTCATCCCCTTGCCCCTGCACTCCTTCCAGGAGCGTTCTAAGGGAAACAATGTTACCTTCTCGTTCACCCCTGCACATATTCTAGGATCTTTGCAGGGGTACCTTGTTGTACTGTAGGTACTTCTCGTTAATACCCTGCTACTGTTCCAGGATATTGGCAGGGGTACCTTAATGATTTACCTTCGGCACTTTGCATTTAATCCTCTCTTCTAGGATCTTTCTAGATACTCTCGGCCTCCTCCGCCCCATGTTGATTAAATTCTGGATACGACAATGGTATTGTTTTACCAAAACGTCACCCAATGAACACCTTTCATTACCCCCTGCACCTCCCGAAGATCTTTGTAGGAGTATACCTTAATGGACCTCAGAGCTATCCCCCTACATCCAAACTAGTCCTCCATTCTCTCATCGCGTTATGATAATGGCATCTAGGCTATTTCTCGACGCGTTTGTTGATGTAAGGACATCTAAGCCCGATCATCTCAGCACCATCTCATCAAGGAAATGCATCCGGGGTTGGTGTGTATTTGGTGTTCGGTGGTAGACCAGGATGAAAGGCGATGTGACATTAGGCAAATCCTCGGTTAAAGGTCGTTTTCGTCTACAAAGCCAAATTTGTCATTAAGTTGAGTCGCGTATCTATTGTCCATATGCTAGAAATGTATTATTCACTGGTATACTTTACAAGTAATACATTAAAAAAATTGGGTAAAATTTTAACATTTTGGTTATATTTTACCCAATAATATGTTAGATTTACCTTACAAACACACATGTAACTTTAGACCCAAACATGGGTGAATCTTTACCAAACTCTTTTTTTTAAGAGTGTGCAGATAGGTCCGAATTACAGTAATTTGTTACATTCACTTTTTCACAAGGTTAGAAAGATCATGATGATGAAGTTTCAATACATTGGTAACACATCTTACTCACACAGAAATATAGAATTATTTTCTAACTGTGTAAAGATGACGATGATGATGATGATGATGATAATGATGATGATGATGATGATGATGATGATGACGATGATGATGATGATGATGATACTGATGATGATGATGATGATGATGACGATGATGATGGCTTCTTGTATAGCGTCTTATACTCTTATTTTGAAGTGATGATATAACGGTCACATAGGAATTACAAACGAATGACAAAGCTCAACGACATTCTGATTTTATAGTTTAATGAATAATAAGACAAAAAGTAAATATTTTCAAATGCTTTGTATTTCTCTATTGGATACATCTTTGGAGAATACCTAAAATACAGTAGATGGTGTGAACCAGTGTTTAACATTTAAGAATGTGACAATGAACTCAACATGCTTACAGACATATTTGTAGTAAATCTTTTCCGTTTTACCACGATTCGTTTATGACAACACTTGGCTTCCATTCTTTCTTTGCTCTGTCGGTATGAGGTGAGTAGAGATATAATTCTTGTATTTATGCCCTGCTTCGTGTGCTGTACTATTCTATGACTTCACTTATCAAATTATGGTACATTATTATCAGTTGGCATCATATGAGTGGACTGATGGAGGGAATTATCTTTTTTTCAACAATGGGCTTTTAATCGATTGCATTTACGTCACCTAGGAATAGTGCAATTGTACAAAAAAGCAAAGGAAAGAGAAAGAAGGAGAAAACAAAACAGACCGAGGGCGTTTACACCTTTCCAGTGTGATGCTCAATCTGCAAACATCTCTCGTTTCAAAGCTGCAACATTTTCTTCTAGAGATTCATCTGAGAGCCTTGAGTGTCCATTATAAGAGTTAAAGGGTTTTAACCCAACGACAGACAAGCTCCTCTTAACAGACTCTTTAGCTTCCTCAAAATTCGTACTTTCACTGGGAAGGCAAACAAGGAGAGGTGTTGGAAAGCATTCCACTTTGCATGTATAAAATTGAGGGTGTCTGGGTTGACATTATGAACAGACGTGACTAGAAAGAAGGCTGTTTATGGCAAAGCCAAAGAGTTTTGACAGCACTTTAAAAAGTCGCGGTTCTATGTACTTATTTTGTTTGACATAGCTTGAAAATTGTAAATTTTAGGTGATGACTTTTTCTTCTTTACTGTTTTATAATAATAATTATAGTAGTAATAGTTAAAGCTAGCATTTCTTATGCGCTCATGTCTATCCCAAGGATTGCTCAAGGCGCCTAACAAAATACTAATATAAAAAAAGTTAAGAAAATTACAAAAATCAATCTAAATACAAATTATGGAAACAATAAATTTAGAGTAAACAGACACCTAAAATCTGATAAATCTTCTTTTTTTCTTTTTTTTGCTTTGCATATTACAAAAAATAATTACCTTCCTTTTACAATACCTTGGGTCCGCCACGCCTCCACCAGCTCCCACTTAAAAAAAACTTTGTGCCGCCACTGCATGACGGGAAGTGGTAGAAATGGTGTATGTCTCCAGGCTACTCGTTAACTACTATTTTTGTAAAGGATAATGTACATGTATTAAAGAGAAGGTTGAGTTCTGGGGAGAGGTGAACAATAATTTGTGAGCGTTATCATTGTTATTATGCAAGTGTGGAAGAACATCAGAGTAAAAATGTCCCCTGAAAAGCATGGCTCTTCAAATGCCTTCATATTCTAAATATGACAAGTAACAGCTTAAAATTGAGGCTCGATTTTTATGCCCCATTTTGTGTAGTCCCATATACATCTTTCTGTGTACAGTGCTTGTTACTTTACCAAGACTGGGCCAATTTTGTTATCATTTTGATGACTCCAGAACCTTCGGTACACACCAATACTTATATGCTACATGATCAACCTTTTCTGATCGATTCCACACCATTTCTTTCACAATGCCATCGCATGACCAGAACCCAACTTTATCTTTAAGTGTGAAGATATACACGAATTTATTTTATTTCTTCATTTATTGGGAGGAGGTTGGTACAGAAGTAAAACAATATTCGTGAAGGCTGGTCACGATTACGAAATCAGGCATGCACAGGGTCCTGATCATCACGCACTCATCAGAAGCCATCAAATCTCACACCTCATTTCTGACATAGAATAGAAAGATGCAAGTGGCATCACGATTCTTGTCCCCGTCTTAGAGATCGATAAACAATTTCCTTTCACTGGTTCAGCCGCCTCAGGTCCGACGGCTTTGCACCTGTCTTTCTGTCTTCTGACACCGTCTCGACAACCCGCCAAAAAGAAAACTGATTAAATACGCGGTACTGTACAACCAGGTGAGACTCATAATCACGTCCGAGTTTGGTGTTTTTGATACACAAGAATGACAGTGTATTCTCCCGTTATGATATGAATTGGGTATTGGAAGATAGACAGGTCCGTAAAAACGGGAGGGGGACGGGTGGTCTAAGGCCCAATATTCTCCATATCTTCCCTCTATTTTTTGTTCATGTTTTTGTTTTCCTTTGGAGCGTTGACTCTGGACATCCTTTATCATTGGAAGACATTGTGTCCAAACAGACAGCTGTTATAATCGCTTTTATGTAGGGAGTATCGTCGAATGCCACACTCTAAAAACTGAAATGTTAAATCACCATTTAAAAGGGCCGAGGAGTGACCACTCTTTCAAAATGTGAGATTGATACTTTTAACATGCTGGATTCAACCTTTAAAGTGTTGGATCCAGCATGTTCAGAGTGTTAATCTATCATTTTGAAAGAGTGGTCACTCCTCGGCCCTTTTAAATGGTGATTTAACAGTTCAGTTTTTAGAGTGCACATGTGAGTGAGCGAAACAAGCAAACGAGCTTTTTTTCTAGATGGATCTTCTTTTTTCTTAGTATTCCGTGATGTGTTGTCATTTTATTTGCTTTAGTCGGTCGACAGGTGAAAGACCAAAGGCACAACAGTTTTAAAGTCTCTGAATTCGGTGAAAATGTGTGAAAATGTGTTTTTCTGGGAGCGTCTAAAGTCAGATGGATAAGACAATCCAAAAGACTAGGCCTACCTTTCAACTGTCACCCTAGGGAAACAACCCTCTAAGACACTTATCCCAAAACAACTACCCCTGATGATTACCACTATGGTATTTTATCCCTTGAATAATTATCCACCGAACAACGATCCCCGGCCAGATACCCTCGGAAGGCTACGCTCTAATCGAATCAGACTGTAACTCAAAGTTAATTGAGACTCCGCAGCGTAGATAAAAGTACCTTTGTAGGGAAATTTAAAAAAGAAATCACAGCATGTAGAATTGTTATCATTATACCATCCAAACACAGTATCAATAGTTGCATGAATCAATTATTCATTTATTTTAGTTTTCATTAATATCAGGGGTATGAAAAGTTCGAGGGGGTAAAGAAACTAGTTCTCCCTCTACCGCTTGAATTAGATGAGCAGTTAGAGCGCCATCATGTGGTTACAAGAGATGAAGCCGAACAATCCAATCCTGATCCAACCTGAGTGTACGTCACAATATAACTACCCGAATGACATATTGATGGCGTAGCGTGAGTTTTACGATTGGGGGTGCATACCGTGCATTAGATTGTTGACCAAGAAGAACAATTATTGAATCAGATATGCAAAGAGCGATTCATATGACATCGTCTTCTTCGTACGTTTTTGTATCCATCCCTCTTTCTCGAACACTCCCGCCTTCAATTTGATAGAGGTACGTTGTGCCCTCCCCCGAACCATCGGCGCCACGCCACTCCCGTGGTTGAAATTGGAACGATAAATGATCAAACATGTGATTTCTTTAACTCGATATCATATTACTTTGAAACAGGCGCGGATCAACGGGGGCGATGGGCCCGCCCCGGCAAAAAAGGTTAAAAAAATTTCCTCACGAATTGGGGGTTGCTCTTACCCCCCCCTCGCTTATTCACCGACTGGCCGATTCGCCGCTAAATATTTTCTCACGAATTGCCCCCCCCCCCTCCTCTTGCCGCCGGCTGGATCCGCCCCTGCTTTAAAACAATGATTACAAAATCACTATCGTCCCACTAAATAGCTCTCTCATCAATATCGACACGGTGATTCAAAGAAACCCGTCTTTACTCGGATTTCAGTGCCCTTTAGAATTGGAATACACCATATTACATTTCGAATCATTCAGCAAGTTATTTTCATATCGTGGTGTATTTAATAAGTGAACATTTCAACCTCGCCCACTACCATTTGTTTGAATTAAAAAGAGAATGTTTTGTTCGCGATAGTGTCGTATTATTTGATTTCACCTTTATGAGATCTGGTAGTTATGTGTCTCCATGGCAACCACGAAGATTTCTTTCAGATACATTCCATGACGTCATGGCCATGAAAGAATTTAATTGGAATGATATGTACATGATGAAACTCTGAGTAACAAAGACAGGGACTTTTTTTCTTCATGGATAACATTATATTGTCTGTAGATTGTGGCTGGTGGCGTAGATTCGCATATAATATTTGGCATTATTTAAAATATTTTGATTCGATTACAAAAAGCAACAGTAAGAATAACAGTACGAAATAATGATGATAATGATGACTACGACAATAATGGTGATAACAAAAAAACATCAATAATAATAATAATAATAACACTAATAATAATAATCATGATTATGTAGTGTCTATCATAATTAATTGGTAAATAAGAAATGTGAGAAAAGGATTTGAGAGTACTATAAGACTACGCATGTTACTGACTCTGATAAACGTGGACTAGGGACTAGCGTTTATCTCTAACAAATGAAATGTGGTATATGGAGCGATTTGGAATAGTTACATAAATGATGATAAATTATAAGAATAGTACAAAAGGAGAGTAATTTCTTGACTGAGTTGTCATTCATGTTCATTGAAGCTATAGAATACACAAGTATATATTATTTTCTTTGTAATTTTTTGTCAATGATTACTTGATCAATACAGCTTCGTTAATGTTCATTTGCATAAGTCAATGCTCATGGAAAAAACACACATAAATTAAATTGAAGCTATAAAATATTTATATATTTTATATATATATAATTGCCATTTATCAGTTAATTAATCAAGCTGATGATCTGATGCTAATAACAACAACAACAACAACAAACCCAACAGGACCACCACCTGTGCCAAACTTAAACTTTTTGAATAGTAAAGTTGCAATCTGTGACTCCCATTTTAATAGAAGTTCACCATTTTAACTTTGGACATCTTTATTCTAGATAGGAATGCATTTCTCCCCAATTAGAAAAGTAACAATTTATTTCTTATATTATTGATTTTCAACTCAAAGTTCAGAAACCATAAAGAAATACATAAATCATGCAAATGTATAGATATGAAGCCCATGGATTTTGTATTAATATTAATCATGCAACTATAGAAATCTATAAATATTTACATGTACAAGGGAAACATGAGATTGATCAATGGATGGAATGATCAGAGCTGTTGATGAACTTTTACTGTTTAAATTCTGATGACGCGGCAGAAAGTCTGATGTATTATGAACAAAAAACAGGGATTACTCAGAAGTACATTCGCTGTCGATTTTCTATTATAAAAACTAGATACATGGATAATTGATACGTGCGGAAGTGAAAAAGGCCTTACCCAAATGTAACCACATGTAGCTATAAACAGACCAAAACTTGTACAGTTCCAACATAACACATTTCTGTTTACGATGCATCTTTTGTGTTTATTACCTACTACAGTATTTTGCTCTGTCAGCACTTGTCAAACGAAATATGTGACAACCAAAAAATAATTTTGTTTGTTTTAAAATATTTATCTCAAATTATTTACATTCAGATGGTAATTACGATATGGATGACATCGGTTCGGTATTAGCTTAGACCTTGATCTTTAACTCGAAGATCGAATATCAATATGTGATTCACTTCAGGTTTAATATGCTGTTTATTCTTATATCACCTCAAGAACGGAAGATGAGACTGAGTAAAATGGTAGCTCTATCAAAATGACTTTAGTCAATGTTACGCTGCTTTAGTCAATCACATAATCCCGGTAGGATGCGACCGTCATTGTTGGTCAAACAAGGGAGTGGAGATTGTGCACACAGTGTGTGCGGGCAAGTATTGAATCCAATGACCGGGGTAATAATAATGTAAAGCGCTTAGAGACATCATAGATGTATTAAGCGCTATATAAAAGCGGAGTTATTATTTTTTTTTTTAAATCGATATTAGGTACATGGTATGATGTAATAGACTCATTTTTATTCACAATCCAACTGATATGTTCACAGATCACTCTAATTATAAGAGAAAAATCACCTTTTGATTTGGAGATTTTGTCCTAATTTCACTAGTTCAATTAAACTCGATCCTGTTTCTAAGATCATGTTTAAAAAGAGTGAAACTTAGACCTCAGACTAATTTCCTTAGTTAAACCCGATTTTGCACTTCGGGTTTTAAATTTGTAGTAAAACACCGGCCTTTTGACAATTGGCATATAAACTATTCTGTCGCTGTCGGTACACACGTTTTGCTCTTTTTCTAGATCAGGTGTAAGGTTTATTTACTTACCGCACGTGACAATTATCTGGCTTTCATCCAATATCCAATAATCTTGGGTCAACGGCCCTATAATATTCAAACTTTTCTCCATCAATCTATCTCAACTTAAATATTGATTATTGTACAACATCACTCATTTCCTTTCCTTTTGGCTATAATAATTGTTAATGATAATGGTTCTTTTTTGCATGAAAAAACACATCAACAACAAACCAAAAAACAAACCAAAAACAAATGGCTGAAATACAAACGCCGTTTAAAGACAAAGTCTGGAACGTGTTTTCTTTAAATCCTTTTTATCAACACTATCGTGGCGATTTTAAAACAATTGGCAGGCATCGGGGTAGATACAAACACATTACGTAATATTTATACCGACTAATCTATGGTTACATATGGTTATCATCTCCCATTGACAATGATATCGGAGCTATTATCGTTATAAAAATTCTGACGCATTGTCTTTTAATGGAAGAGATTCTAGACATGATACCCCACAATTATGCTTGAACATAATACATGTATAATTATGCTTAGGTTTTTTTAATTACAATATAAAATAGAAAGTCGATTTTAGATCACCATGCATTTGAAAAATTTTACTGGTGAAATTCTATATCATAAAGCCTTAAATGAAGAAGAAGAAAAAAGGAATGGGACGCAATTAATTCAACTTTGAACCCATTAGAGATTAGATTACAGGAAGTGGTAATGGCCTTTAAAGAACTAATGTAACACTCCTGGCCTCTCCCCCTCCTCTTATTAATCTAAGCATACCCATTTTCATTTATCAAAGATCTGTTTGTTTGTTTTCATGTATCCTATCTTCTTAAACAGAAACGACAATAGTTTATCATAAAAACACAAGATTGAGAGATGGAGAAAAGCTAATATTGGCACCATTCATAAACTAATAGTGTACATACATAGTAGAGGTGTCGTGGTCGAGTGGTTACGTCGCCGGACTGTCGATCACAAGGTCCGCGGTTCGAGTCCCGCTGCGGCACTAATGTCCTTTGGCAAGACATTGATCTACATTTGCCACACTCAACCCAGGTGATATAAATGGGTACCTGGCAGGAATTAATTCCTTGAAATGCTAGAGCGCCGTAATGGCAGCCATGCTAAAGCCGGGGTAATAATTGCGGAGCGCCATGAGTGTCAAGTCTGACAGACATGAGCGCTATACAAGAACCCACTATTATTATTATTATTATACTCAGGATTCAGCACGTCTCTTTAAACTTTAAAGGGGGCAAAATATACTTTTGATAAGATAGAGAGAATGATAGTAGAATGATAACAGTAAACCCCGCCCCCACCCCTCCCCCAATAAAAAAAATATGATAACAACATTTCATATCGATTTTGATTTGGTTGTAGTGGAATCAACGGCATACTAATGTGTTCCAGTGCATTTTTAATCACTCGGCCTATTACGAAAGCAACTTCAACAAAAGTGCAAAAGTTAATAATTTATGTAGTTAAGGTATCTTACGCTCCTTCACGTATCAGCATTGAAGATTAATCCGTGAGATTACGCCATACAAGCCATGTGCGTGCGGGTTGCTGTTTCTTTTCACATTGCTTTTCACGACGGGCATTTTACAAGCTATTGCTGATTCAGCTTTGATATATCGCGGTGATAGGAGCCTAAATTCATACACGGTAAGATACCTTTTTTGTTAATGTACTCATCAATGATGTTTAGTATTTTGATTATCCTGAATTGTTAGTTTTACGCGGACCCTCTCTGTTTTTCTACTTGCTCTGGAAAAGACTGCGTCTGACCTTATAGATTATTACGACGAAGATGTATACACAAGTCGTTTTCTAATTAAGTTATTTATCTATTATGTAAGACTATAAGTATACCATATTACCCTTCTATGAAATCAATCGTTGTTCCTCGTCAAGTAGGGTCTAAATAGGTTTGAAACTAGTTGCGGAAACCACCTCTAAGTAGCATGCAATGTCATATTATATTATACATATACTTATGAAGCTGCGTCTCATTTAACTCATTAATACAATCTCTATTAACTGACCTTAAAATTTAATGCGGAAATTGGTATTTATCAATATTAAGAGAAGATTAAAGGCAACAAAAGTAGCTTTTTTGCGAAACCCTTTGAAATGGTATACAATGGCATCCAAAGAGTAATATCACTGACTACTCGTGCGACCGAATTGGTCAATGCCCCTCTTGTCAGAGGCACAGAAGGCCTAAATGGTTTTGCGGCATAAGCAAGAGCAATTATTTTGTTTGCTTTTTCATTGATTATCTGTGAAGCTTACAAAGCAACAATTATGTAATATTTTATGGCTAAACTGTGTAACGTTTACAGAGAGGTGAGCAATATGAGGGCAAATAGTGGTGAATAAATATTCTTTGCATTTGTGGTCCGGTTGTAGTAGGTTTTAACCCTTCTTATTTATCTGGATTTATTTTGTGATACTTTGAGTTATATACTGTACTTGTAAAATTTGTATCTTTCAAATGAATATAACGCAGATCGCAAAAAATATATAAGAAAATCAACTTAAGGGCAATTTTAGTAGCCTATTGTATTACATAATTATATAGAAATCCTGTTCAGGATTATGCAATCGGTAACTGTAATGTTCATACATTTCAAAAGGAGATGGACAGTGCTATTACAAATTGATTAGGGTTGAATTCTTAAAAAGTCTTTGCAACTGTGTACCTTATTTTCCACAACATGAGAGATTAGAGCGTACATAATGAGTGGATGCCATGAAATAAGTATGCATGGGAAGTCGAGAAAGGGGCGGAGAAAGAATCTATGTGAAAGCCGGTTGCAATAATACTACAACCCTAATCTAATCTACAAACCTAAAATCTAATAACCGTCTTGGCAAGACGATGGAATTAATTTGAATATTATAATCAAATACTGTAAACATTTTCAACTCTACATTTCCGGTTCTGTTAGGTGGGTGCTTTACACAGCTCTACAACCTCGGTACTCAACATAGCAATCTGCTGAAAGGCGAACGAGCACAGGTGGAGGGAAGGCCTAAAAATCGTTCAGGATAGGTGAGTCTCAAAGACAAGCTGTCTGTCACGCTCCATCAATATCGATGCCATTGCATTCTTGCTCACATTGCTATCAAGCAGTCTGAAGCATATAGACTACCAATCCCAAGGCTAGGATCACACCTTTAGAGACACTGGTATACTCCTATGGACCTACAAGAGTAACTGGTACATGACCGTATCCATGCTCCAGTAAGTTACTAACCAATCATTCTGGCAATCACCATATCTGAGTGGTGCGTTTAATTTGGGGAAGTAATATCAGCGGTTGTATGCATTGTCTGGATTTTTCTATTGATTTCTATGTTAATGACAAGTCTGCTGCAACTTATACCGAGGCTTCTTGAGAATATATCTGTGTGCCCCCGGTAAATATGATTTTAATATCACGAATTATTTAAAATCAAGATTATTGTTTGATTGTTGTTTTAGGTGAATTGTTGTTTGATTGGTGGACTGATTACATGCACGTTGGGTTGAAGCAAGCACATGATACGGATAACAAGAAGGCCTACCGCTTTAGAAATATATGTTTACGCGATGAACTGTTGTGCTGACGTGGGTTCGATATCGTGACCTCTTGATTTAAGGTCCTTAACTCTAATCAATGAGTGTATGTGCATGCCTTCTCACGTTATTTAGCTAGACTCTTTCCTTTTTGGAGGACAATGCTGGTAAAACTATGAATAATCTAGAATATTTGATATGTTAGGCCAGCGTTTTTAAACCGTGGTGCCGCAAGACATCGCTAGGGGTGCCGCGAGAGAATTTTAGTTTTGTGAAGAAACATATTGGAATAACGACGATTCCATGAATAGCAAATAGTAGATAGAACACTGATAGAGTGGGTAAGTTCGTGAGAAATTGGCACTTTTAAAGATAATAAAAGTCGTTCTTCCTCCTGAATACCTCCATATTTGGACATAGAGGTGCCCGAATATCCTTCTATTTGACAGCGAGATGCCCGAGTATATCTTGTATCTTTTAAATCAAAATAACATCGTTACTATGCTCGTTCGCTTCACTCGCTCGCAACATTAAGGGTGCGTTCAAGCGATTTTTCGAAGCTAGAATCACAAACATGAATCACAAATCAAAACGCCGTTACAAAACACGGTTACTGCGGGAGAGCGTTCAAGCGATTTTTCATCAACGCTGATTCTAGCTCTTTTCTCTACAAATAGTACATGGTATTTGAAGATCGCCGAGTTCGTAATCTTAATTAAGAGAAAGTGATTAAATTATATAAACAAAGAATAACTTAAGAGAAGGTGTTGGAAGGAAGAAACAAAGAATAACATAAGGAAAGCCAGAAAGAGACAGTGATAGAATGATTAAAACAAATAATAACGTAAGAGAAGGTGATAGAAGGAAGAAATAAAGAATAACATAAGGAAAGACAGAAAGAGACAGTGATAGAATGATTAAAACAAAGAATAACATAAGAGAAGGTGATAGAATGAATAAAACAAAGAATAACATAAGAGAAGGTGATAGAATGAAGAAGAATAACATAAGAGAATATAAGGAAAGACAAAGAAAGAGAAGTGATAGAATGATTAAACAAAGAATAACATAAGAGGAAGTGATAGAATGATTAAAACAAAGAATAACATAAGAGAAGGTGATAGAAGGAAGAAACAAAGAATAACATAAGGAAAGACAGAAAAAGAAAGTGATAGAATGAAGAAACAAAGAATAACATATGGAAAGACAGAAAGAGAAAGTGACAGAATGATTTAAACAAAGAATAACATAAGAGAAGGTGATAGAATGATTAAAGCAAAGAATAAAATAAACGAAGGTAAAGAAGGAAGAAACAAAGAATAACATAAGGAAAGAAAGAAAGGAAAGTCGATAAAGAATAGATAATGGAAAGAAGAGAAGATGAAAGATGAAAAACAAAGAATAACATAAAAATGGTAGGGAAAATGACAGAACGATGAAAACTAAGAATAACATAAGAAAACGTGATAGAAGGAAAAAACAAATAATAATAAAAACAAAGAATAACATAAGAATGGAAGGAAGAAACACAGAATAACATAATGAAAGACAGAAAGAGAAAACGATAAAGAGTAGAAAATAACATGACGGAACAGACCACGATAATGACGTCATATAATCATGATTGAGATCTCCGTTCGTTCAATCGAATTTTAGCTAACGTGATTCTGCAGAATCATGATACAAAACGCATCTTTAACACGTTTATTTTTACGACCGACGAAAAATCGCTTGAACGCAACCGTGTTTTAAACTAAACGTCTTTGAAAACCGTGATTCTAGGGTGAAAAAGTGTCGATTGAACGCACCCTTAGAAACACGATAATCCTGGACAACGAGATGCCCGAATATCGTCATATTCGTGTATGGAGGTGACCGAATATATGATGTTTGTATTCATGTATTTTCGGCGTTAAGGTGCGTGCATACATTATTTATAGCTTATCTAGTATGTTGATTAAAACATTAAGTTTATAACGTATTACAAATATCATTGTTGTTACTCGCTCGCTTCGCTCGCTCGCAAACTTTAGAAACAAATGTGCCCCGCACGTGTGTACATGGCACTTGACGAGTGCTAAAAACGAATCTTCTAAAATTTAATTTGGTTTGGGGTGGTCGTTGTGGGTAACAGTGTCTGCACTATGAGACTACGGTAGGCTCTGTACCTTATTTGACACAGCCAGAAACTGACAAATCTAGACTCTGCTCAAGGATTTGGGAATTGTAGTAAAGTGTCAAATTCGAGTCAGTTGGCAGTAACGTTATACGTAAATGTTATTGTTATTCGTTCAAAAAAAAAATTCAGGTTGTTAAAATCATTACCATGCACCTGCCGTGTGTGTGTTCGAACAGAGCTTCAACTTTGACATGTTTCTTTGCGACGAGTATATTACTCTGTGTGTTGTTGATAAATCGTCATGTAACATTATTGTATAGCTCCATATATTTACGTTCTTTGGTTATGCTTGTGCTTGTTCTGTTTTTGTTTTCTTTTGTTTCTTCTGCTTATGTTTTTTGTATGTGTTTTGTTTTGTGTGGGTGCGTGTGTCGGTGTGAAATCAAGTGGAAGGGGTCGGCAATTTACAATACGAAATATTTTTTGTAAAATTCGTCATTCTATACGTAGGCTCAATCAGTTAATACTTGTGGTAATAAAACGTTTACAAAAAGCATCATGTTCTGTGAACTTGAGCTCTTGAGGGACCAAATGCCATGAAAACATTTGCAAACGATCGCGACAACAGGTATTTGCCAGCCTAATAACAATAATGGTTATAACTTGTCTCGCATAACATAAATGTTTTATGATCAGCACGTTTTGAAAGTTTGAAGATATTATCATGATGGAGGTCAGCTGATGCTTTATTCAAAATTTGGTGTTTACTCCTACACTAGTCACACTAACGAGACCGACATCAGATCGACAGCAGCATGGCTGTCGATCACGGGGGGGGGGGGATATATCCCCCCAATATTTATTCAATCAACAGCATCATAGAAATGCAGTGCGCCAAATGCAAAGCCGCAGCGTTAAAAAGCAAAAGTGCAAAAGCGCAAAAGTGCAAAAAAAGAAGTATAGAGAGTGGGAGAGAGAGATAATGAGAGACAGAGAGGATAATAACCCAGGTAGCAATTAGCCCATGTGGGACCGACATGGGTCCCATATTCCCTGAAACATGGGCCCCATATGGAAAACCATCTGAGGCCCTAAGGCATCTGCACCCAAGAAGCATATGGGACCCATATGGGTAAACCCATATAAGACCCATACCAAACTGGGCCCAAATGGGTATGCCCAGCTCATTCCCATCTGGAACCCATAAGGACTGGCGCAGATAGATCCCATATGGGTTACTAAATATTGGCCCCATATGGGATACATTATATGGGTTCCATTTAATAGCCCAGATGGCACAAGTGACCCAGCTCATCCCCATATGGGCCCCATATGGGCTTGCTACCTGGGAAAAAGGGAAAAGGGGAAGAAACGGGCAGAAGAAAAAGGAAGGGGAAGAGAAAAGGAAGAAAGACAAGAGAAAGAGGGACATTCCAGCATTTCCTTCAGGGAACTGATGTGAATGGGCGATGAAAAAGAGGTTGACTTTAAAGTAACCTACAATGAAATATTGCTCATGTTTATTTCTTACAATGTCAAAATTACTTTACGGGATCCCCTCCCTAAAAAGCTTAAGCATGGGTGATGGTAGGTATGAGGTTAATGCATGATCAGGAATTAGTTGAGTGGATGGAAAAGAAGTGAGAAATAAGCTGAAAGAAACATGGAAAATTGCCATGGAATGATGGAAGGCAATGTGAGACAGGCCCAACATGTTCTAAAACAAGTAATAATATTCAAGAATAGTTATGATTTCTTTCTGGTCAGGGCCTTAGGGAATATTATGCTTATATTTTAGAGCGTATCTGGTATGATAAGTATATCTGGGTGAAGAAGGAGATAATGGAAGTTTGTTGTTTGGTAGTTGGAACGTAAGTTTTATATTATGTTTTTAAGAAACAGACAGTTTGTATGAGATCAGGAGTGGAAATTTTCTGTCATTTTGAGAACCAAATTTTGCATCAGTGATATTCTGTTTCATTGAATTGAGTTTCCCAGAGAGGATTCAGTTGGTTTAATTAAAGAAGGAAGAGAGTCAAATGAAGAACCAAAAGCAATATGTTTTTCATTTACTAATGAGAACTATGGTTTTGTGAGATCTCTTTACAGAGAATATTGGAATGGGTTTTCACGATGAATGTTGTTTGGAGACATCAATATTCATAAAATGTATGTTTCTATCACCAGGAAATAAAGAATTTTCTGTCTACATGAACCTTTCCTGGTTGCTTATTAATGCATTTGCCCACTGGTAACATAATACTTTCACAAGTTGATATCCCTCACCATTGGATTTTTGGGGTAATGTCTAAATTTCGTTTAAAAATAGATGATATCAGTCTGGTAGGCCTACACTGCAGGCAAGAGTCAGGACTAACATTTAGCATGTTATTCATTTTATTACCACTCTTATATTCTCTGAAATGTTATCTTTATTGAGGGTGACTTGAAAAAGTTAATAACTTGGAAGGGAGGGTGCAACCTGCCACACGCTTCTACCTCTTGGTTGCTTTGATCCATTGCCGAAAATATTTTGGCACCTATCATCCCCCCCCCCAACCACGGATACAAATCGACACCCCTGGACAGCAGACTAAACGATAGGTTACATTACCCCATGCATATAGTCAAGAATCGACCGGTTGGAGTCGGTGTGGAGTCGGTCTGGTGGTATGACTTAGGTATTAGTTTTTTTTTAACGGTACAGGGTGTCCCTGGAAAAAAGGAAACCGAAGTTAACGGGTAATTAACTCAATGATTTAAAATTATTCTTTGGTTAATGAATATTCGATTGGGAACTTTATATCTCTTTTTGCATGTGACATCACAGTCATGATCAAATAGTCAAGCATGACTAATACCAGACAGACCGTAGTGGCGGTGTAAAGGCCCGGTCACACATAGAGGCTGTTCACACCGCAAGAGGGGAACGTGGGCGGACCGTGGATCGCGCTATCGTAGCGCGACCCACGGTCCGCCCATTGGCATTCGCCGGATTCACACCGCAGTGAGATAGCGCGGTCTATCGTAGCATCCCCTTTTTTGAGAGGTCCTGTTGCCAAGACGCGTGACGTCATGAGGTCAGAGCGGTCAAAGATTTCGCGCGCTATTACGAACCCGTAGTTGAGTTGATGCATATGTTCACACAAGAGGGACTTTAATAGAATGAGTATAAAATTCCCCGCGTGTAGAACGATGACTTCCGGCGTGCTATCGTAGCTCGGGTTCACACCGGCAGAGATAGCGCGGTCTAGCGCACGCTAGACCGCGCTATCTCTCGTGGACCACCCCCAAGAGGTGGTCCAGTGGCACGCCGTTTTGGCTCGCCGTGGCTCGCTGTTGGGCGGACCGAAACGACGCTGTACCTTCCACACCGCAGAGATAGCGCGGTCTAGCGCGCGCTAGACCGCGCTATCTCTGCCGGTGTGAACAGCCTCATAGACGACGCACGGTCCGCGCATTGAAAATTGGGAAAAGGCCGTGCGCCCGACTATTTTGAGGATTTGGGAGAAGCTAGCGAGCTGAAACCTAACGTGTAGCGTGTTGCTAGCGCGCTGCGCGTATACAGGGCGTGTGCTCCACGTAAAATTAAATATGTGTGACCGGGAAGGGGGTGATTCACTAACAGCTAAAATCGATCCCAAATGTTGCAGCCATCCACTTATTTTGGACAATTGGGTTTTGACACTTCTACTTCAGACTGTCTCTAATCTGTTATGCGTGACTTTTTCATCATGGTTTTGGTGTCGTTTTTATGAAAGGAGATAAAAATGAGTTTTCTAATGATGTACAAATTATTGAAAAAATCATTGAAATCAATGAGTAATTTACCAACAATTTTTCAGGGACATTCTGTACTTCCGAAGAAAAAAAATACAACAAATTGCTTAGAACCGACCATCATAACCCCATCCCCTCTCCTCCATAAGCTCCATTTGCTCTATCCTTCGTCCTTCTGCCGTTTCTTCTTCGTTTTGCTGTAAGGATAGCTCCTAAATTATTCTCCAGGTTACACAATATAAATTCTTAAAGCGCGGTACCCGGATGTATATTTTTCACATCTTACGAAATATCATCATCTTAACATTTAATGCTCGCTCACTCACTTCGCTCACTCGCAAAATTTAGAAACTGGCAGTTGATATTCGGGCAAGAGGCATTGACTCCCTCGTGAGAATGTGCAAATACATCTAGGAACAAATATGATTGTAATTGTTAATTATAGTATAGCATGTCTTTCTTTTCCTCTCAATTTTGTTCTCCAAGAATATCCTCCCGTCCCCACCCTTCTCCTTCTCTCTTTATTTCTTACTCTCTTTGGCTCTCCCCCTTTTTTCTCAGATACCCACACATACCACACACCATGACGCCATACCCTCACATCGTCTCCCCTTTCTCTTCTCTTCTCTTCTCTTCCCCCTTCTCTCCCACTCCCCCTCTCACTCTCTCCCTCTCTCAATCTCTCTTTCTCTCTCTCTCTCTCTCTCTCTCTCTCTCAGTACCCTTTTCAATCTGATTCTTATTCAATCCCATCTCGCCTTTCTACTCGCAATGCCGCATGAGAAACATGAATACATTCTTGAACAGCCCACTTACCATAATCGACTGATACTGAAACGTGCACGGGCATAAAGGCACTCTTTGCTAACACCTAGAATTGTTATGCTATCTTTAGATTACCATAGCAACAACCTTCGTCATCCTTTTTTTCTCCTCTTTCTCTCTTTGCATGTACGATGACGACATGCATGTGCACACGTTGTGCTCATGTCATGTGCAAAGTTCTGAATTGTTATATTAGCCATTCTGGCTCCTCCGTTTTCACCATGTCCAATGTCATTCTTATAATTGGGAGGGAAGGGAATACGTCAACTGGAAATGAATTGAAATGAGTAGGATACAGAACAGGTACAGACTGAAATCTAAGTCCATTTGTATTTTATCTCTTGCAATGAACAAATACAACATCAGTAACAAAAAGTATAATTTATATTATATTTTATTTTATTTTATTTCCAAACATAAAGAGCATGAGGATTACAAAAGAAAGAGGTACAAAAGAAAAAGGAAACATGAGCTAATGACCGGGGATCACCAAAATAAAATACGTCAGACGATAATGTAAAATGTAAAAAGTATGAATGGAGAATAAATACACGCATTGTCTCTTAAATTAATTCTTCTTTTGCATTTGTTTTATTATATCTTGCTACAAGTTTATTGTTCAAATATATCCAATTAAGATTGTGAATGGAAAGCAACACGTTTCGCTTCCGATTCAAAAATATAATTCTTCATTTATTTTATTATTATTATTATGTTTGCATGTAGGCCTATCTAAATACAATGCAACGTCGAATCATCTTGTAGGGCATATTAATTGCGTCTACTCGATGATTCGTTCAGTAAGAAGTAATTATACTAATTTATTTTCTTTTTATCTTTCACTAGCTGCTTTTCATTACGCGTTTAAAAACAGGGATTTTACATGCACACGACGAGAAAAAATAGTTTTGCGACTCTTTTGGTTGGTTGATACATCACCAAAAATTCCATATTCATGTCAGGAAAGTAACAAAGTGTGCATTCAGAAAATATAATGCAGCGAAACCATTTTGATCAGTGTATACCGACTGAAGTAGAAACGGTAATTTCATCATCCTACCATATCTACATGCTTTGGTTCGGCAACCTCTACTCTATTGTGCCTGGGATCTGTTAGTCATTGAACTCCGTGATATGTATTGGCCATATCTAGGAGCGAACCCAGGATTCTGTTGAATGGGGGGGGGGTGACTTTTTCCTTTTATTACGATGGCCTTTGTTTGGGGGGAGTTTGTTTATTTGATTGATTGAATTTTTTATTTCTGCGTTTAATAACGCAATACAAAATAATTTCACATTACAGAAAAATATACAAAACGATTTTAGACATTACCAAATTACTTTTAAGCACTCAAAGAAAATACTCATAGTTCGAAAGTATCTCTCTGGGTGTGTTCAAGCGCTCTTTTTAAGCGTACCGTACCGAGTTAGGGGAGGCGCATGAACGTTCCCAAAGCGAACCGTACCTTACCCTACCGCTCCAAAATCGTGCCACGGCGGTCCACCTCCCGAAGTGGTCCAGAGCGAGCCAAGGCGAACCGTATCGTTCCGTACCTCGACGAGCGCCTGAACGCAAGCCAGTCTACAGCGTACCGTACCGGTAGTGATAGATCTCGCCGAATTGCAGAGGTTGTTGTACACGTTTTCCAAAATTCACACAGAGAATGCGAATGAGATCTGTCTATCGCTATCCAACAGCTAGCAATCCAGTGCGTATAAAAAAGTGTGCCCAACTTTGGTAGCTTCTGACTAAAGAGTTATAACCTATGTGACCTTAAGTCATATTTCATTGTAAAGAATAATTAATACCCTGTCTAATGATATCATTTTCATAATTGTGCTGCCAAGGATGACTGAATAGCAGGCTTTTCAAAAAGTATTTTCAAAATCCTCTCGTTGGTATATACAAGTTGGTACTTTGGGCTGAAGTAATGAATGTGGGTCAAAAGCCATTATGTTTGTGTTATCTCATTCCAAAAACAACTGCTCATTTATTTACATTGAATATTAGGCAGTCTGAAAAAAGGTGTTAATATCAACTCAATGAAATGCTCATTACAAGCACAATTTATGATATTCTCTTTGTTATGATGATTAAAATCTTATCTTATCTTATCTTATTCGTTCGCTTCCCTTATTTAAGGTTACCTCCTCATTGAGTGATACAAAATGGATAGCATTTATTTCATTTTGGGATGTAATCTTTTTTTAAATGAAAGTCTGCTGTCGATTTCTTTGATATTTATCGTCATAATAATTATGTGCCTTTTCTTGCATGTAGGTTTAGTAACCTTTGAATTTTTTTATACGCTATTTGAGATGAACACCTTATGCTCCTCACGCGTGTGAAATAGCGCAGTGGACAAGACAGTGAGCAGGGAGAACTTAGATACACATTGTGAGACAAGAAGTTAGTAGGCTGTTTAAGATAATTAAAGGTTATCCTATCGATTGAAACAAGGTTATATTGCAGCCTAGATACATTGTATCATTTTAAGCACGAGGCATAATTTAACTTTTAAAAGGATTAAAAGCCAAAGAAGCACATGCATATGGCCTGACCCACATTCGTTCCTTAAGCCAAAACTTGGAACAAGGCGATTTTGACAACACCTTTTTAAGACCCTGGTCCTCATTCACCCGTGGCAGAAATAGTGTAAATAGGGTAACATTGGACAGAAAATAAGTTCTCTTCATCATGAAAACAATTTCAAAGTCATATTGGTTATGACTTATTGATTAAGAGCTACCAAAGTTGGGTACACTTTTTTTATACGCACTGTAGTGATCGGGCGCAGTACAGGCGGCTCGATAGTGTTTCGAAATGACGCGCCAAATACTGCACCTTTGACACGTCCCCCGGATTCGAGTGAGAAGCGTACCGAATTCTCCCTACCGCAAATACCCCAAAATGCCCGGATGTTAATTTCACGCCCCCATTTCCAATGTACTTTGGGATAGCTTGGTGACTTAGTCGCTTCCGGTCATGCGGCTGTACTGTGCCGATCCGGTCTCGGCCAATAGTCACCGAACTAGCTGTCTATATATGCATTGCAATAGCTGGATGGTGCTACATTTCACTTCGTCTTCGGTTTTTTAATAGTAAGCTATATCGTTGGTATTTTCTATATTTTATCAACTGAATTGTCAGTTCGAATACGGAGCGACACTGTGAATCTGCTATGTGCTGGTCGCACCAAACTAAATGAAAAAACATCTTCGGATATATCCTTGGATGAGAGATGTGACTTGGGTACAATTCCCAACAAACTCTAGCTACACAGCGCGCGACCTGGAAAAGTTGCTCCGAAATCAATACATGACAATTTTGATATCACTGCACAATTAGCGGCATTTAGACAAAGAACAATTACAAAATGATGGACATGCAGTGGGATTCCCTAAGTATTACTTCTGAAACAATCCGAGGAAGTCAGTAGCAGCCGTCAAGAGAGGAAACTCGAAATAGCTTTCGTAAATTGCGCATGCACCGTACACCGGAAGTATGTAAGTCCCATAAGAGGATCGAAATTACCCCTTTCAAACTGGTTCTATCGGAGTCACACCGATGAAAATACCTATTGAATTTTCCTTAAGTAATCAAAGGTGAAACCGCCGTTTTCCCCGCTGTCGCTTTCATTATTACTGCCGGTGAAATTCAATCGCTGTGGCGAGACCTTGCAGGAAGTGAAGAATTATTGCGCAATTATTAAGCCCGCGCCCCATCTAGCTAGCATGCAGCATGTTCAACAAAAAGTCAACAAACACAGCTTGTTACGATAAAGCGCGCGGGACTGCGACCTTTGACCATTTTCATCGGTCTTTTAATCGGTGTTTTCTCCTGAACGCATTCACAGTGGCTGTGTTATCGGTGTCACACCGATAGAAAGAGAATTTCTCCTGCTCTTGAGCAGGAGAATTTAATCGCCTATTTCTCTTCTTTTCATCGGCTATTCTATCGGCTTTTTCTCTTCTGTACCTTTCATAGTGGCCGTTCCATCGGATGCGTCCGGATGCACCCGATGAAAATCAGGCCAGTTTGAAAGGGGTATAAGAGTGGAACATCCGGGCATTTGGGGGTATTGGCGATAGCGAGAATTGGTACCTCAGAGTTACGCTTCCCACATCAGCGCCTGAACGCTCGCAAAACGAACCACCTGACACGGTACGCATTGGAGCGGCTAGGATCGTTAAGGTACGGTTCGCTTCCAAAAGCCCTGGACTTTGGCAGCAGCGCACCGACCGTGCCGCTCCGATGCGTACCGTGAAGGGTGGTTCTTTTTGCGAGCGTTCACGTGCTTCATAATTATGAGGGAAGTGTACCTCCAAGGTACTAATTTGGTACGCTTCGCACTCGAATACAGGGGATTGGTTGGCGCTTGTTTTCTAGATATATCTAAATGTTTCGATACAATAGATCATAAGTTACTATTAAACTTCAAAAATATGGTGTTAAAGGATATGAGCTTCAATGATTTATAAGTTATCTTTCAAATAGAAGGCAAGTTGTTCGATGTCATGGAAGACAATCTAAACCAGTTAAATTAACTGTTTTATATTCCACAAGGTGGGGTTTAGGACCAGAGTTGTTCTCGATTTGTATTAATGATATTGTTCAAAGTGTTTCTGGTAGAAGCTGTAACATATTTGCTGATGATTTCATAGTATATATTTCTGGTTCAAATTTGGATGAAATAGAACGAAGAATACAAACTTGTATTGATGATATTAATAATTGGTATTATGAAAATCGTTAAAAAAAATAAATGTTTCAACAAAAAATGTCATGCTTATTTCGACGCGCAACTCAAAACAAAAGGGTGAATTCAAAATTAATCTTGATGGAAATACATGTATATTACAAGAAGTACATAATGTGAGATATCTTGGAGTTGATGTAGATTGTCACCTTACATGGGATATTCACGTTAAACATTTATGTCGATTACTTTCGTCTTAAGTACATGCATTAAGAAGACTTAGCTCAACTGTAAATAGTAATCTATTGAACACCTTATAAGACGACTATACAATCTTGCATTGATTACGCTTGTTCAGTTTGGTGGAACTGTTCCTCTAAAAAAAAGAAATTAATACTTAAACTCCAAAAACGGGCAGCACGAATAGTTACAAAGAAATTTGATTACTCTAACCGCACATGACTGTGACCTTTTTCTGAATTGAAATGGCAAACCGGTTTGAGCAAAGGAGGGATTACTTCCTCGCCTCATTAGCATATAAATGTATTTACGGTCTTGCCCCTGATAGATTGTGCAATGAATTTGAAATGTTTTCTGATAGGCATGGTCTTAATACTAGAAATTCTAATACATTGAATGTTGTTAAACCGAAGCCAAATGTAGAATGTTTTAAGCAATCTTTTCAATATGCAAGTGGTAAAGTATGGAACAATTTATCATCCGATATTCAAAATATTCAATCCTTCAACACATTTAAACGTACTAATAAGGAGGTTAACTTCTCATGATTTTATAATAATATCATATCTAAGCATCCCGATTAGAATTGCCAAATATATTCCATGGGTGTCCTTATGTACTTTCAGTACTCTCCATAAATATACCTCTTATTTTGTTCGCCATCCATACATCTCTTTGCCTTTATCTCTCTGTCTACTTCTCTCTTTTTCTCTTGATATGGTACTGATTTAATTGTATCGATCCTCATCTAAATTGTTCTAGCTTGTTATATATTTAAAATTTAAAAGAAGCATATTTGTATTATCAAATTACCTCGTACTTTGAACTATATATGTGTGTGTGAATATGTATATACATGTGCATCATGAACTTTCTCTTTTGAACCTTTGAAATGTATTTTAATGTTACGTACACTCATTGTAGTGTTTTTTTAAAATTGTATTTCAATCAGTGCCATGATGAAAAACAGCTTTGCTGATCATGTTTATCCTGAATAAAGATGTTCAAAGAAAAACAAAAAATAATAATAAATAAATAAATAAATAAATAAATAAAATACAAAATGGGGACGACACGTTGCGTAACAACGTGTCAAAGGTGAAGTAGTTGGCGCGCCATTTAAAAAAAACTGTCGAGCCGCCTTGTGTACAAGGATTTCAATATTATGTTTGTTGAACGATATGGAAACATATTCATTTTATTACAGTTTTTACTTCATTTTTCCATGTCAACTAAAGATTATCTTTAATATACTCGAATCGACCCTCGCTTTTAGTCTCTGTGCAAATCTCGTTCCACGAGAATCAAATTTTGAACATTTACACGGGTCAAATATGAACGATTTCGCCTGCGTTTGTTTCTGCAATACTGGGGCTGCTCGTGGTATTAGAAGAATACAGCTCGCATTTTAAAACTGGGTTCAAACCAATACTTGTGCATGTATATTTGTAGTTTTCCTGGTCCAGCCTTCTTGATTGAAGTTTTGTTGGTATGTTGTACATGTGTTTTACAAATATTCGTGCTATGTCGGTAAATAGCAAGGATACCGCTTCAAATAGTAACATGGCCTCGGCTATTCAGCGAGTGGCATTTCAATAGAGCGAGCCGGGATGGATGTATCCTACCTTAACACCTTCCCAAACATGAAGTTATACCCCAGTCACACCAATGAGAACGATACTAAACCGGCAACAGACCAAACATAATAATACATTACCTCGAATGGCTAAGAACCGGTCGGTTTTGGAGTCGGTTTGGCGGTGTGATCGAGGTGTTAGTGAGAGTTAATCACAGGCTACACCTTGCCATGTAGAGTTGATTTCCACTGGGACGTAGTTAATCTCACACGTACATCGTAATACCTCATTCTACCAATACTGACAGACGAGATCCAGATACCGACCTATTCTCGTTCTGTTGATCAAAATTCCTTTTTGTTTGTGTGTGTGTGTGTGTGTGTGTGCTCGTACCCTCCTCAGTCTCAGAGTCACATGTTCTTCGTTGCTGGAGTCTGAAAGCATTCCCTTCTATTCAATCTTTTCCTATATTCCAACTAATCTTTCCATAATCCAAGTCTCTCCATTTTGCTCACCTTTCCGTTATATTTTATTATCTGTCGTTTCTTAATTCGAATTTAGGCATTTGATTTATTCAGGGCATTTTACGATTGTTTCCTCCTTTTACCCTCCCTCCTAATCCATTGAAGAAGAAAAAAATCTTACCATACCTGATATATCCCTATCTTGTTATTTTGTATAGAATATTAAGTATCCCCTCTTTAGGGGTTTATATATAAAGCATGTCAATTAGGGGAAAATCGATCTTGTCTCGATATAATCGATTTCCAAAATGAAAACACAAGATCTAGATACTACATCAAGCTATTATAATAATTATTCTTCCCCCATACACATACAGTATACTCTAATAAATATGAAACATAAATGCTCTCTTGAATGTTATTATCTTAAAGTTCAGACATTTTGTATCCGGGAGATACCCTTGTACCCCCTGGATCCATCACCGGAATGGGACGTGCAAGCAAGTCTGCATCTTGTTTAGCTGTCGACGACATGGAAGTATTTAATTTACTTTCACAACCGGACTGATTTATCTACCATGGAGCAATTACGCCACTACTCATAAAGTCTGACGTCATCCAAACCGCGCAGAAACAAGCTGCCACGTACCTAAGCCATGTATTTTTAAAGGCAAGGGGAACTATACCAATTTTCTGGAATATCTGGGGTAGGATGTCATATTAAAGTTAATAACCTGGATTCAACAAATTACGATGACAGTGTCTACTTTATACCGACGGTACACTCAATAAATATACGGAGCGGAAGTTCACTCCTATGAGTCCTATTCGAGTTTACTTCGTTTTAGAGTAGAAAACTACGCTAAAAAAACAATACCATTTTCTATCAAAAGAGCAATTCAGAGCTAAATGTAACTGTGGAGTGAACCCCAATCTAAATTCGGAGTGGATTCAACACAAAAAACAAAGTGATCCCTAGTATGACTTATAAAAGAGTGAATTCTCACTCCCTCCTTTGCACGAAGAGAGTACAATGCAAGTTTATATAGGCCATTTATTCTTAACAACATATTTCGTCATCAAAGCTCATTTCATACAAAAATAGATTAATAGGTTTCTCACCTTGTTTTATTTTTCATATAAAAATTTAATATAGAAAGTGTGAAATTGTGTCAGGATTCTCCGATGTCTTTTTAGATGTTCATGATTCGTAAGTAGAGCTACACCTTAACAAAAGTGAAATATCCACGTAACTTCGCATGCATTTTCTAAGATATGACTTTGTGAATCTACTGAAAGTTGTGAGGATCATTGATATTTGGGAGGAGCTGGGCTATACTTCAATGAAACAAATCAAACTTCATGTTAAAAGTGTCTGCTATTTACAATACTCCTGGAATATCGAAGATTTATGAAATATGAGTTTAGAACTTAACCAAAGATCGTCAGCCTACCCAACACCCTTCTCTTCAAAACTGTACAGATAATGAATTACCCCAGTTTAAAGAATTTTCTTAATCAATTATAAATATGTCTTTTCCATAATAACCATGATGTATTGCGAGAGGATTGATGACCTTGCATGAGTGCGTTTCATTATCAAAACAGTGTTTTCATGGATCTTCGATAAATCTATCGTTCCTTGGTAAATCCTTTATCATATCCCTGTTCATTTTATCTGGTTCAATGATATATGATCACTATCGTTATCACATTCTTGAGCATAATAGGTTCAGGTTTTCGGCTCCAAAATCAACTCACAACAAAAGAATAGATGCACAGGGCAGCAAGCTGTTTACGAATCAAATATGTTTATTTGTTAAGTTGATTGAAAAGCCGAGCGGTTTCAATCAATCATGTAATTCAACTATGACCTTGATAACATAACTCTCATTCTCTATAGTGATACATATTATATAGTGATATTTTTCTATTCATATCAATTTCACAATAACACGTATGCCTACACTTTACATAAAAAGCGCAGAATATGCATTGTAAAATCAAGTTCTCTCACATATCAATACTAAATGAATTTGCATTAATTGGGGAAAATCAAGTGACGTGTTCATGAGAAGTTCCGTGATGAATAAGGTAGATCTAAACTGATATGCACGGCGCTTAGATAAGAAAGTAATCACAATAAAAGACAATTCTCCCAGAGGAGAATCCTCCCTCTTTCTCGCGTTCTTTCTTTTGTGTATTTTAGACAGTAGGCCTATAAGTCCCGACGATCACTGTCTGGAAGGCAGTTACGCAACTCACATCTTCTCCATGAACCAAAATGCAGGACCACAAGATATTACAATTCTAGTATTCCATCAATTGTTCGATTACTAAATAGGAATCCCGACCTCCTCATATAGGTCTAGCTATTTCATCCTAAACCTCTATTGGAATTTGTATGTAGTTCTATGAATATAGTTTTGATAAATATGATTTTAATAAATAGAACTTTGATAAAATGTAGTTTTTAAGAATTTTATTTTGAGAAAAGAAATGTAATTTTTAGAGATATAATTTAGTTGAATGCAATTTTGATAAGTGTAATTTCTATATGTGCAAGTCGGTTTTTATATCAGGTATTGTATGTTTAAAACAATGATTAATAATTACATTTTCGAATCATCTCTTTATCATGTAATGTAGACCCCATTACTTGAACAGTTAGCCTTTTATTTCACTAATCAATGACCGGCCTTTAAACTCATAAAGAAACCATGTGAGACTGGATGTTTGCGATCTTACCCTTCAATCTCCTATCATTTTATTTATACGAAATTGATCCGATAAATTATTATAAAAGATATTCTCATTGCCAATCTATGCAACTCAGAAGAACAACGTATATTATCTGACTTTTTAAATTTAACTTTGATAAATGCAAGTTGATCAATGCAATAATTATTAATGTTATTTCAATAAATGTAATTTAATAAATGTAATTTTATGTTTTCAAGTCGGGTTTTACATCACGTATTCATAAAGATCATACATAACAATATTTAATAATTGTATTTTATCGATTCATTTCTGATATATACTTCATGTAAATGTTACATTTTAATCATTTAGTTTCAATTTTAATGATCAATAATAATTTTTCTACATTTTTACATTACCAAGATGTCCTGCACCGACTCTCAAACTGTATATCTGACCTTATACCCTTTGATTTTCTATTATTTCATATCCAAGTATGCTAACCGAACTCAATATTATTATTGTTAATCATTATTTATGATTTATGTACTATGTATTGTTTATATCTGGATTCATTTAAAACTGTTAAAGCATAATATGATATCTATGTCTATGGAATTATTTTTACCTTGTAAATTCACTTACATCAGCCTCCAGCTGTATTGTTGAATATTCGAATAAAACCTTATCAAATATAAGAAAATAATTAAAACAGTAGGTGATATTAATCGTATTTTGATGGTCAATCTATTATACAGTATGATAAACGGGCAAAACACTCTTTTTAAACATCACCCCCCCCCCCATCTCTCTCTTTCGTTCCCCCCCCCCCTCTCTCTCTCTCTCTTACTCTATACCCTCTCTCTTTCTCCCTCCCCAACTATAATGTCCCTCTCTTTGTCCATCTCTTTCGTTATTCCACTTACTATCTCCCTCCCTTTCTCTCCCTCTCCAACTCTCTCCCTCTCTTTCATTATTCCACTTACAAAATCGCCCCTCATTCTATTTCCATCTCACCCCAAGATACCCCCTCTCTCTCTCTCTCCCTCTCTCTCTCTCTCTCTCTGTATCTGTCTCTCTGTCTCATCTTTCAAGTTCAACCCCGACCTCATCTACTGAACCGTCATCCATGTACACACACGCATGCGCGCTACACTAATGAAATACGAAGTGCAAGCATTCAAGTGACCAACGGCGGGTGTAAAGCCTGCATACATACCACATACAGAGTGAGCAGCAGCGTCTCTGCATTCAGCCTTTTCACCTGTTAAGTACGTGAATAGCGGGGGAGCAAACTCTTGCATTATCTTGCGCTTAAAATGTATTTGAACATCTCGCGATAGCATATTAGCCCATTTCCTTTTCATCAATTTCACGGTGAAACACAAGGCAATCTTACAGATTCCATTCGCCTCGCTGGCTGCAACAACTACTATACAACCACCACAACATCGCAAATTAATATTTTCGCATTCCAGATCGAATTGATAGAAACACACGGATAGACACATGGACACATTTTGCATTTCAGAGAAAACGACCTCAGTTTTTCTCCCGCATCCTCACCATTTTCTCAAAAGCGAATTGCACGCTTGTTTCTGTTCCTCGCCGCCATCCTTGAACCTCTCCGTCTTTCTTTGTGGTCCTGATCCTCTCAGTATTGGCTTTGTTCATTGAAGTCGGTTGCACGTCTCCGCGAGAAGTAAGTAAGTATTCAACACTTCTCTGTTTTCAGATCTCCATTCCTTTCCTTCTCTCATTCCAAAGGTTAGCGCAATCGTCGGAAACGAATGTGCTCAAGTTGCATTTTTGTCAAAAGCCAATGAGTCGTCGGAAAACTCGTGGTTAATGTTTATCTTTTAGTAATTGTTTGTATGTTTTAGGAAGGAATGGTGATTAATTTGAATCAATATAATATAGGCCTATTCAAAACATTTATGCTCATAATATTCAATTTCTCAAATTTTAAGTAGGATTATGAGGTGAATCTGATTCTAGGTTTACGAGACATCGGTTAAAACGAAAATTTCACATTTCGTTTATGGGCACTTTGGACTCCTCTGGCGTTATTTTCATCGACTCTTGTGAAATAACCATGTTCACTGTACTTTTTATTCACTCGTGAACGCTTTCGTTTTATCCATATTTATTTGATACTTGCGAACTGGCATTTCCCTCCATAGCATTAGTGTATATATAAGTACACAGGTTAGTTCTTTGTGCATTAATTAATTCCGAGCTTAATTAATTATGTCTTTCACTCAACCTGAAAAGGACAGAACGCATGTAGTTTCCAAGAAGAAAGATGCATCCAGATGTAATATTCACATGAATGGAGAAGAGGTAAAACAAGTTGAAAAATTATGCTACCTTGGAGGTTTGATTACCTCAGATGGGAGGAGTGATGCAGAAGTAAAGAAACGAATTGCACTTGCAGAGGAGTCATTTACCAACACGAGAAACGTTAAGAAATCGAAATCTAAAAATGTCCACTAAAATCCGGGTTCTGAAATGTTATGTATGGCTCGTCCTCCTGTACGGCTGCGCCGGAGAGCTGGATGTTGAATACAGTCATCCTTTGACAGCAGAATTCAAGTAGCAGAAATGTGGTTCTTAAGAAGAATGCTTAGGATACCTTGGACTGACAGAATATTAAACGAAGAAGTGCTCAATATAAGGCACGTGTGTATAGATCCCTCCTCAACATCATGAGGAATTGAGGAAAGTACATCTTCAGTTTGTTGGGCATATTATGAGAAGAGAAAGCACAGAAAAAAGGATACTGACAGGAAATATTGGGGGAAAGATTTATAAGCAGAGGAAGACAGCGCATGAATTAATTCCTTGAAATGAAACAAATGTGGATGCGGTAAGACCGTGAGGGTTGCGGTTTAACCGTTTTTTTTACCCTTACAGAAACAGCCATCACTCATCATTATATTACATGTATTCATTCATTATGCATTGAATCAACCCTGTAAATTGATCTGATAATGTATGAAAAATTATTTTTAACCTTTACGGTCTATGATATACGTATACGTAGCAATAAAAAGGATCGTTCATTGAACTATCACTGAATAGTACTTTGAATAGTATTTGGAAAATAGTTTTCTTTATACAACACCTAAGTAAATCCTTGTCATTTGATTGGAGGATTGTTGGTCCCGTGATATTCAATAAATAATATTATATACCTCACTTTAGAAATCTAGCCATCTGATTGGTAGAAATTGGAGTCGTGATTTCAAGGCATGTCCCACTCACAGGGCATAGCAATAGCCCACAGGGCCTAGTTAAAAGTTTCTATCCTCATCCTGATCCTCCTGCGATCCCCATTGGCTTACTTAGTTTGTGCGGAGCGCGCGCGGCATTCCATACATTTGTTGTGCGATTAATTTGGGATCACAAGTAATGAAGGTTTGAATCTGGATTTTTAATACTTTCACCAATTTGGCTTGATCGCACAATGCACGTACTCCCAGTAGACTGCATAGGGATATGCGTGTAATCTCAATGGCCAACTAAGCAGGTAGCTGAGACTGCAAGTTTATCAATACAGGCTTCGATAGCGTAAACAAACTTGATTACCATGCATGATTGACCAGTAAGTCGCCAACAAAATTATTCTATGACTCTGTTTTCAGTATATAAAAGTTATAATGACTGCTTTAATATTCGAGGCATAGTTGTTTTGGGGGCTCTCGGGGAGATTACATCGTGCTATCACCCCTCGGCACGCCTCGGGATGATGGCACGATGTAACCTCCTCTTGAGCAATAAAAACAACTATGCCTCTCATAGCAGTCATTATTCAGAGGCGGCCCTCCCGGGGGGGGGGCAGGGGGGCACAGTGCCCTCCCACTTTTTCAAGCACCCAAAAAGTGCCCCTTTTTACATAGAAAAAGTGCCTCTTTAACTTTGTAACAAGTGCCCCTTTTTACATAGGAATAGTGCCCCTTTTACTTTCACAAGTGCCCTTATTAATTTGTAAAAGTGCCCCTTCCCCTTTTCAACTCTGATAAGTGCCCCTTTTCTTTGGTCACGTACCCCTTTTACTTCGACAAGTTCCCATTTTCCTTGCAATAAGTGTCCATTTTCCATTCTCATAAGTGCCCTTTTTAATCTCTTGTAAGTGCCCCTTTTCAGGTACGAGAAGTGCCTCTTTTCACCTTTGATACGTGCCTCCTTCACCTTTGATAATTACCCTATTCAAATCTGAGAGGTGCCTCTTTTACTTTGACAAGTGCCCCTTTTCCTTTGTAAGAATTGCCTCTTTCCTTTTAATAACTACCCCCATTTTAAAGATACTATGTCCCTTTTGCAGCCAACATCAAATTCTGTAGAACTTTGCAGGAATTATGAATATGTCATGTATGTCCTATCTGTGAAATTTAAACGTTAGCAGTGTCCTAATATTCAAATTATGCAAGGAAACCCGTTTACTTGCTAGACTTCACTGTCAGACACTATTGAGTGACTGACTGGCTTTTTCATCTTTGGTAATAACATACATAAAATGAGCTGTAAAGGGTACATGAGCATTTGTCTACATCAATAACCCACTTCTTGTAATGGCCAAAATTAAACTGATTGAATCTTTGCGCAGCATAAAACGTACAATGGTCTGAAAAATCAGACTATTACTTACTGGCTCTATAGCTCCTAAGTCGATTCGACAACTAATACTCGTTATTTTCCCACTTACGGCATTTTCAAGCCCCCCCCCCTTTTTAGGGAAGTTCTAAATTAGTATTGTCTTTCAAATGCCGTTGGAATTTAACCTTTTCATTTTTTGGCCTGCAAATGGGACATAGTACCTTTAACTCGGATAAGCGCACCTTATATTTTCACATGTGCCCCTTTTCCTAATGATAAGTGCCCCGATAAAAAAAGCCCCTTCCCCTTCTCATAAGTGCCCCTTCTCTTGTAAATGACCCTTTTCAAGTACGAGAAAATACCCCTTTTCACTTCAGATAAGTACCCCCTTCACCTCCAATAAATGACCCCTTTAATAGGAGCAAAGCATAATTTGTTGAAAGATGTTGTATAAAACAAATAATGAATGTTTTTCATTCGTTCAATAGTGCAAATATTTTCATTCGTAGAAAGATAACGATAATTCTATTCAACTCATGAAAATATTTGCACTATTGAACTCATAAGCATTCATTATTTGTATATTAGTACCTTAGCATGGATTTGAAAAGGTAATTCATCGTTATTGTGCATTGAATGAAAGCTCAGTATGCCTTGATAATGTTTGCAAAACAGTATTGTGTTTTACCTTTAAAAGATTAAGGCTTATAATACCTCGGTGTAGATAGATGTGCATGTATATACGAACTATATTTGTTTGCATATGCAGTGTAAATCATGTTATATCGGTCTGTAGGACGAAACCATCATTCTATAATTAATTACACCGTCATAGAAACTTGAGCTCCAGAGAGATCGAAACCTATATTTAGATGTAGTAAAACACATTGAATCGTCCGTTTCCTTTATGTAGGCCTACACGACTATAACCATGAACATACACAACCTCCCGACTTGTCCAACACTTCCTTGATCGATGTATTATTTCTGGTGCTGCAAAAATGACAACATGAACTGAAATAGAATTATATACCCAAAATAATTTGATTGTAGACTTTCTATCAAGTCGTTTTACAGACTATACCATCATTATTATATTATTATTATCTATGTTTGTGTGTCTTGTACTTTGTATGCAAACGGTATGAACGGCCACTAATATATCATCAGAATAGAAGTCTGCGCTTTGAGTAGATACACAATAGCCTTTTCAAAATAAAAACTACATTGTGTTTATCTAACGGTGCATATACCGGAAAGAAATTTTATATCCATCGATGGTAGTTTGTATTGTATAGCATGCTATAGCCTTCTTCCATAAGGGAAGTGTCAGCCTACACAAACCACGGGAGGTGTCCTTTACTCAAGACAGCAATGTCGTTACCCTCGATTTCTCATCAATAACGACCGTTTACTCTCCGACATTGTCTTCTTTATTAAAGGTACTAACTATATGTCCCATTTGCAGTCCCCAAAAAATGAAAATGTTAAATTCCAATGGCATTTGAAAGATAATACTGATTTAGAACTTCCTTCAAAATGAAAGGGCTGGAAAATGTCATTTTGTGAGAAAATAACGACGATTAGTTGTCGAATCGACATAAGGGATTGCAATCGCTTATGTAAATAGTCTGATTTTCAGACCCTTGTACCGAATGGGCGTATGTTTTCTGCTGCGCAAAGAATCAATCAGTTTAATTTTGGCCATTACAAGAAGTGGGATATTGATGTAGACAAATGCTGCATGCAGGCCCGTAGCCATCACACACCCATCCTCATAGACCCCTCCCCAGGACGTCGATCAATTACATGTATGTGCCCCCCCCCAAAAAAAAAAAAAAACATCAAACTCTGGCTACGGCCCTGGCTGCATGTACCTGTTACAGCTCATTTTATGTATTTTATTACCAAAGAAAAAAAGAAGTCAGTCAGTCACTCAATAGTGTCTGACAGTGAAGTCTAGAAAGTAAACGGTTTCCTTGCATAATTTGAATACTAGGACGTTGCTAACGTTTAAATTTCACAGATAGAACACACATGACATATTCATTATTCCTGCAATGTTCTACAGAATTTGATGTTGGCTGCAAATGTGACATAGTACCTTTAAAAAACCTCACCCCAAGAAATAAATGTACTTATTCTGAGAGATTTATTATATTCTTGCCCATTAATCTACAAGATTCCACACCAAAGTGTATGAGAGAGGCATAAAGCAAGAATAATGTACAGTTTCTCAGCACGACATGGGCATCGCCATTTTCTTGATAATGTGACATACTATGTGAAGTCGTTTATCAAGTAAATGTATTCAAATTTATGGTCTTGTGGATGCTTCCTTCCCAGGTGTTGTGGTGATGAAGCATTTCATTCACCTGCTAGTATCCGTTGTACTATAATTGCCAGAACGCAAATTGCATAAATAAGTTGGTGCTCTTCTGGGGTGAAGGTTTCTCATAAATGAAATAGATTTTCAACTGCTATATTTTAGTATTTTTAAATGAATACGTTACAATTGTTCTCCTGTTATATATTTTCCAACACATATAATTGTTATCTTCTCGGCTATGATTTTTCCTTTTTGTTATTGATTTAAAAAGTCTTTCCAACTAAAGCTTGATGCATGATACATGTACAACTTCACCTCGTACGTCAGATTTTCAAGAAAATAGCTGCGCCCATATCATGCTAACAGGCGTCACATCATGCCAAGAATATCTTCATTTGTATATCTCTTGGACATTTTCGTTAATAATATTGTACATCAAAGGGCAGGAATACATCTCATTTTTCAGAATACCTACACTATTTTGTTTGGGTGAAGTTTCCTTTAATTTCAGTGTGGCATGACTCAGAAGTCAGAATCAATATAAGTGCTAGCATTTAAAATTTGCAGATAGATCAATAATTTCACTAATAACAACAGAAACCATTATAAACTGTTGTTTAATCAATATTTAAATGATTAATTTCCTTATACATTTCCGTATACTTAACTGGGCGTTGTGGCGTGCGCCTGTAATCCAGCTAACAGTGGAAGTTACATACTGATTCAGCCGAGGACGCAGGTTCGAAACTGAGTCACGTCTTTCGGATGGTGACGTTAAAGGTCGGTCCCCAGACGTAAATAATCATATCTGATTGATACACGTCTGTAAAAACACAATACACACGTATACATTTCCGTATACATCGGCTGTTCATCTCTTGTAGGTATGCATGTAGTATGTTATTATATAGCCTATGTAAAGCTCTAAGAGACATTATCGATGTATTAAGCGCTATATAAACCATGATTATTATTATTAGTAGTAGTATGAAGTACTCCCTTTTTCTTCTTCATGTTTTAAGTATTTTTGTTTCAGTTTTGTTTCTTCATACTTTCATACTTTGAAAAAAGATACCGCAGTATGATAGGCTTCATTTGATTTGATTTGATTTGATTTTCTTCTGCATTCATATAGTAACCAGTTTTTCGATAACAATAGTAATATCAAATACGATTATTTTTCTGACAGTGAATCATAATTAAGCAAATATATATAACAATTGTTATTTTCAAAAACGAAATGATAAACTGTCATAAATACTAAATTTCATCAAACATTATACAATTATTGGCGGAAGAAGGACTATTATCATTGTAAGCAGATTGCTTGAAAATAAGACAGCCCCAGACAAAACTCATGAAATAGATTAACACATAATTTTATTAAGCAGAATGGATAAGTAATTGAAAATACAAATTATAAGGATGATGATATTGACAATGCAGATGAGGATGATGCTGAGGACGATGATGACGATGGCGATGACGATGACGATGATGATGATTTGGTTACATGTACGGCAGCAATTAACATACGACTAGATCCTTTCACTCATGTTTCTCATCTGCCTTTTAGATAAGAAATTGAGCACTCTACTGCAACCAGGTGATGATGAATAAAGTATTTGATTTTCATGACACCATTATGCCAGTATAACGCTTACCAATGCCGAAGCGAGAGTCCAGAGGGCCCAGACGTTGAGGGAGCACTGTCATGGGGGAGTCGCGTACTCAATGGATAGAAAAAGAATTATCAACATAATCAGGGCCATTGATTTGAGGATAGTATGAGGGAAGGGTCGTAGTTTCTTTACCCGCTTTTTCCTTTTCTGTTTTTTTTCGTTCCTTTCTTTCGTTCCTTCGTTCATTCGAAAGGGAGTGGCACTTGTCGCGTTCCCCCATGCACATCTTTCCCTTGTAGCTACACTACTGTCCCTTTTACCGTGTGGAAGGATGGAAGAATGGTTGTAGAAAGAGCTTGTCTCTATCATGTGCATAGTCCCTATCAAAACAAAAGCATGCAAGCCATCAGCGAATTCTTTGGATGTGTCATGATTATGATAAAGCTGTACTTGTCTTCTGAGTAAATGTATTTATGGATGTCATTAATAAACTGAAATGAATTTTACTTCGACATTACTTGCAAAGTATGTACTATTATTCAGTGGAGGAAACCGAAACGGAAAATCGCTTCAGGGGACACTCGACCACAAGACTTGACCAGTTAGATTAATTAAGTATGCGAAATTGTATTTTAATGCCGGACGGGACAGGTACACTGATTTTTTTGCAGCTGGCGCACGCGGTATGAATATTAAATGCCACGCCACATTGGCTATATTAGCATGATAAGTGTCTTGATTGATTAGTGGCAACGCGCTGGGATAGGGGAAACATGATGCATGTGCCCCCGTTGAATGCCCCTACCCCCAAAAAAAATTATGAAGAGGGTAAGCTTTTCCAAGATCCCCACTGGATCGTTCTCTTCGCTCTCTCGCCTTTCACGCACCTTTTCAGAGCAGTGTCCCCTCATGACTACGGTACACTCGCTATATGCCACTGACAATACGGTTAAATGCGCATTGTTTTCTGTCCTTACTATTACTTTTCCTTTTATAGCAGCCTTTTTGTTCCAATCTGCTATACTAGATGGATTTCCTCAAATGTGAATATAAACTTATTTAATTATACCATGAAGAAAAAAAACAGTACAGAAAAGCAGAAATCTAAGCATAAATTCTTTTGCAATCTAAAGATGTTCCCGACTTTCCTTTGTAAGTATGACATAACTAGTATAAAACGGCTGGAAAAACAATTATATTTCTATCTAAATTGGTATTCCATTTCGACCATAAAGTCAATCCGGACAATTGCTCATCTATAATTCATCACATTTTGGGGTTGCGTAGGTCTGTTTATGATTTTGAAATATTCACCACTTAAAAGTGTCTTTTTGTGGCAACAGTAATATCCATAAAAATGAGGTTAAAGTTAAACCAATCTAATATTTTGAATCGCATTCTAATGTATCCTTAATGGCATCGTTTAACAATGTTAAATCTGAGATGCATGGCCCTACGCGTTATCAGTGTCTGTGATATGGTGTAATATTGAAGCCCTAAAAAAATTGCGCTTCAAAATGATCATGAAGTGCCTCAAAAAAGTAAAAATCTTTGAGTGACCGGTTTTTCCATACTCATTTCATTGATAATCAGACAAAAGTCATGGGATTCCTGACTGAACTAAAGATTTATAATTATGATTGCAGCATGAGCTAAATCCAGGATTTTGTTTCAGAATCTGAGGCAATGTTACCGAGTCACTTTAAGGCTTCATCTGATGTCAATTCCATTTCAAAATGGCCGCGGCATATGAAAAATCATCACCCCATCCAGACAATGGATCACTTACCACACTTGATTCCATCATCATATCAATTGTATCTTGTCATTTATTTGTATTTTCGGATGATATAGCAAACGTGTGCACCGACAGATATATAAATTCTCATTGCCTATATAATTTTTTCACCGAGGACAAAAATTTCGCTAATCGGACGAGGATAATATTAACTCGGACTTTGGATATGGATACGCGTATGTTGTATTATCGTTCAACAATTTGTGAGCATTATTTTCATTGGAGAACCTATTGAAGAAGACTGAGAACAATTTTGATTAATGCTAATGATTCAAGCACAAAGTATATGCATAAAATCATTCTTTTGAATGACCTTAATTATGCTTATGCCTCTTAGAAAAGTATTCGTGTTTGAAAGAAAGAAAAAAATCTTTAGCATAGTGATGTCTTTTCTTTTAAATTTCTATTGCAGAGTTCAAAGAATGAGACAGTTCTAGGAGCATCGTTTTCATTGGAGAGCCTATCGAAGAATCTGAGAATGAATTTGATTAATGCCAATGCTCATTATAATTAAGATAGCGCCCTTTCCACTACACGTAACCGTATACAGTGTCGCTAGACTCGCTAGTATAGTCATGTATACATGAAGTAACTGATCAAGTTACCCCGGTGATTCGATTCAGCTACTATTTCGTCCATTGCACTCTCACTACTCCACCAGGCCAGGGAGCCTTCCAGTCAGTCGCCCATTGAAGTACCTGTATTTGAATTACTTTGTTCTAGTGCTATGAGTCATTCTGATCACTACTCAGAGACAAAATTATTATGGAAATGTGGCATATCTTTTACTTTAGATTGGCACAATGTTAAATCCACGTGAGATTAGGAATGAGCAGATGGAAAAAACGCATTTTTTTTCTTTCTTTTTATATACTCCAGACTTGTTTCGCAATGCAATGCATGCACTGACTATGTGGATAAGCCTTCGTTTTTATTAATAAAAAGAGTGGAGAGATGTGCATGATGTCAACAGCTCGTACCGTGTACGTGGAATAGAGGATTAAAGGGGCCCTCTTTTAAACCCATCTCACATTCAAACGCAACCCTGGCGAAATGGCAATTAGGATGAGGTCCAATACAATCATTCCTAGTTTCTCGTCAATTCCTCCATCCCTTTTTCGGTTGCCATCTTTGTAGAGATTTGTTCTGAAATAAAAAAAAATAATAATCTGAGGACATCTAGACATTGGGGTACCAAAAATGAAGGTAATTTTGAAATGTTTTGAGCATCTAGTGCATGTACAAATGAAGTGAAAGAGAGAAAGATCATGTTGAAAATTTGGCCTGATTTATAGTATTTGTATATAGAGAAATGATTCCAAATATAAAATATATATAAACCTCCTCCTAGTCGTTTTCGAAAAAGCAGGACGATAAACTAGGAATCAATTTGATTTGGCCTAATAATTGTGAAGGAATATAATATATAATCTTCCTTGTATCTGATGGATGGCTATGGATGTATACCGTCGTGGTCGGGCTTCGATGGGAGACAATGTCCAACGAATCGTGTACGGTGTCGGGCCGATTAATTGTCCCGACTCGTAGGATTGTATATTATATAGGATTACGTTACGTATTAACATGATTACGACTGTGAGGAGTAAGAAGCTCTGCTGTGTAGTGTGTCTCATATAGAAATGTGATGACGTTCCGATACAACAGTCCAACATGAAATTACAATACGTCTATAGAATAGTAAATATAGAAATATCGTTATTTAAACCCTTTTAATATATTTTTTTTTCTAATTTCCCAACCCTTTTACATTGACACTTAGTTCCGAAACACACAAATTGCGCTCTGTGCATGTTCACAATTTTCACGTAAAGAAAAATATCGTTATTTTATCCCTTTTAATATCTTTTTTTTTTCTGATTTCCCAAACCTTTTACCTTAATTTCTTTTACATTGACCCTTATTTCCCGAACACTCTGTGCAAATTGCGAACTGTGTTCACAATTTTCACGTCAAGAAAAATACTGCAAACTCTTCACCGATGCAAACGAAATTTACAGGAAAAACATGTTTTTACAATGACAGGGCACTCAGGAAGAACGGCACTGATGCTGATGAGGCCTCCCTGGGTAAACAAAATTGTTATTATTATTATTATTAAAACCTATTATTATTAAAACCATTTTATAAGTATGAAACCATTTTATCAGACGCGGCTTTTTATCACCTAAAGTTCACAAGAACTGAGCTAATGAACTCTTGGATACAAAGAGGTCGAAGTGGAACGGATTATTTGTAGGCAGTGACGGATCCATGATTCTTTAACAGGGGACGGGGAAGTATGTGTCTGAAATTTGTAACAGGATGAAAAATATTCATATTCATATTCATTATTCATATAATTATATTATTCATATATTATGGAGATTCGTCTTGTTTACATGCATTACAAAAGGAAACCATTTATACATAGTCAAAACAAAAGGACAACGGATGCATACTAATGGATTCATAATAATGGATAACATAATGTAGTGAGTTTATCACAATTTACATAGCCATAATTAAAATGGTTCTCGGATTAATTAGCGGCATACTTCTTTGTCGGTGACATATGCCCCTATGCCATTCCCCTGGGTCCGCTATTGGTAGAATTGTTTAGGTATATATATTATTTGAATTACAAATTAATGACATGTATAGAAACACAATTGTCGCCCTTTTTTATAATTTCATTAATATATCGAATATTGTGTAAATATTTGGGTCTGAAGTACAATTTTATGACATGGAAGCAAGCATTTTTATGAAGTGTTTGATGGGCACTATGCCAATCAATAATTATACATGTGTTCTCGTGTAATGTCAATCCATTTCGGGCCAGGAAACTTTGGGAATTTCGAGAACAGTTCCATGGAACCAGTTAAAGAAACGGAAGAAAAATACGAAATAAACCAAAATGATATCACCAACACGATGAATATGATAAACACTTGGATTCTGGTATAAGAAGTGGTCCGATACTTTTTAGCTTTGACGTCTGTTCTGTCAATATTTTGTCTTCTTGTAACAAGGATATCCGCGTCAAGTGTTGTTATATTGCGTTTTTTTAAGGCTCGTTCAGATATGACGCGGAAAAACCGCGGCGGTTTTTTTTAATGATGACGTAGAATGTAATGCGCTTCACATATTTTATGTATCTTATAACACAGAGCTCAGTGAAGACGCGCAAGTCCTTTGTTGCGCGCAGTTGTCATTGATATTTTTACACGTTTAATAAAAATAAAATAAAATAATAATAATGCGGTTTTTGTTTGAGTATGTTTGTTGTTGTTTTTTCCGACGGTTTACCACGCCACATCTATATACCATTTCAAATGTATTCAAACTATTTTAGAAAAGCATGCACAAGGTAGCATGGTGTTTGTAAGTATGGTCGCGATGATATTCCTGGGGTAACCTATTACAGAGTAGACCAAGCACTTAGCCAATATGATTAATTTATCATTTTATGATACACCTGCAATATTAGCTTATCCTTGGAATCGCTTCGTCCACCGTAGCTTGTCATCGCTTTGCATTCATTACATAGTTCATGTATTGTTTATTCAGAAATAATTCAGTAATGATCATTTAATGATGAAGAGAAAGTATGATAAATAATTTGTTTACAATATTTTCATTTCTAAAGTGAGGTAAATGGAGAGAAGCCATCCATCATGCAACACATCTTGTATTTTAGTGCACAATATTACTTAGAGGATTGATTATTGGGATTTTTACATTTGTCTTAATGCAAACCATACAACACTTAAAAGGTAAATGGTTAACTCGCACTCGTCATGGGTATCGCGTGTATGGAAAATTCTGACATCAAACCTATGATGTGGCACATTGCTACTGGTGCTAATATGATTAATTAGTAAACATACACATAGCATGCGTGTACTTTCCACAGAATACTTGTGAGGAGGGGGCTCAGTAGGCTAGTAGAAGTAGAATATAAATTTTGTCTACGTAAGCGATATCAGAGATAATAAGCCATGACAGTGACTATACGATAACAGTCATGACAATAACATAACATGACAAAAGCATAACAATAACATGATAATGACAATGAAAACGAAAATGGCAATGAGAGTGACAATAACACCGGGCAATAACATTTATTCTGATGATCTGATGAAAAGTTGCGGCGTGGCGCAATCGGATCGGGGTCTGGCTCCCATGCTTGACTGTATGGGAGTCACACCCTATGCACTACGCGACACTTCTCGCAAAAGTATGGTGTAAACCTGGTGTTTAGTGTGCCTGCATACAAAACTGGTAATCTTTCTACAGATCAACACTTTGATGACTTTATTTGTTCAAAGATTTGTTATCTTTCATTATAATGCTTAAACACTTAAACTTTGTGTTGTTGTTTTTTTTTTCATTTTAGAAATGTAAACAAGTTACATGATACTGTATTATTTTGTTGTATATATGTAAATACAAAACAAACCAGTTTTACATTTATATGTATAAACAAATTATTTTAAAAAATGTTGCCACAGAATGGAACTAGGCTCGACTAGCACTTGTGCTAACCTCTAGTTCCCATTAACAACTTCACCTAAATATAGTAATACACATATTTACGTACATATCTTTTGTACATTTAATAGTATGCAAAGCTTTGTCTAAATATCGTTTTAAAACCGTTACTGTTCAATCAACATTACTCTTATGTTATGTATACATGTATCAGTATTATTCTTTGCATTGTATGATTGTTCATTATTATGTACTGTCATTATTGTGATGTGTTGTTTGTAATAAATTTAATTCAATTCAATTCAAGATCTTTGTGATATCCCTTTGAAGAATAACAATAGAAGAAGAAGAAGAAGAAGAAGAAGAAGAAGAAGAAGAAGAAGAAGAAGAAGAAGAAGAAGAAGAAGAAGAAGAAGAAGAAGAAGAAGAAGAAGAAGAAGAAGAAGAAGAATCCTTAAAAAAGGAGCAATGATGAGCAAGGTATTGATTGTAAAAGGGAACAAATTCATTCAAAATAGTGCATGTTACATGTTATTACATGACTGTTATAGCTGTTTTAATGCCAATAAAATGTATCAATTTATGTCAAATTGATTTCATTCTCTGAGTCCAAAATGACTTTGTGATGTATTCATAAGGTTAATAAAGATCACTATCATAAACATTAATTCAACACACGTTTTTTCTTCTTCTTCAATATGTATCGTTGCAGATTGAAGAGAAATCGAATTTCCCGAGAACAATCGACGTGAAGACGTTTCAAGTAAGAGGAGATGACCGTGTTCTCACAGGATTCCGGCTGGTCTGCGGTCCCTGTAAGTAAAATGAATTAAATAATACATTTTTTTATTTGAAGAAGAATAAAAGAAGGGGAAACTCGTAATTTATTCCGGCGACAATTACTCCGTTTTTTTAAATAACCGTTAAAAATATTGGGTTAGGTTTTCGGTTTTGGGTAATACATCGGTCACCGTGACAAACCGATTCAACATTGACCCAAAACCGACCCATAATGTCATTAAATTAATGGAGTTTTTGTCGTCGTTCTGGGTCGGTCTATTTGATATGACGTGGGTGTTATTATTAATATAGGGATATATGGAACAGGTTTAGTATGAAGATGGATCCGAGGTTGCAGTCGACAGGAACATACAAATAATTAATGAATTTTGTTTTAGTTTGGTTTGGTTAAGTTTAGTTTAGTTTTTTTGTTTTTGCTTTTTGAGGGGACGGGGTTATTCATAATGAAAAGTAATATTTTTATTGCCATATTAATCAATGCTCACATAGAGCGTTTTATCCTTTCTTGATGGGTTCTGCAAACATGATCGCAACTACTTTCGAAAAATCAACATATTAAAGGCAATTTCAATAGCCTTGTGCCTCACCAATAGACCAGTTCGTAGTTAGCACATGGTACAAATGGCCCCAAATGTCCACATATCTTTTACTCATGGAGAAGTCCCCCGCTTTGTGTTTTTTAGAATAATCAATGCCACAGTCATGTATGTGCTTCATGAATAGCTTTTGTTTGCCCTCTTGTATCATAGAATGTACCGTCGGACGTCGGTGCTCAAATGAATATTAGGGACTTCTTTTCACAGGTGACCCTACTTTGGGTTGATAGGTGGCGCTGTAACAGGGAACCCGCTTTGCTCGAAACAGAAGTTTTGTGCTTTATGAGCGCAAGCCTTCTCAGACGGTGGAAATGATTGTCGAAGAATTTGATTCAACTGATTAATCAAACCTTTAGCGGTGCAGTATCCATAATAGGCATATAAAAGTCTGACGCATAATTATCATAGAAAATTACTATATGTTTAGATTTTTTTTAAACAAAAAATTACGGTTGAAATTGAAAACTGAGAAATTTGGTTTGTATACATGTGTATTGCCAATGGGAGTGCAGATGCATACTTTGTGATTAGCTTCAGTGGCGTACAGCTGAAGGAGGCAGGGGGCACGTGCCACACCTCACCAATCAAACGGCGGGGGTAGGAAAATAAGAAGAGAAAAAATAGAAAGGGATGGTAAAATGAACATGATAAGAGAATGATAGGATCCTCCCACACCGTGCTCCTAATCAGCGGCCTTGTTGATGCACATCCAAATTCCGGTAACCCCCCACCCAATTGTAGCCCATGGTGCCTTTGCCTTCTCAATGGTTGGGCCTACGCTATGCCACTAATAAGCATTCCCGTTTAGTCAAATAAAAATAAAGGGTTTTTACTTAAAAACCCTTTATAATATATTCTTCCATTTCCATTATCCTTTTTATTGGTGATTTTTTTCTTCTTCACTTTGTATGCCAGTAGGCCATTGAACATGTTATCAATACATAGAAAGTACATCTACATCTACATCTACTATAAAAGCTCCATGCCCAACTTGAGCAAAACTACATGTACTCTTTCTCATAAACATACTGGTGCCTTCGAGCTAGTACTAATTTTTTTTTCTCCTAAAATTATCAACAACATTCGTTTCCACCTGCTGTAGGATATTTCTGTTGAGCTGGATGAATATACATCATAATGAAAATGAGAATAAATTCTGTACTCGAATCTCAGCGTGCACGGGACAACAATAACTGAAAAGACTCAGCAAGAATTCACACAGTGAACAATGATTCTTCAACATCGTCTGGATTCATATACATGTATTCTGTGTACAAAAACGTATATCATCTGCTTTTTTTGGAGGCCTGGACATCGTTGACGTTGCATATGAAGAGAGTTGTCCATATTCTCTTCCCGAAATACAATATATGTTTCTCAGTCGGTAACGAACGTTTCATGCAGTTTTTTTCCTTCTTCTCGGTTGACTTTCTTGGAAAATATTTACTGTCATTTGCTTTTTACTGTCTGCTCATCAACAACGAATGAAGAGGAAAATTGTATAATGATACGCCGAGGTATGTATGAGGTGCGATGAGGTAACCCGACCTATGTTTAGTGTGGAAGCAAAATCACCTCTGCCTGGACCTGCTTCGTCGATCTTGAGTGAGTCGTGACTTCCATTGATTAGATATTATTTTATGAAATACCTCCTCAAGTTACTTGACACCTGGTAGGTGTAGACACATGTACGTTCACCAAACCTTATAGTCCCTATGAAAACTGGCGCTAGATAACTACGCCATAATATTGAAAGGAGAATGAATTGCCTTCATGATGAACGCGTGTGAACTCTGATGAACTATTAATGTTCGGACATCGATGAAATACTATCAATGATTGAGAGTGAACGTTCTTGGTTTTGAATCGTTCGTGTGTACATGATTTAATAGCATAAAGCCTTGAGAAGAAGGCAATATATTGGGAAAATGATATATAAACCAATTGGAAGACGAAAGCTCGATTAGCTTAACCCGCTATTTTTCTGCACTGGCAATCTTATCGCAAATGTTCAATATGCATGTTCGGCATCCACAACCATTGCAACAATGCTCGATAAATCAGGCTGAATTCTGTGCCGAGTCGGAATTGTGATTTTTAAAAGGGGCTATCATTCATCGTAAAATTGACCATCCTCACTGCAAAATCTTTTGAATTTTGCTTAATATCTGAGGATGTCCGAGCTCGACATCGTACAGTGTCTTCGTGGTCGGTACCTCTACCCAACCACGAGATCGCCTTCGGAGTCCTTGATGAGGCATGAAAACCGAGATAATTCGGCAGGGTCACTAGACTTGTCACAAACGAACTATACCAAGGCTGGTAGTCCGAGTCAATCTCCAATTCGTAAAAACCAGTCTGATGTTCAGTTTCCAACGATGCCCGTCTACGACAGCAGAATGACGAGGAAACCATCTCTAAAAAATCTGATGGAATTTACAAGCACGGTAAGACCATAATGACAATGTAAGTTACAGCCCACTAGACCAACAATGTCGGTTTCGCAGCCATACTGACCTCTTTTTTGAGGGTTCACTGAAGCGACAGCCCACAGGACCGACCATGGGCGGATCCAGCCGGCGGCAAGGGAGGGGGCCAGAGAGGGGGCCTAATTCCTGAGAAAATATGTAGCGGCCAGCCAGCCGGTGAATAAGCGGGGCGTGTAATTTTTATTTTTTTGGGCCCAATTCGTGAAAAATATTTAGCGTCGTATCAGCCACCCCCGTTGACCAAAAAAAAATTATCCCCCCTGGATCCGCCACTGGGACCGACAGCCAACTAGCCCAAATTTTCTGTCTTTCTTTTATAATCTTTGTTTTGTCGGTCTCGTAATCTGTCGCTCTACTGTCCACGGTCTACTGTCTACGGTCCACTGTCGGTAGGCTGACCCCGACAATGTAAAGTGGCAAAATTCGTATATTATTATACTAACAATTTATACATTCAGGAAGGTTATCACAATCTATTCTTTAAGAAAAAGGGGACTTCCCATCCATTCGTGTGCAATACCGATTCTTGGTCCTCTCTTACCAATGGAGTTTCCAGGCCTTTGGTATATTTTTTATTCACCCCCCCCCCCCAAAAAAAAAATGTTCTGAGTCTCATCCGGTGAGTAGTTACACAAATATTGTAATCTGATATTTTGTGGTAAAGTTATCCGATGCACACAAACTCACGCAAACAGATGTTATTTACGTCAAATCAACTTTTTACAAAAAAATTCTTGCTGAATTTTCCCACGTGGAATTGCCCCAATTGCCAAAGAAGTAGTGATATACACTGATAAAATACAACATGGCGTTCATACACGTTGTTGCCTTTGGGATGCTGAGGCCAAGGGGAAGGTGTAACGAGTAGGCTACAAGATATAAATTATAATGTTATATTTTTGATGAATGGTATCCTGTTCAGTGATTGGTCAACATAGCATCATGTGACCAAACATATTATTGCTATGATGTTACCAATAAGAAAAATAGTATTATACTACGGCTATTTTAGGTAACGAACAATCCATTATCAACTGTCAATAGTTTGTGGCTGGGTCGCTCCCCTGTGAGCTGTCCCTATGCAAATTGATTTCAGCGATACGAGGCTTTAAAACCATATCAATGTCGCCCCCTGGCGGTTTTCTTGCGTTAGTGCGTAAAAGAACTTTGGAACCAAAATCACCAGGAATAATAATTAATATAAGCAATTTGTTTACTGCCAGGGGCGTCGCTAGAGGGGGTTGTGGGGGGTGCGACACCCCCACCTGTCAGGATATTGTCGGTAAAATTGCGCTGCCGTCCGGAAAAATTAGAAAAAGGGGGAGGGGAAAAAGGAAAGGGAAAGAAAAGAAAAAAAAGAAAGGAAAGAGAAGAGAAGAAGAAAAAAAAGAGAAAAAGAGAAGAGGAAGGAGAGGAAAGAAAGGAAAAGAAAGAAAAGGAGATAAGGAAAAAAAAAGAGAAAAGCGAAACAAAAGAAACTGGGATGAAAAAGAGGAGAGGGAAAAGGGGGTAAGAGCCTGAGAGAGGAGGGGTGGGAGTAAGAGAGAGGGGGTTGTTGGGTGGAGTCGCCTCGTCGAGGGAGCAAGAAAGATACGCATAGATAATTATGTTGCTGTGTCGGGTCAGGTGTGTCGGTATTCTTGCTCAATCCTCGTGTACTATATCAATACAGAAGTTTAAAGTCGGTGAGATGTATTAATATGTCGGTCGGCCGGCAATTTTTTTTCCATATGAACTGTGACTATTAATTTTATTGGACAAAGAAATATTTTTGAAAATTCAGACAATCATTAAGAGCCGAGAACGGTACAATGAATCGTCTTCTTTCTCTAATAATTTAATGCAACGCCAAATTTTCCGCGCTTCGCGCGGGAGGGGGGAAAAACTGAATTCAGACAAGGATTAAGAGTCGTCTTCTTTCTCTGATAATTTAATGAAACGTCAAAGCTTCCGCGCTTCGCGCGAGAGGGGGGGAACTGAATTCAGACAAGGATTAAGAGTCGAGAACGGTACAACGAATCGTCTTCTTTCTCTGATAATTTAATGCAACGTCAAAGTTTCGCGCTTCGCGCGGAGGGGGAAAACTGAATTCAGACAAGGATTAAGAGTCGTCTTCTTTCTCTGATAATTTAATGATACGTCAAAGCTTCCCCGCTTCGCGCGGGAGGGGGGGGAACTGAATTCAGACAAGGATTAAGAGTCGAGAACGGTACAACGAATCGTCTTCTTTCTCTGATAATTTAATGCAACGTCAAAGTTTCCGCGCTTCGCGCGTGAGGGGGAAAAACTGAATTCAGACAAGGATTTAGAGTCGAGAACGGTATCCTTTCTCTAATAATTTAATGAAGCGTCAAACCTTCCGCGCTTCGCGCGGGATGGGTGAAACAAGAATTGAGAGTCAGGAACGGTACAACGAATCGTCTTCTTTCTCTAATAATTTAATAAAACGTCAAAGCTTCCGCGCTTCGCGCGTGAGGGGGAACTGAATTCAGACAAGGATTTAGAGTCGAGAACGGTACAACGAATCGTCTTCTTTCTTTAATAATTTAACGAAACGTCAAAGCTTCCGCGCTTCGCGCAGGTGGGGGAAACTGAATTCAGACAAGGATTAAAAGTCGTAAACAGCACAACGAATCGTCTTCTTTCTTAATGATTTAATGAAACGTCATAGCTTCCGCGCTTTGCGCGGGAGGCGAAACAAGAATTGAGAGTCAGGAACGGTACAACGAATCGTCTTCTTTCTCTAATAATTTAATGAAACGTCAAAGCTCCCGCGCTTCGCGCGGGATCGAGGGGGTAACTGAATTCAGACAAGGATTTAGAGTCGAGAACGGTATCCTTTCTCTTATAATTTAATGAAACGTCAAAGCTTCCGCGCTTCGCGCGGGTTGGGGGGAACTGAATTTAGACAAGAAATACTGAGAGTCGAGAACGATACAACGAATCGTCTTCTTTCCTAATAAATTAATGAAACAACAAAGCTTCCGCACCTCGATCCCGCTGGAGGGGGGGGGGAACAGCCCCCGTCCCTGCACCCAACCCCTATAGGGAGCGCGCTTTGATATTGGGACATTAGCATATTATAATTGTCGGTAATTGGTGGCTAGTTTTGTCGGTAATCGGTGGCCTCTACACCCCCTCCCCCACTGAAAAAGGTCTAGCGACGCCCCTATTTACTGCATGCGTGAAGCGTCATTCCGCGGTGGATATACATTATGTACAATTATAATGCAGTGTTGACGAATGATTTCCTGCTGTCAGGTTGATGTATTTCCCGTGAGAATTTTTTATTTTCAAAATGTCCATTATAATGGCCAAAAGCATGAAGTATCATCTTTTTAATGGCTTGTTAAAATAACAATGCAGCATGAATATCTTGCATTTGCATTGACCATCTTAAAACCACAACCACAATCATCATCAACATCAGCATCATTTCCAACATCACCATCATCATCACCATCATCACCATCATCACCATCATCATCACCATCATCGTAATTACCATCATCTTTATCGTCGTCCACCTAACCCTATTCTTGCTCTCCTCCTCCTCCCTCTCCTCCTTCCTCCCCTCATACTCTTCCTCTTTATCATCATCGTTAACCATCATCATCATCATCATCATCATCATCATCATCATCTTCATCATTTTCATCATCATCATCTTCATCATCCAGTTATCGATAAGCACCGGATAAATTGATGGACAACTTGTGACCAAAAGAGCGAAGGGGCATTTACTCTGCGAATATTAAGAATTTAATCGGGCCAATAATTTTCGTTTATTGCGTTATTTATTGTAGCGTAATATTTATTTTATCAGTGATAATAATAAAAACAAACTAGTCCCTATGTGATATATTAGTATGTGCACTTTATTCCACTTCCTCCTAATGTTATGAGCGATCTGATCATTTAAAAACAATCTTACAGAGAATGTTCTTGTTTGGAAAACATATAACTGTACCTCGTGATAGGTTACTCACTACATCCAGGGACATCTCCCTGCTACATCATAACATTACTTTTGTAGGCTACAACACTGTTGTTTGCAATGGTATGGTGACGTCTGAATCTGACGTCTAATTCCACTACCCGCTAATCTCACTAGCGTGATAAAGAAGATATGGACGGCTTGGAAAGAGGAATTGCAACATTTTCCCCGTAAAAGTACGTTTTAAGAAAATATTGCAGGAAAGTAGAAACCTGTCCAAAGTTGATCAATGTATGTTGTGTGTTTTTTTTTCAATCAGGGAGGGGCAACTTATCACTTCCTCATTAAGACTTTAATCGTCCTTAATTTATCTTAAGAGAGGGCACTTTCCTGAGATTAAAAAAGTCGAGAAGGTGGGGCATTTCATACTATAATCTTCTAGCTAGTGTGGTTATTAATATTATGTTTTACGATTCAGTAAAACTTCGGAAGGTGGATTTATGTGAGTATATATATTTGTTACGACTCAATATTTTAAACGACACGCACGAGACAATATCCGTGCATGGTATTGACATGGGCATTAAGTTAGCCAACATAACAAACAACGATTTTCTTTTAAATGAAAAAAGCAGAATAATTGAAAAGGGAAGTCCGGTGGTTGGTGTACATGTTGATGTTGTATAGGGTCAGCTATTATATAGGCCAACAAGCCCGCTGAACTTTCTTGATTGAATTTACATGCGCGATCATTGTCTTCATATACCTCCCTCTCTTTAAGACTTTAGCTTATATAACACTCTTTTCTCATAATAAGATCAATTGTCTTTAAGGTTGATTAGGAGCTTGCATTGGCTTTGGTTAGGCCAATCTGTTAGTATGTTTTGAACTGTAGTTTATCATGGTATTAAAAAGAGATGTCTTGCAAACCCACATTGATCTTATTATTCAATATGTTTGATATGCTTCTTGTTTGGTAAGCTGTATTTGGCTTGAACAAGAACTTTAGTGATAATAAAAAGCACACAAGATCTGATGTATAGGTATATACCAATGTTCTAAACTGAGAAAGGGCATCTGTTTTTGTCATGAATGTGTGCATGTATAAGGTAAGGGCATGAAAATATGGCAATTTTAGTTTAAGAGGGGTACATCAGCCCTCGCTGGTTCTAAGTTAAGTGACAACATTTACGAAATCATAACTTTTAATAACTTTTGTTTGTGGGTTGGTGGTCAACTGTTAATTCAGATTCCATACATTTGAAAGGAAATTCCACCCTGATAACTTGGCTTTAATAGAAACAGAAAAGCAGATAACTGATCGGTGAAGTAAAAATTGGCAACTCTGTGACGTATTTTGCGAGGTTCTCACCCATTTGCTCCGTTCAAGAGAAAGAAAAAAAAAGAATTTTCTGTATAGAAAATTTTCAACTATAATAATTATGCATCCTTGATATCATCACTGCAAATATATAACTAAGAAAATGAAAATTTGTTAAATTCTCTTTATACAAAGCCCATGGAAGAGGACAGTGAAAGATGTATCACAGAGTTGCCAATTTGTGTTTCATTGATTACACATATGCATAACTTTCTTCTTATCGCGGATTTTTTTTTTATCGTGAACTATTAACTTCCAAAAGTAGGATAATTATTGATGCAAAGCCAAGGCATCCAAGACAAAAGGCAAAAGTGACTCGATAACATTGCCTCAGATTCTGAAACAAAATTACAAACCTTTAGGTCAGTCAGGAATCCCCGGATGACTTTTTACAAGCCGATCGCCTGTCTGATTATCAAGATATTTATGAATTGAAATCGAAATTTCATTTTTTTTTCGTTTTCCTAACGGTTTTTATAACACTACAGTCTATTGGGAAAGTAAGTATGGTAAAACCGGTCACTCAAAGATTTTTACTTTTTGAGGCACTTCATGATCATTTTGAAGCGCTTTTTTTTGGGGGACTTCACTATTACACCATGGCACAGACACTGATAACACGTAGGGTCATGCATCTCAGATTTAACATTGTTAAACGATGCCTCTAAGGCCAAGACTGGTCATCAAGGCACTACAAGCCTGGTCTAGAACTCTAGATCTCTTTTTCAAAGCATGATCTAGAACTCTAGATCTCTTTTCCAGTATTAAGCCTATATACATGTAAGGCATATTATTTGCATTAGCGGTTTGGTGGATGAGACAAACACAATTTGCCAATAATAATTATACGCCCCTTTCCTATCGAATAATCAGGTAGACGTAGGCTACATAAAGCCCGAATTTGGTTGGGGTCGAAAAATTGCTCATCCATGCATGTTTACATCGTTTTGGGGTTCAATACGACTCTGTATTTTTTTTTCGTTTTCATTTTTTCTGTCCCCCCTTTTTTTGGTTTTCTTGTAAACCCCCTTTAGACGTTTTTGGATCGTCTTACTAATATTTTTATGTTGATCTTCTCGTTAAAATTCCACTTTTTTTCTTCTTCTCCTTTCTAAATGTATTCCTTTCCTTTTTCGTCTCCCCATTTCCTTCTTCAGACTTCTTCTTATTCTTCCTCTTCTTGTTCTTCTTTTCAGAGTCCTTCTTTTTATTTATTTTTCTTCTTCTTCTTCTTCTTCTTCTTCTTTTTCTTCTTCTTCTTCTTCTTCCTCCTCTTCTTCTTCTTCACTGTAGTCTTGATATTATTTTGTATACATTTTGTTTTCTTTGTTTTACGTGTGTCATTCTGTCTCACCTCCTCGTGTCACTTTTCACACAAAGGTACAATTATTGAAGTAAATGAATTTTCTTGAAAATAAAAACTGATGCATTTGATGTAGATATTCACAATAAAACAACAACTACCATTTAAACTAACCCCCAAAATTGAAATTTTGAAGAACATTAAGGACAGGACATAATAAAAGGGGAAAATACAAGGAAATGCTTCAAAAAAAAATCGAAGTTATCAGTATTAGCCTATATACCTGAAGTCCTAGGTCCATTTTCTTTTCGTTAAATAGAAGGAAAAAAAGATGATTTGAAGTAACAGATTTGTTACCACTGATAAGACCACGCATAAAAAAAAACACTTATTAAATCGGAAAGGCATGAAGTGTTTAAATGCGCATTTGTTATGTATAATTCTGCTATGACATGATCTTTGTTATCGTTCAACCAATCAAAAACAATTTATATGACAGATGAATGAATATATTAAATTCATGCTTTTGATGTATCCTTATAGATTTCACAGACGAGCAAATAACAAAATTTCCCCCATCATGACTATAGAATTAGAAGAATATAGGCCTATTGTATGAATTTCGTCGCTCTGCATGCGCATATCGCATGAACATGGGCGTGGCGTGATCTAACAAAAGTGTGATATTGGCTGGATCATGGCCTGGGGACACGAATGCCGATATCGCGATCTATGGTACCGACAGGGGAGGCAGTTAGCATGCAACCCGAATTTGCTTTCAGACAGAGCTAGAGCTAGAGCTAGAGCTAGAGATCATCGTGCAGTCACGTAATTTGTAATTACGTGCAACTAGCTAGCTCGTGTGTAGTCTAGTCGTCGATGTCTAGTCTTCGTCCAGTATACAGTCAGCATCTAGTCTGGTTAATTCGATTCGATTCGGTGTAGACTACTATGTCTTGTATTCTGTGTTCCCATTTGTGAGTTTCTATTCGTTTATGGGAGGCATGAGCTAGAGATCCTGCCGGTGGTGATTCAAAAGTGGAACCGTTCATCTTGACTTGATAAATGTTAACTTGCCGAACACCTTTTTTATTTGTATCTTTTATTTGAGATCCAAGTGATCGCAGGGTTCTCTTCATTTCACCAACTGACATATTCCTTGTAAAGTTAGTAAACACGTGTGTGGAAGATGAGTAGTAATCACGATAAAAGTGATGAATGCATTGTTTCTCCGCCGCAGAAACAAGACCCGGCTGCCAACGGGGATGCAGTCCAGACCAAAGGGGAAGACTCGGAGAAGCTGAAAAGCAGAGGCACTTGGACTGGGAAACTGGATTTTGTGCTCGCTCTTATTGGTTTCTCTGTTGGATTGGGAAACGTCTGGAGATTTCCATATCTCTGTTATAAAAATGGAGGAGGTAAGTTTATTTCTTTCCTAATATGCTGATACTGATATTGGCTAGACCGAAATTTTATGTCTCTTCCGTTCGTTAGCCTCTGATTTGGGTAGGGTCGGCTCCTCTCTTTAGAGACAGAAGCCGACCGTAGGGACTGCATTGCAAACTGGTGTTGGGATCTCAACACCAAATTCCGGCCAAACTTTAGGACTTGATCTGTATTTTTTTTTTTTTTGGGGGTGGATATATTAATCAAATACAAATAGCCTAAAGTTATTATAGAACTATTAAAGATTTTTTTTTCTTTGGCTTTAAGGTTCATTTGATCACAATACGGATGACTACCCATTTTCAAGCTTATTCATTTTGAGTGTACATGGAGCAAAATTCTTTCACTTGATCAGTTACTATTGGATTGACATTTTAGGCATTTATATAATCTCTGTCATGTTTCTAAAATGTTTCTCTCATAAATGTGATTTTCCCCCTTTTAATCCTTGCACACACTCAAATCTCAATGCATGGATCATGCACACTGCTACTCTAACATTTAACCCTTAAACTTTATTTCCCCCTAAAATCCAACCCCACTTCATGACCTCTCACACCATACCTATAAAGACTATGTGTGTGTGTAATTGGGTTTTTACAGACATGTATCAATCAGATATGATTATTTACGTCTGGGGACCGACCTTTAACGTCACCATCCGAAAGACGTTCAATCCTCACCCAATATGTCAATTTTTTTAGTAAGTATATTGTTGGTGACATTATGAGTGCAGGTCTAAGTTAATCATGAGTTATGACTTCAGTATGTCTGGTAAAAGGGCTAAAAAATCTTCATCTTGGAACAAAAGTCCTCTTGAATTGAATTGCTTGGGAATTTTTTGCTGGAGATCCATAAATGTCACATCATAGGTTACTGCTATAAAAATACTGCGGAACTTTTGAAACTGAAAAATCTGATATCTAACTTCAAGGAATTAATTTTTTGCAAGAGATCCATAAATGTCACATCATAGGTTACTGCTATAAAAATAGTGCTAAACATTTGAAATTGAAAATTCTGATATCTAACTTAAAGGAATTATCTTTTGTTTAATCTTTAAAATTTGAACTTCAAAGTAGGGATTGGTTCTAACAAGAGTATCTAATCAAGTGTTTCTTTTTTTATATAAAGATAAATCACACGTGAAATAACTGCAAATCCCAACTTCAGTTTCATCAGGCCTAACAGAAATAGAGAGACATTTTTTTAATTTATAATACCATGGCATTTGAATGTTTGATCTTCATTGAATGCTTACTTCTGGATAACGATCAGTCCCAATCATATTTCATAGATATTTTACCTTGTTTTCATTGTGTTCAAAACCCATCAAGATTAACCATTTATATTGTAGTTATAGAAATTACTTTGTGACAGAGCCACTCAAAATAGGAACTTAATTGGTGTTACCTGCCAATATTTAAAAAAAATGACATCATCAAATATATTGGAAAAAATTCATAGGTAGACTTTTAAAGTTTTGTATGGGTTTGATGAAGAGGGAGGGGTAACTTCTATCAATCAATTTATCATCGTAGAATCAATCGGAAACAAAGACACAGACACTGTGTGGTCATGAAGCAATTCTGAATGCAGAGAAGCAGAAAATGCCTTTATCATGGGCAAACAATATTTGTTGAATGTCTTAACAAAAACAAACAACTTTCACAATTGTTTGTCTAAGGAGTTGGCAAAACTACCTTTTATAACACACACATGACAGTCTAGTCAAATTTGGTGGGACGGTTTCAACAGCTCTTTTTACTTAATCCTAACTATAAATTTGATTAGGTGTGAAAAGGCAAAAGAAGAAACAAAACACTTGAATGGTGGCACTATGTGGAATTTTGATTTGGCTACAGTCACTTGGATTATTGTCTTAGATTGTTGGAGAAAAACACTAGGTTAATACTCAAACTCAAAGAATCACCCATGCATGCAATTAATAATAGTGAGAGGACAAAAGAATATTTCATAGAATAGACATTTATTGATTTTATGAATATACCACGTGGCGATTGTGAGTATTTGCCTCAACCTTTTTATTGAATGTCTATTTCAAGCCCCCTTTTGTATCGTTAAGATTTTTTGGACGGGGTTTACTACAGGTCTGTTTTTTTACGGAAGGGGTTAGTAACTTAAACGTGTACTGGAATATCACTTTATTCCAGATTGTAAATTTAAACTCTGTGGCCTATGCAAAGATCATCCTAAAGATTAGGATAAAGGGCAATACCGGCTCAACAATAATATCCCACATCATTGACTTCAATCTGTAAAGGCTTTTTATAAACATCCATTTAGCCATTGTATTTCCTCCCAAGCTTTTTTCTCATGTTTTGCCAGGCTTGCATTTAAATACTTTGATAATTAAATTTTGTTTCTGTCTTTCTTTCTTTTGTTATTCTTTTCTGCAGGCGCTTTCCTGATCCCCTATTTCATTTGTCTGTTTATTGGAGGGATTCCTCTCCTGATTCTTGAGATTGGTCTTGGTCAGTACACCAACCAAGGCGGTATAACAGCATGGAATATCAGTCCTATATTCAAAGGTGAGATTCGCAAACATTTAGGTATCAATCATGTTTCTTGTATCATTATCCAACTAGGAGCAATCTGACCCATTCTGTCCATCTCAATGGAATAGTATACAGTATATGCGTCTGTTTAGAGCCAGAAGGCGCTTACTCTCTGTTTAAGTACAGTCAAACCTGCTTTAGTGACCACCTGTCTACAAAGAGCATATCTTTTGTTTCCCTTGAAAATGGTTTCTCATTGAAACATGTACTAAAGGAACCTGTCTACAAAGACCACCTGTCTACAAAGACCACTTTTTGTGTTTCCCTTGGGTGGTCGCTATAGACAGGTTTGACTGTATATGAGTTAATGCCCTTCTGGCTCCTAACAGCAATAATAATGATGAGTTAAAAAGTTATGTTTTTCTTCCTTTTTTTCTTCTTCAATAAAAGGCTTAGTCTACCTTCTTCATTCTATTGTAAAATCCAGAAACTTTGCAAATTGGCCATTTTTGCTACAAGAAAAGCTGCATCGAATGTTGTAGTGCTATCATTTTGCGGCATTTCATGAGGCTTTCCCAAATTCAGATTATTCACAAAGTTTGTAACAAATTCTGGTTTTACAGTATAAACTGTTCATATGACCTACTGCAGGGCTCCAAACTAAATTTTTTAACTTGTATATAGGGAGTCCGGATTAAGAGTTTTGAGATTTGTTTGCATGCATCCCTAGTTGAAATTTTGTGGGTTCTGAATATTAGGAATATAGATATTGCCTCCATTAATTGGTTTAACATTTGTAATGAATATCTTATAATTTCTTCCATCATTGTAGGCATTGGTCTGGCCAGTGTGGTCATCCTTCTGTTCCTGAACACCTACTACATCATCATCATGGCCTGGTCATTCTACTACATGTTCATGTCCTTCACTTCCGTACTACCCTGGTCCCACTGCGACAATTTATGGAACACGCCCTGCTGCTACGTTCCCGAAGCCGTCAACCAAACCAGTGAGGTGACGACCCAATTCATGACCACTGCCGACGGGATGGCGCAAAATTTGACAGAGTGCGCCAATGGAACTCTCAGGACAACTGCCACTGTGGAATTCTGGGAGTAAGTATCAAGTCTTTTGCATTCTTCTTCATTGTACAGTATCGGAAGTCTGAAAAACATGCCCAAATCAGGCGGGGATTCCATGAATATTCATATGCACAATAGATCAGGCCAGGCATACACCACATGTTCCTCTTGGCCCCTCACTCCTGTACCATGCAAAAGCTTTTTGACTGTCTTCTGATGCATTTGATGTAAATATTCACAATAAAACAACAGCTGCCATTTAAACTAACCAAGTTCTCAAGATAACTCTGGGAGATAACATAAATATTTTGCTTGCTCATTCAGTATACATGATCACCTTTCATCAAAGAGATATGTATTGAAACCTATTGACATAATGATGCCTTTGGTGTAATGATTTAAAATAGAAGAAACTGACAATAACATTTTTTAAATTTATGTGAGTTTTCATAAATTTGTGCATAACTGTTGGAAAATTGAGAATGTACTGCCATCACAATTTTTGTTATGAGAAGTGGGAAATGACAAACAAGAACAATGAAGAAAAAAACCAAGAAAATAAAGAAAGAGAGAGAATATTATTTTCAAGATTTCTAAACATTTGATTGTTAAATTCCAAAATCCTGGCCAGGACCTCATTTTTCATCCTGTTCTATTTTTATCATGTGATTTTGTTGTTAACAACTGATATGAAGATAATAAAAGATATCATATTTGATCTCAAAGAGATTTAGCACACAATCAACAAAGTGCTGTAACATGCGCTCAGATTAACATGTTTGTCCTTGAAATAAAATGTTTATGGTGCAGTTTTCATGCAGACATGCAGTAGCCTTGTTTTGCTTACTTGAATTAGATTATAAAGTTAATCCTTTGTAAACTGCATGTATTACCTGTAGTACTTATTATCTTATACTCAAAGATGATTGTGAATCATGCTTGGAATGGAGCCAGGAGTTTTCACAGAAATGAGAGGGGACAATTTATGGAAAATTTCATAAATGAATATTTACAGAATTTACAAATTATGGAATAATTCAACCCTATTAATTGGGACAGGTTTTCCTAGTTCTCTAGTAGCCTACTGTATGAGAAAGGATTTTGTTGCAAAACATAGAAACTAAGAAGAGCAGGGTACGCATTTTCTTTTACACAACAACAACAACAACAACAGCAATAGCAATTATAACAGAAGTTCTGATTAGTGATATAGTATAATGTCCTTCAAAAATCATAAATTGAAAAAAGCTTGAAGAAAATTTCTAAGCAGGGTATTTCAAAATCAAATAATTTTACAAATGGTGCCAGGATATATTAAGCTGGTGGTCGAGATAATTTTAATTTTAATTTTTCTGTAACATTAGGCTTATGATAAAAATGAAGGAAAAGGGTTCTCTGTATGATAATATGACACTGTAACAAAATAATGATAAATAAAGTGTGTACCCTACATTTCTGTGGAGATTCTGGTCTACAAAATAGGAAGATAATGTACATTTTAAAAGTCATGCCTCTCTGGCTGTGTACATGTACATTTAAAGCAAGTCATTTTCTGCAGATTCAACACTTCTCAGTTAACTAATTAATATATTTGCCATGATAAATGTCTGCCCTGACCTGATGTGCTTTTATTAATAGCCTAATAGTTTTATTGGACAATTGCTTGTCACAGCAATGCAATAGAGGGATTTGGTTGTTTTATTATAGATGTATATTGCTTAAAGGTAGCATAGATGCTCATAGGTCCACACACTAATTGAATATTTGTTCATTTTTTATTTTATTTTTATTTTTTATATTTTGGGGGGCAGGAGGTCTCTTTTGCTAGTATTACTGTTGAGATTTTTTTGTTAACAAAACGCATGATGCAATAGCATTACTTGAACATTAATTGAAATATTTCTATTTTTTGGATCATAGAAAACAAGGGTAAGGTATATACAGGAGTGCATTCTAACTTTTGTACAGATACCTTTAATTTTTCTTTAAAACTTTTTCTTCAATTGTTTCTGCCAACATCATTAACTTGCACATGTACATGTATGCATCAAGCTAAAAATGAACAATAAATCTACATGTATATCTGGTAGACTTTCATTATTAAAATCTCAGTAAAATGAATAGTCAATTTAAAGAATAACAAAGTACTACTAGTACTTGAACAGACGTTAAAATTCAAAGCTTTTACATCATAGGAAAGAAATGATAAGTAATGCTATTAAATATATTACCAATCCCCTCTAATGTAAACCCTGCTAATATTGTCAATATTTTGTATACTAAAGAGTAGAAATCTATTAAAACATATATTTTGAATGATGCAATGCTCCAACCAAAGTGTAAATGTCTCAGTTGAAATAAGTACAAAGCTTCTGGGTCATAGAAACAACAGATATTATACACCTGGGCACTTTATTTTTGTAAATAAAATCTCCGTGTATTGTAAATCTTTATATTTGATGCAATGTACATAAATAATACTGCCTTTAATAGGCAATACTGGGTCCTGTAATGGATGGTAAATTACATTAAACCTTTTATGATATGTGCATGTATACAGAGTCATGGCTGCCAAATCGCTTGTGACCTTTGAGCTTTGCATTTGCAAGTGATCATCAAACAAATTGGAAGAATGATCTCTGGTAGATTTCCATCCCAAATGTTTGACCTTTACTCTGTTTGACTGTTACTGTACATGAAGACAATTTAAAGATACAGTCTGTAACTTTTATAATTTATTATACCAATAGAAATATTTTGTATACTTTTATGACTTGTTTTAAATCAAGTAATTAATAAACATCAAAGCAAACTTTTTATTTTTCACAATAATGAGACTGGCAAATGGCAGTGTATTCCTTATTTTCCTTAAGGCTGGCTCACATAGAAGCGGCAAAGACCCCGCGAAAGGCAACGGACGTGAAAATCACAAAATTTTGGCAGCAAAGCGACCGCAAGAGGGGAAAACCAAGATTCGCTGACGTGTGGGAAACGACCTTCAGCGGCAACACGACGGCAAGGGACGATGGCTGCAGCAGGGAACGGAGTCTAGCAACCAAAATCGGACGTTGTCTGAGCGGCGAGTGACAATGTCTTGAAGGAGCCCGGCAACAAGGAACAAGGTCAGACGGCTGGCAGCAGACTGGCTGGCAGCAAGGAACGGCGGCTGACGGTGGATTGCGGCGACGATGACATGACTCAGCGGCCGACATCAAAGCCTGTGTGTGTGCGAGTCACTGACGTCACAAAATGTGAAAAATCGCACTAAAAGTTTAAAATCGTGGACCATCGTTGGAAAATCGTAACCCATCGCAGACCACCGTTGCAATGCCGCAGGTACTCACAAACGACCCGCCATCAACAGTCATCACCCTTCACCATCCGCCAAATTTGCCATCCATTGTCGCACCAAGGTCGTTACTTGCCGCAATGTGCCGTTAGGGTTCGAGGTGTGACGTCACTTGCCGTTGTTTTGCCGTCGACAACAACTACCAACGAAATTGTGACGACGTCAACACGACTAGGGACGGAATTGCATGGCATGGAAATGTCAAGGAAATGAGGGTTGCCGTCTCCAACAAAATCTGAACGGAATCACAAATTTTTTTGCCGCCACAAAATTTTCAACATGCTGAAAATTTGCAGACAGACGCGACTGATAATTTCGGCCATCTGCGGTCGCTAGTGGATTCATCAGCGACAATTGAAGGCACGATGATTGGCGGAAATTCAAAATTGCAATTCGCAGCTTAACGTAGCTTGCGGTACCCCCCTATTTGTCATAGTGTGAGCCTGCCTTTAACATCAAGTTTACTCAACCATGTCTCAGATTAATATTTATATGTGAAATTTTCAAGTCAAATTTCTATTTTGTTGTTTATTTCATCTTGATATGAAAACACAGTTTTATGATTACTGTCAAGGGATTTGAATTTCAAGAAGAAAAGAAGACAAGCTTTTCTCTTTTAAAAGAAGCAGATCCAGCTAAAATTGCATCAGCTCTGAAACAATAATTTGCAAGATTTCCTGATTTTAATCACAGTTTTAATACAAATGTCATTCTTTGTAAAGCCTTTGACAATTTTTAGTTTCTTTTCAGAAGATTCTTTCCATAATTACATAATCAGTATTAGTCTGACAGTCTTAATATAAATTAAAATTGGAGATATGACATACTCGGAAAAAGAAGGTTTTGATATTTGAAGTGAGAAGAAAAAAAGTGATCTGTTCCCAACTGATCATTCATGTAAACTATTTGGAAGTAGTGAAGGTTGATTGACTCTTCCTGTCTCATACTAAGTCACATTGCCCGATCGAACCGTCTCCAGACCGACCCTGTTATCAAGAAGACATTGACCATGTTCAGGGTAATGTTGTTTTTGAGTTGATCTATTGTCTGTCTGGTGTCAGTCAATCTTGTTGGTGTGACTTGAGCTTTTATGAGTTTATGAATCCGGTCATGTATTGCACATATGTACTTAACACATTAGTCTAAAACATTAGACATAAGTGGTCATAAAAACCTTTTTATGTTTTGGTTTGTTTTGTTTTATTTACGATAAATAAACTTGAAGAGTGGTAGTTACAAGTTTATGTGATTGGTATGAATTGCCATACAAACAGAGTTTTGTTGATGGAAATGATTAATTACCCCCAAAACAGATTAGACCATATGGCTGGTTCACATGTGTTGCACAGTTACATACATTGTATGGCACTCTTTAAAGTATTTTATTGACATCCACTTATCTTTTATTACTGAAAGCTATCAATATGACATCAGGTGGAACACTTTGATAGTGGAAATTTTTTGGAAATGATAGATTTCAAGTTCTGGTGCATTTTAATGTGTTTTTTTTTCCTCACTTTGATATTTAAAAATGAACATGTGAAAAGCAACCATACATTTATGTGATTGGTTATTGTCTGATTTCAAAAGGCAAATGTCAGCCAATTCGAGCGAAAATATGATTAACGATTAGACTTTGAAAACCTTATCTCAGTTGATTTCTTTTCAATGATTGATGATTTTTCAATGATTCATTTATCTATGAAGTACCAACTATCTGTCTTGATATTCTATTCCATGTGTACTGAATGCCCTCTCATTTGTTTAGTTGATATCCAGTCGTTACCGGCAGTACATATTTGTTTTCATATCCTCATCTTTGTACACCAAATGCCCTGTCAATTCTCTCGGTAATACTCACTTTTTTAATTCTCAAAATTTGACATTCCCCCTTTTATGTTCAATCCCAATTTGATACTTTTTTACACATTTCAAAAGATGCATATGTTGGTAGTCAGTGAGAAAGAAAAAAAGGAAAACTAGAAAATAGTGACAAAAGTGGTACCAACACAAGTATCCTTTGTCGGGTGAGAAATGTCTGTAATTTCTTATATTAGCACTGTATCAAATGCAGGTCTAGAGTATGTATGGATCTTGTGCACTAACTATTATTTTTGTTTACTCATGTATTATTTAAAAGAAAAGAAACTATCTTACATGTACATGTACATATTGTCGTACATGTATTTGAAAATGATGAAATTAAAATCTTGTGCTCCAATTAACAGTGACTTTAATTTAATCGTTTTCAAATTAATGATAGTTACTCAGTTGTTGGATTATCAACACAATCAAATGTTTCTCCCAGCTTCTCACTCTTAAGAAGACAATGTCTGGCAAGTGGAGACAGTGCTCCAGTGCCTCCCTTATAAAACCCAAACTGACATACCTTGCTTATAAGTACCCTTAAAAAATGTGCCAACCGTGACCCCTCCTTCTCTGTGCTTTCATGAAAACTCTTGGAAAGTGGAGGGGCATCATAGATTTTCTAAGTGAAGTAACACCTCATATGTTAACCCATTTTCTCAAGTTAACATTCTTTCAGGATTGGACACCTCCCCTCCCCTCCCCTCCCCTCCCAAAGTGGTTCATCAAGGATCTTATTAACTGAGCTTATGTATCATGTTTTTTTTTTCTTGACAGACGCAAGGTGCTTCAGATTCACTTATCCCATGGTATCCATGATCTAGGTGGGATAAACTGGCAGCTCCTGCTTTGTTTGATTCTCTCATGGGTCCTCATCTACCTGTGCATCTGTAAAGGAGTCAAGAGTTCTGGAAAGGTAACTACTCCTGTCCCTTCTATTTTGACCATGTGTGTGGATTTTTTTTATCTCTGAATTTGTTTGTTTTTCTCTCAGTCATACTTTCTGATTTCCATTCATTTTCATCTGCTCACATCTGTTAGATACATACATCTTTGAATATCTGGATTTGTTTCTTGCTCTAATATTTTCAATCTAATATTACATGTAGTTGTCCATGTTGTTTTCATGTGCTCATTACCTTGTATGCAGTATAAGGAGGCATATTTCTAACAAGTTCAGTCTGCTACATTGCTTTTCTATAATATATTGCTTATGTCCAGATGCCAGAAACACTGTAAAGGGAGATGTCTTCCGGTGTCTACTGGAAGACATTTTGGTTATGCTTTTTATTTATTACCAAATAGATAACATTAAGTATCGTTGAAAGAATCAAACAAGCAAAACAAGATGTCTTTGATATTCCATTTTGTTGTTGAATGTTTTCAAACTCATCTGTGCACTGCTTCAATTAATTGGAAAGTTCGATTGGTAGTGATTTTCCCAAATCATTCGGCAAGTATAAATGGAATGAGCACTGTGAGGGAATATTATAAAGAATATGCATGTAGGGGATGTTCACTGAGAAAAAAAAGTGGAACATGAATTGGCTGGTTGCATGATTTTGAATACAAAGGATGAACAATCTTTTTGGAAAAGTTCCAAAAATTGAGTTTGCTAGGCAGTTGGAGTCACATTGAAAAAAAAAAGATTTAGGATCACATGATGCAAACCAGAAGACTTTATTATCTGATGAAACTCATTATCTGTCTGAAAAGTCACAGATGCCATTGTTAAAGTGGTCACATCAATTTACAAAAAATTCATGTAATGTTCAATGAGTGTGAAATTGAACATTTTTTTTTGTTTCAAAAGTTTCAAAAGTAGAGGTTTTCAAGCCCATTAATTACTAAATTTTACACTGTCATAAAACATGTTTTTAGTCATGGTTGAAAAGTGAGAACCATGCAAAATCTGTAAATATACTCAGACTGTAACACCATAGAAATCACTGTGTACTGAAGGTCATAGAAAAGTTTATGACTAAACTATCAGAAAATCTCTAGGAACAAAGGAACATCTTTAAATCCTTGAAATTTAGAACTAATTCCCACCAGGAAAACAATGTTTAGAGGCAATTTCTGTGATCAGCATTTGTATCTTTAATACAGTTCGGTCATTACAGTTTATATTCATTTTGAAATTTGTTTTAAACATAAGATTTTTATGATGGGTCTTGTTGACATCCTCTTGCTTTTATAGTTATCAAAATCTTTTCCACCCTTGAATGCTCACTTAATGAATGTATATTTTATTTAGTATACCTTAGTTTATTTGCAGCACTTTAGATATTATATAGAACCTATATCAAACTCAAGTAGGTATATTTGAACAATGTTTTTACCCGATTGTAGATAATATAGTTGCAAAAGTATATTGCAGCAATACATATTTATGGCTGTAAATATTGAAATGGGTTATTATTATAAACGTGTACATGTAGTTATTTATAGAAGTTGTGTATGCCAGATAAATCATCATGTAATGATATTTCTTTCTTTCCTCCATATTTTGACATATATATATATATATATATTTTATTTAGTATACCTTAGTTTATTTGCAGCTCTTTAGATATTATATAGAACCCATATCAAAATCAAGTAGGTATATTTGAACAATGTTTTTACCTGATTGTAGATAAGATAGTTGCAAAAGTATATTGCAGCAATACATATTTATGGCTGTAAATATTGAAATGGGTTATTATATACGTGTACAGGTGGTAGTTATTTATAGAAGTTGTGTATGCCAGATAAATCATCATGTGATGATATTTCTTTCTTTCCTCCATATTTTGACATCTCTCTCTCTCTCTCTCTCTCCCTCCTGCTCTCTCTCTCTCTCACTCACCCTCTCTCTCTCTCTCTCTCTCCCTATATATCTCCCTATATTCATATATCTACTTCTTTAAATTCTTTCCCTTGCTTTCTTGACCTTTTTCCCCACTTAAGCCACCCCCCCCCTCCCAAATGATATTAATACATGTAGTTACACTCTCTCCTGTTGGCTTTTCATATCCTATATAGACATTGAAATATTACATTCAAATATTGCCAGAGCTTTAATGTCTAGACTACTGACAGTCTTCCATGTACCACTGTCTCACATAACAAAATCCAATATCTGTTGGGGGTGTATCCTTTGGGGTAAAAGTTTATCTTTGAATCAAAGTAGCACCCATATGATCTTTTAAAGATAGCCTTTCATGTAGGTGATATAGATAGTCGAACCAAAGAGATCTCTTTGGTTGAACCATGGTCCATAGTTGAACCTTGCATCAACAACATATCAGGTGTTGGTGATGGCAAAGCTGTAAGGGCTAGTTCCATGCAAGGAAGATGTAGACTGCAATAACAATAATGCTTGCTTCTTGATATGACAGCTCTTGGGGAAAGACTTGGATTGAGGGTTACGTGCAGTGTTAGGAGGTCAGAGAGGTGTAAATTCCATAACATCATCCATTCATATCGAAAGACAGAACAAGTAGAGATGTAGAACAGCAGGAATGAGGCTGTCTGCGGCTTGTTTTCGCTACACGATTCTTTTACACCGGTGGTATTTGGAAGTCTTCATGTTCCCTATGACCGATACAACATGTCATCAAATTGATATCGAGATGCACGTACATACGGATATCAAAACAACAGAACCACAAGTCAAGCTGCACTGATGACTGTTCTGGGATTCATTAGGTTCCCATGATGGTTCCATGTTTTCCCAGAATTAGAATTCTCATGAGAGCTGAATTCCCTACAGTTTGCTTATCAGTCGTAACCATGTCAACCAAACCGTAGATGCCATCCTTTACAGTGTCTTTGGAATATTAGATTAGGCTGATTAGTTGGAAATTTCTCATTTATCTCCTATTCAAGATGACTGATTCATTTACACAATTTCCCATCAGGAAATTGAAGAGATTAAAGAAAAATACTATAGAATGACTATTTAAACTAAAGATATGTCAACGAAACGAAATAAGGTGTGGTTATTACATTTCCCATCAGTGTTGACATGTCTCATTGAATATTTCACATTGCAAATCTTTATTTCAATAAGCCTATACATTTTTTTGTCTTTCTTCTTAATTCTCTTCAATTTCTGTATGGGTTATGATATCCTTCAAAGTAGATAAGAGGAAACGAAGAGAACATGAAATGGAAAAGTTATGGAGAGGTTAATTAAGATATTTTGTTAGCAGCCCTGAAATATTTATGTTTTTGGATATATGAAATGATGTATGAATTAGCTTTATTTTATAGCAGCACAATTATATGTGATGTTTCAAAACATATCCACTTAATTCGGTATTTAAAGAGAGACACACCATCATAAGATTATCTGCCAAATATTTGACATACACTGTATTTAAGAAAAAACACTATTATTTATACGCATTAAATTATTATAAATGATGTGAAAGATTATCACATGATATTTATCTCTATAATGTGAATTGTATGTAACAAATCAACAATGATAAGTAATAGTATCATTCTGTGAAGTATCTTTGATTTTGAAGATTTACAGATAGGGAGAGAGATAACCTGAAACAAAAACAATAGAAAAGGGTCCAAGAGTACATTGAGCACTTGACAAACACTTAATGATTGAAACAAGATATTTGTTCTCATTGCTTAAAGGTAAAGACCAGTTTTGGAAACGCCCCTCTCTCAAAAAATGAAATGGAAACTCTCATTAACAATCATGTGAAAGAATATGTTTTGACTAATACGTGATGATACAAATTTTGCCGGGAAACCGCCTACTTATTGATATATTTGGTAAATTATTATATCTATTGGGACCAAATAGATATCGCGCACGTGGTCGCGTAGTCCCATATACATATTTCTGTGTGCAGTGCTTGTAACTTTACCAAGACAGGGCCAAATTTCTTATCATTTTGATGATTCCAGAACCTCGCAGTACACAGCAATACTTAAATGCTAGATGATCAACCTTTTCTTATCGATTCCACAACGTTTCTTTCACAATGCAATCGCATGACCAGAACTGGTCTTTATCTTTAAGAAAATTAAATGACCATTTAACATCCTGAAATTGCTCATCTGCAGTGATAAGGTTGGTTAATAACTACCAGTTGACACATTTTCCACTTTTATTATAGTATATATAGTAAAGTATATTTCAAGAATGGCTTTAATGCCATGGCCAGCAAATTCTGCCCGAGAATTTGACTGTTGAACGTTGTGGTTCGACTATTATAAAGCCAAGAAGGTCTTCATTTTTCTCCCAGAAATAGAAACGGTTACTGTAACCATGAAGTATTTATCTGTGATATCTGTGATATTTTACGCTCAATTTGTCTATGACATAAAACATTTAAAGTCAAGTTTTCACTCTTGAATTAAAAAGTCATTTATGACAGTTCTTCTAAAATGTGATAGAAGGATTTCGAGACTCAGGAGCTCCTCTGGACAAAAAATTTGGTCTTATGAACTTTTCTTCTTGTGGAGCTGTAGTATCCTGAATCTTTAGTCAGGTATACATTTGGTCAATTGGAATATCCTTGAACGATAGTGGAATTCAATGACACTAAACATTGATGACAATGTCTAATCAACTTACGGATTCATAAAATGCATCTTTGGAAATGTGATTTTGTTTGTTGTTGTATAATTTTGTAAATACAGTGCACACATGGATGTACATGTATACAAATGTAAACTTGTTAGAATTAAGGAACTTTTTTTAATGGCTTCCATTGACCAACTTACCTTTACTTTATATTTTGTGAGCAAATGGATGTGGTATCATATATGCCTTCTCTTTTACTGTTGTTCATGTCCATTTCTTCCTTCTTGAATTCATTTCTTTCCATGAACTTGTTGGCTCCCATTTTTGCGCTGTCATCAAAATAACTGGATGTGGCCATGTCACAGAAAATAAACTTACATTTATGGCATACATGTACGTATGCCATTATCCTTTAAAAATATTTGATGAGTAATAAACACTTGATTTGCTTAAATTCAACAAATCCATAAAATGATAACTGATATCAAAGTACATTTAGAATAAATAACACACACGGGTTAGAGCGTCCGCCTCACAACCGGGAGATCGTGGGTTCGAACCCCGGCAGCGTCATACCAAAAGACGTTAAAAGATGGGAGTCGCTGCTACCTTGTTTGGCGTTCAACAATAAGGGGATAGAGCAATGTCGATCTGGCGCTGCTTAGTGGCTGCCAGGCTCACGATCAATTGGGCACAAAGAATTTCCATTTTCGGTTTAATAAAAATTTGGAGTGGACTTTAAAAGATTATTATTATTATATATAACATGAGCTGTAGCTGATATTCTTGTGCTCTATTTGAAAAAGAAAAGGTTTTCAGCTGCCAGATTTCCTTATCATTTCCTTTTTTGGGGATCCTTGAAGGCTTACTTTTCAAACTTTTTTGTAATCATCTTTTGACAATGGATTTGAAAATAAAACGGACTGAATTGTACAGGAGGATGATGAATGTCCCTGAATTATTTAAAGCCTATATGGGCATAAGAGAATTTGGTTGTCAACAAGTTAAAGATAAAGACCAGTTCTGGTCATGCGCGATTGCATTGTGAAAGAAACGTGGAATCGATCAGAAAAGGTTGATCATCTATCATATAAGTATTGGTGTGTACTGCAAGGTTCTGGAATCATCAAAATGATAAGAAATTTGGCCCAGTCTTGGTAAACAGAAAGATGTACATGTATATGGGACTACCCGACACATGCATGCACGTGCGATATCTATTTGGTCCCAATAGATGTAATAATTTACCAAATATATCAATTAGTAGGCGGTTTCCCGGCAAAATTTGTATCATCACGTATTAGTAAAAACATATTCTTCCACATGATTGGTAATGAGAGCTTCCATTTCATTTTTTGAGAGGGGGGCGTTTCCAATACTGGTCTTTACCTTTAAGACTTTGTATTGAATAACCAGTGTAAATAATAGGAATAAATACTCAACTAGATATAATTCTTGTCATCAGCATATCTCCTGGTTTTCAACAAAAAAAACCAGATCAGTAAAGGTCAATAGAAATATGTTTGCATTTCCAGCCAAATATTGTCTCTTTGTAAATTTGTAGACCTCAGTAAAAAGAAATACATGCCAACAAAGATCTAAATATCCAGGGATGCAGTCAACTGGAATAGAATGAAAGATGAATAGTCTAATGCTAGATGATACACCCTGCCATTCTCAATTTCCTGTGGAGATAGTGGCAAACTCATTATGGTGAAGCGATAAAGATATCAGTGGTTGAAGGAACTTGATATTGACGACCTGCTTGGTTATATCTGCATTAACTGCAGTACAGTTCTGGTCAGTTGAGTTCTGGTAACAAACATTCTATTGATCTATTATTCTACCATATTCTCTATTCATCAGCCAGTTGACCTCACCCCTGCCGATTTATAGATCTTTGTTCGCATCCGATTTTTGTTTCACCCAGGTCTAAAAGTTTACAAAGAGACAATATTTGCCTCAAGATGCAAACATATGTTATTGACCTTTGCTGATCTGATTTCCTTTAAAAACCAACAACAAAAACAACGTAAGAGAAATATTATTTGACTTCCCCTAATGATGAGATATCTGATGAAGAACATGCTCTCTGGCTTTCTTCACCCTTCAAGTTCTGTCAACTACAGTGTAATTGAACACCCTGTTTGTTGAAGCTGCATTCATCAACACGTTATTGATAAATGTACTGTACTCGTGCCATGTTAAAAATGTGAATGTTCACGTGTATATATACTAACGTGACTTGACTTGGGTACATCTCAATTCCCTTTCCAGATTATCCTTAAGAAATATGAATAGAAATTTTAGCTCTGAAAGTAAACTTTTCCAAAATATCAAATAAAAATTAGAATTTTAGGTACACTCCAGCTACAGATATCCTATGCACATATTTTTCGCATACATTATCAGTAGATACATTTGTATATATCTGAGTTTATTTATGAACAAAAAAGTCTTTAAAAACAGCCTTACTTGTTTCAGTTTCAGTTTATTTATTTCATATTTCATATTACATATGAAACTCGTAACAAGGACATTTTTTTAAATAGCAAAGGAAACATAATGCATCCTATATCAAGTGAAGCCATAAAAGTAATTCAAAAGGAAGAAGAACATGCGAAAACATTTCAATATTCCATTTGACTTAAGAGACAAAAAAAATTGAAATGTGTGGGAATGTAATAAGATGGTGGGCTTGTAACTGTAGATTTATATAAATTGATCTAATTTTTATTATACTTATTGTTATCATCATCATCATCATCATCATCATCATCATTATCATCTTCATCAATATTATCATTATTATCATTATCATTATCATTATCATTATCATTATCATTATCATTATCATCTAAGAATTTATATTTCATGCATTGTACAATTGAAAAGTCCAACATACATTTCCATGTTCGAGGCTACAACCGCAATATTTCATGCATTGAAGGCTTCATTTCTGTTCATGGCAATCTGAGCAGAAAAATTGTTTGGCTGAACTTTGATCTGACTCTCAAGAAGGGGTGCCTGCTTTCTTTTTGTCCTTCACTAGTGTGCCCATTCATTCAGGGAATTGATAGATTTATGTAGATTGATTCTATTATGTTTGAATGGATTTGCACTTTGAAATTTGTTGATGCGATATGAAAAAAAATGGGAAAAAAAATTCATGATTATTTAGTGAAGGTCTGGGTCATTCTCCACAGACTTTGCTATCTGAATTATCAACAGCATGTCAGAGATTCTGATAAATAATAGCTGGAATCAGAAATTTTAGGATTTCTTAATTCTCTTTGTATCTTTCATGATAATAATCAATCATTATCTTGGGGATAATGACTGAGCATCATGGGTAAATGTATTACAGAGTTTGTGTAGATATTGGAACTTTTTTAATGATTAAATAAAAATATATATAATGTCACTCAACCTACTGCTATCTCATAATCAAATTGCTTCAAAAATACATATTAGACTTTAACAAACTCTCATCTTAGAATAGGACAAATGAATATGTGTCATCACAAGTGATGCAGTCCATTGGACATGTGGGGAAGCACCACTATAAAATGAAATATTTTTGTTTTCACTATACGTGTACCTGGGCACTAGTTGGTGGTATTTCATATTTTCTTCTTTTAATTTGAATTTGTACAAATTTTACCTCTTTTCCGGTTAATCAAATGAATGAATGAATAATTAAAGAATAAATAGATTAATAAATAAGTCAACAAATAAATTTAGAAGTAAACATAAACATACAAACAAACATGATTCAATAAATGAATTATCCATCTTTAATCTACTTTCAGGTTGTCTACTTCACTGCCACCTTCCCTTACGTTCTGCTCACCATTCTGATGATTCGGGCGGTGACGTTACCAGATGCCATTGATGGCATTTACTTCTACTTGAACCCAAACATCACAAGGCTTGGGGACAGTCAGGTATGTGTGGATATCTATACCTCTCTCTTGCTCCCATTCTATGCCTCTGACACTGTACCAGAGGCACTATTGTAGTTGGAACATTTTTTTCCCCGGGATTTGGGGCCTTTAACCATTGATGGCATTTTAACACAAGTAATAGTAACCATAATAATAATAGCAACATTTCTAGTGTGCAGACATCCATCCTAAGGAATTCTCAAGGCAGCTAACAACATATTATCAATAAAGTTACGATAATTGTTATAAGCTGCTGAAATCCTTGCATTTGATTGGCTGTGAGCAGATTTTTCATAGATGTAGATCTTTGGCAGTTGTTATTGAAAACAAGTTTATGAAACGGGGCCCTGGATGAGGCATGAATATGTTAAGGTTCTGGTTTTACAGCAACCTGCTTTAAGAACTGAATTTCTTTCATCTCTTGCAGACACATTGTGCATTTAAAGATATTAAAGTTTTCAACAAGAAAATAAAAGCTTAGCTGCTGTTTTCAAAATTGCCTACACACCTGGCATATAGGCTCATTGTATGCTTTCCCAATCATAGAAACATGTTCTGCACAAGCATGGCTCATGATAACGAAGCACTTTGTACAGTTTGACATACACACATACATACGTACACACATCACCCAAACATAGTCTTGACAAAGACTTGGAATGAACATTACAACTTTCATATACACATACGTGTATGCTTTCCAGTATTTGTAATACCATAGAGTAGGTTTATGCTATTCTAGTATTCTTGCTTTTTTACATGACTTAGAATGACAGCTGTTTACCAGTTATCTTTTTTGTGGCATGAAACTCTTTTGACATACTTTCAATAACCCTATGATTTTCTTGTGCAATTACCCTGCGGATGTAGGAAACAAGCATGATATATAGCAAAAGTGTTTGCAAATGTGAATCATGGGGATAAACATTTGACCTGCAGTTTGTGTTCTGAGCTGCTTGCTGCAGCTACTTTTTTTCAAGGAAGTTCACTTGAAGAAAAACATTTGTTAGGAAGTTCATTTTAAGAACAACATTTTGTTATCTGAACTTTCACTTTTGTGCAGCTACATGTATTTCTTTCAACGAAAGAGCTGGTAAATTAGTTACCATTCACTATCCAAATTTTAAGAGATGTGATGAAAATGAGCTTTTCATGATTAATACAAAATCCTACAAAAATACATCCCGCCATCCACCGACTATTTTTCAACCATGCAGTTAACCAAGATTTATGGTTAAATTCAAATTCCAAATTTTTACTTTTTTTTTTAAACAAGGAAAATAAGCATGTTTCAACCCAGAGTATGGGGTTGCAAAACTTCCAACTCTAGCTCTAAACTCTAGGAGATTAAGACACAAGATGTAGGCTGACACAAGGAGGATTATGTAGGATATCCCCTAACAGAATTCCATTGTGCATCTCACATTGAGGGAGCTCGCTCACATAAATGTTGACCCGTTACAGGCCGGGTCCCCATCGCCTGCATGTAGAAATGATTGCTCTCTTTTGTTTGCTTGAAGGTAGTACGCAATAAATCTTCCACTGAAGAATGTGGATGACACTTAGAAAAATATGAATGATGATTAATGAAATTGTAGCTAGTGCTATTGGGCTGTGAGCTTATATAGCCCTGGTAATTGTTCAGCTACTTTCTCTCCAAAACATATTATGACAAGGTTTAAATCTCAAATATTAAGAAATATATAACTATGATTTTTTTTAGAGTTTGAGTAATGATACAATCTTTCTAATAAGTACACTCATATTGGTATCCTATATGAAGTGAGCATTTTTTCAAGTACACATTAAAAACAGTTTTACAGTGTTACTAATGTACATTGCATTGTGTATTAAAAAAAAAGAAATAGATTTGAACAAATATGAAAAAAATTATCAAATCCACATTGCTTGTTAATTCAGTGTGCAAAAAAAAAGAAATCTCCACAACTCCATAATGAACAAATAAGAGCATGAAAAAAACATTCGATTTTGATTGGAAGAGGGTAACTTAAAAATGAAAGGGACATGTCCTATGTCCTTGAACCTTGAAGGACATGGAAAGATCGAAAGGAAGCGCTGCACTCATTTTAAACAAAAAACATGAACCAGTGCTTCATGTCTTTCACTATATGCAAATATTATGCTGTACTTGTGTATGTGCATATCCTGCTGATCTATGGTACCTTGATGAATGGAAATCACTGTCAACATTTCAACATTTTTCTTCAAATATTGGCTTAAGATGTGTGATCTCCAATTAAAAACTATGCATTGGACAAACTTAACTTATCAACTGTGTTTAATAAAAAACTATTTACAGAATATATATTTACAGGGTCTTTTTATAATTATTCACTGTGCTTTTGTAGAGTTTTGATGGCATATTGCCTTAAAGCCCAACTTTTAAAACTTTATTTTTGCATTACAATAATAGATTTTTTTTTCTTCCCCCTTCCATTCTCTCCTCAGGTTTGGATGGATGCTGCAACCCAGATTTTCTTCTCTTACTCGATTGGTCTTGGCACAATGGCTGCTCTTGGCAGTTATAATAAATTTAATGTCAACTTCGTCAGGTAAATCACATACCAAATCTGTGTTGGCTCAGTGGCTAGGTTAGGTTAGGTTATCAACAGTTAGGGCTTTAACATAAGAGACACAACAGCTTTTCTACTTCTTCCACTTTTTTCTTCTTAATTTTTTATTGTTTTTCTTTCTTAATGGGGCTTTCTTTCTTGCTCAAAATTCCTACATGAAGTGTTAGGGCCTTATGTATCGATTAGGATGTAACGAGTCTGTTATCACTATGGGAAGTTCACACACTCGAGACACAGATGTGAAGGAATATTCTGCTCAAAATATTTTATTTCTTTTAGGTTTTAACATCAACTTTTTCTAAAGTTAGCCATAAAATTGCAGCAAAATATATAAAATAGAAGAAAGAAAGAAAAAAACGCACCCATCAAATATAAAAATCCCAAACACCCAATCATGGTTCTGGTTTATTACCTATTTCAAATAACGTGAGAATCATGAGCAGAATGACCAGTCACAAGGGTTTGTGAACTTCCATCTCTTTACCATTTGACTTCATCTGATGCTCTACTCCCAATCATCTTTGAATATAGGGATGCAGTCATATTCGCCTGTACAAACAGTGGCACAAGTCTGTACTCTGGTTTTGTGATTTTCTCCGTTTTGGGCTTCATGGCTGGCAGGCAGGGGGTTGAAGTTGCAGACGTAGCAACGTCAGGTAATTCTTAAAGCAGAACCAAGCAAAAAATATATAGCAAAAACAGTGACTATCTCTCATTCATCGCCCTGGACCGGAGAAGGAGGAGGAGGAGGAGGACGAGGAGAAGAGAGAGAGAGAGAACTCACTGTAAGGTATTTTCGTAGAGACTTACATGTACCAAGGGACCAAGCAACCTCTTCTGCTCGGTTTTCTGCTTTTTAGATAATGGGCGTGAACTTCTTGCATATTTTTATTTTTTTGCACTTTTCATCAACATGTATACATATATATATACATACATTTACATAAATTAACAATTTTCATCATATACTTGGCCACAAAATTTCATTGAGAGAATGTGGTGTTGCAGCTGATCACAAATATATACTCCTACAAAATTCCATCACAAAACTCTCATTCATATCAATGGGTTTCCACAAACGTACACATTTTTTCCATCAGTGAGGAAATGCCCATAGTAAGGCAAGAAATTCTTCCTTCAACCTCTGCTAAATATAAGTTACATATATTCATATCACATGAATATTCATTATCACAATCAAATCATGATCATTTAATATCCTCATTACCAAGAAATCAAACATGTGTATGCTTACACAACTATCCTTATGCTTTATTTGATGTCATATCTTACACACTTACAAAATAATGTCACAAGCTTCATATTTTCTTCTGCAAGTTTGACATAATAAAATTTGACCACATATATGTACGTTAAGATACATCATACTTTTAAATTATACAGTAATTGTAAGGCACTTATTAACTTGGTATTTTGATGATAATCTCCAAAATCTTTTTCTTGTTATCTGGGCACCAGCATCTTTAATCAAAAGAACATTTAGAAATTGAATTACTGACTTTTGGGCTGTAAAAAGACACATATTGAATAAAAGCAATCAAATCTTTCTAGTAGGGTTTCCATTAAGTGTAATATTCATTTAGCTCATAGAATTCTTTGTTAAAACTTCTCTAAAATTGTGAAGAATCCTTTCTTTCTTATCTTACATATAACTTTTCAATTTCTTTATTTCACATATAAGTTTAGAATATCTTACTAAATCTTGTTAAAAGATGAACCAAATCATAATTTGTTCACACATACTTTAATACCAAAGAATTTAATCATCCATTCACATTATCTATTTCATATTATATTTATGATAACATGTGTATTCCATCTCTTGCTCTACTCAATCTAACAATCTAAACATGTTTGCAATGTATTTTTAATAAGAATACACACAATCTTGATTTGAACCATTTCTCCTACATGTGCATTCTGTCCATAGGCATGCAATGAATACATATCTCAGTATCTCATATATAATATATATACACACTTATTACATCTCAAAACTTACATCTCATATTCTCACAAATACCATAACAACACATTCTTTCTCAAGTTCCTTTTTGCACAGTTTTGGAGCCCCTTTTGGGGGGTTCATACATGATAATATATTTCTGACAGGATTATTCTGGTTTAAATCTTGCAAATGTCTGTTTGAGAGAATTGCATTTTGGTGGTTGAAGTGATTTTTGATGAACACTTTTACAGTGCCTTGCTAGACGCTGCCCCATTTGAGAACTTTTGGTTGACAATTTTCACCGGGGATGGAATTTTGGTACACTGAATGGGTTCATGTGGAACCTCAACATAGGAACAGAAGTTTTTGGTTTTGAATTAGTGAAGTTGAGAAATTGAACTTTTGGTTTTTGAATGGGTTTACCCATTCACTTTTTTAACTAGGGCAAGAGGATGTTTGATTCCTGCCTTTTCGTCAGTGCTGCCCAAACTAAAATCCCATGGATTTTTTTTCTTTTCTTTTTGTGTGTAAGATTTTTTAATTCCCTATTACACCCTGTGCAGAGATCATATATATATTTTTATTATAAAGTTATACAAATTAAATCACATGCATCATTATGGATAGAGGGTACTTTTAATGCCATTTAAATATGGACTCGACTAGAATTAGATAATTTAGTATGATCATGATGATATTCTTCTTGATACATTATGGAAAATATATTGTTTTTAAGAAAAAATAATTACAACCATACATACACACCTCATACATTTAATTCACACAATTAAAAATATTGTATACAACCTGTAGGGCACATGCAAGTATTTCACAATTAGTTTTTTATTAGAGAATGTTGATTTTCATTGTTGTTTATTAATGGGAGAATAAATTAAGATATTTTAAGTGACTAGTTGAAAGTCTGACTCCATTCCCATACATTTTATTTGAGGGCTGTCATTAATTAGGAGTAATATGGATATTCTTTCATTTGGATGAAAGGCTTTTAATTCTCTTTTTAAAACAATTGTTAGAACTAAATAAAAAAAAATACACCAGTTACACTCATTTTACATTGATAAGTTATTTTTGTGTGATTGCTGTGTTTTTTTCTTCAAATTGTAAACTGTTGATTAAAGTGATTTAGAGTTTAGAAGAACAAAATCTGTATTGGAGATGACTGAATTTTAAACAAAGTAGACATTTGAAAACGATAGAATGAGAATTTGGTTTGATTAAAAAATAAAATTAATATATATAAAAGTAAATGGTTTTATGTTCACAAATATAATTAGATTTAAACAAAAAATTTGGTCTATTTGGTAAATGACCTATGGTAGACAAAAGTCTTGTTTTTTAATGCATCAAAGATGTTCAAGAAATGAAATGTGATTTAATTACTCGAAAGGAGCTCTGAGACATTTTTTTTCTCCAAAAGCTAATGATACAAGGAAAAAACAAATCACATTCACACAAGTCAGTTATCTGTAATAGACTGTTGCCTTTTCCTTTTCCTATCTATGCATAGTTAGAATAGGCTTTGGGTGAAAAGTTAGACTAATTTTTGTATGTCGTCTATGTAACTTGTTTACCTTGAAATAAAATTGAGTCATCAGTTGATGCAGTCATTGTATCTTTCAGTTAATGTCTTTATCCACTTGAATCAATTATAATTGAAGAAATTGAAAGGATATTACAAGAGAAGAAAAAATTGAGCCATGCTTCCTGCTTTCATCACATTACTTTTTATCAGCAATTTGCATATACTTTCTAATATATGCTATTGCTGTTATTGTGCTTCATGCCTCAAATTGGCCTCAACAAAAACTGGTTTGAACACTTCAAATTTAGCAATATCACAAACAAGACTAGCTTTCATCTGAAATTTAAAAAAATAAAAAATGGGGAATCTGATTTATTGGAATGTTTTCCGTTTCCAAATTGTTATAGATCTGTGCCGCATGCCCTTTGTGGCATATTTTTTATGCATTCATTCGTTTTGTGTGTATCATATAGTTAAAAGTACCTATTGCGCTCTCTGCCCCTTCTCTGGTAAGTATGTGGTGAGTACGTAGCCACACTTTATGGAAGCTGAGTCAACTCCATCAAATTTAGTGAAAAAATAAAACAGTTTCCAGAGAACTTCAATTTTTCAACAGAGAATATATTATATGTATGATATAATGGTACTATGAATTTGATTGAATGAATAATTTACTAAGACAAATGACATTAGAAATTAAGAACTTAAGGTGTGCCTAACATGCTACTATAATAGTTTATCTCCATGGTACATGTAGTGATTATAAATTTACTCATTGAAATTTATTTAATTGTATATATCATCATTTAAAGGATCAATTATGAGGAGAATAGATTGCATAACTGTATATTTTCATCTATTACATTATTGATTGTTTAATTTTGATTATTTTGGAATGTTTCTTCAAAAGCTTTAATAACAATCATGATAGGTTGGATTTACTTTTAAACTGCATTTATCAGCAGCTTTAAACCACTGTTTAGCACTAAGGAACAGTTGCATTCATGGTTTGAAGCATCATTTGTTCTTTGATTCATCTCATTTATTCTGTATAAAAATGTGTTAATATTCACATCACTCATTTACTGGTAAGATTAGTGATAAGATTGAATTACGGTGATGTTTTGTCAGGTTTTATGTGCTACGTGAAGAGTTTCTCCTTATTACTCTACCAGGCCAACTCATTCATCATTTCCAAAGATATAAATGCTTTTCAAGTGTGATTCCTCATATTTGCTGTATATAGTTTGTGACCCTCTAGGAAAAAGGCCAAAGATATTTTTTTCCCAAAAAAATTTAATAGACTGTGATAGCACTTTGTGCACCTTGTTTTAAAGCTCTCACCATCTCTCTGTTTCCATGTATTGGCAAGCATGTACCTGTGTGATACATTCAGCTTCATATTTAGTTGATCAACATGCAATACATTTTCAGATGGGGATCTATGCATATCCTAATGTTGGTATATATGGGTGGGATGGATGGAATGCATGCTGCATAGGCTTATAAATGAATGGTTTGGAAACTGTGGAAGGTCTTTAAACAAATAAGGGACCTAATTGTCCCCATTTTGATATTTTGCTGGAATGGGGTGTGGTGCAGGTATTAATGATGTCATCTCCAAGCTGCTGTTTAGACATGGTGGGGGAGGGGGGGGGGGTGGGATGGGCAGGGGTACACACCACTGATATGTTTTGAAACTGCTATAGGTCTTTCAACAGATGACGGATTCATTCCCATTTGGGGATAAAATGGGATGTATATATAGTACCAAACATTTGGGATACCCAGCAGTGGAAAAAAATTCCCTCAGTCCAGTTGAAGTTAAGTTAAGAGTAAAAGGTCAATAACTTTTTTTTTTCATTCCTATAATAACAAAAATACAATACTACTTATATACGTCAAAATGCTTACTTTCCATCAAAAATTTGTATTTTACATACAGAACAGGGCCTTTATTATGGAATTATTGGTTTGAAGCCATCACATCGTTTACATGGAGAACGTTATATATATATTTCCAGAGATAGTGCCTAGTTTCTTTTCTCTCTGTGGGTATAAATTGTCTCCAGGATTTTAGAGATTATATGTATCCTTGTACATTTACCTATTGAAAGGGGTTGGTAGATTAAATTGCATAGGAAATATCAAACTATTTCATCCTTCCATTCCAAAATAATGTGGAGCATGATTTTGAAAAATTCAGGGTTGCATATCCAATCATGCAACCTGGATAAATGTGAAACAATGTCGTCAATTATGAGAATGTTCCATTTTGGTGTATGTTTGCTTCATTAGTAGTAACCTAGCTTGCATGAACCAACAGGCTCAGTGTGAAAATGGCAGAGATAGACATGGCAATGATCCAGTAACCCTTCCCCCACCCCTTCTATCTCTTCCGCTCCCTCCCCACCCCTTTTAATCTCTTCTACTCCCCACCCTTCCCCTCTAGAAAATGGCAATGATCCAGTAACCATTCCCCTACAACCCAGTCCCCACCGCTTCTGTCTCTCCCACCCCCCCCCCCTCCCCTATTCTCCTCCCCCTCCTTATCCCTGAGCTCTAATCCTGACCTAACTAAATACACTGGATGAACCTAGCTTACCCATAATTTCAATCCGACTACACATCTTAACCATTTCATTTCATGGACCCAGCGTGTCCATGCCTCCCTAACTGGACTGAGCACGCTTCGATTCCATGTCATTTTCTAACCCTATAACATAAGCTTCCTCAAACACTTGATACTTCTATTCTGTTCTTTGCCATATTTGCCTCTGCCATTTGTACATTGTTACAAGAGGTACCCTTTCACAAATTAAGCTTGTGTTAGTAAATGTCAGCAATGAGAGAGTTTCTTCAATATCGTGTACATCTAAATCGTTGCCCCACTCAATGAACCTGCAGTACTTGTAAGCTTTATTGTCATTATAATGCAGTAAACGCAACCTAGATTCTGACGGTATATCTTCTCTCTTTCTTTGTTCTTCCTAAAAATGTGCCTTTGTACGTCTAGGTCCAGGGCTGGTGTTTATCGCCTATCCAGAGGGTATATCGCAGATGCCCATTGCTCCACTTTGGGCTTTCCTCTTCTTCTTCATGCTCATCATCCTGGGCATTGATAGCCAGGTGAGTTTGGAATGTGGCGCACCCATCAGGGATGAAAGAGGCGAAGGGAAAAGACTAATTATATATGGCTTATTGACAAATGAGAACATTCTTATAGGTCAAGTAGTCCATGTTCTTGCTGATAAAAAAAGAGGATCATTCTTTAATACAATTTATCTTCATGCACATCATCTTGGGTATTGATATATAGCCAGGCGAGTTTAGAATTTGGTACTCAACGACGATGAAGAAAGAGAAGGGACAAAAGTAGTCTCCATGTTTATTGGGAATTGAAAGATCAGAGCATTCTCACAGAGTAATCCATGTTTAGGGTTGATCGATTTTGAAAAATGAGAAAATTCTTTAATACAATTTTTCTTTATGCACATCATCTAGGGCATTAATAGCCAGGTGAGTTTAGAATTTGGTACTCACCAAGGGTGAAAGAAGAGAATGGAAAAGAAGAACCCATATTTGGGGTAAATTGAAGGAACAAAAAGACTTAAGGTTCTATTTATCTCTTATATCGGGCCTTTTAACTGCTGAGCATTGTGAATCTAGAGTAAGCTAATAAATCACCCTGTTCCTTAAAGGGTCAAAGATGGAAAGTAATTGTGGATAGTTTCAAGGAAAGACCATGTTGGTAGGCTGTGTATTAAAAGGGAAACTTTCTTTGTTTTACATACTACACAAAGAAAATTATTATCCACAAATTTCTTCTTTGTTTGGTTTTGTTTCTTATTGTAGAATTATTTTACTTAATGATAAGGTATCTTGGTTATCTTGCATTTCCTAAAAATTGATAATTGAGTCACAGAGACCAAAATAAGAGAAATAAAACATGAGAGGGTGAAAATTCTTTAAGAGTGCTCCTCTTTTTCAAACATGAGCATAGCCTAGCATTATCTGGCTCCTGATAACTTTATTGAGCCATCCCTGATGACAAAGATGACAGTGTCAAGTACCATGTTGACAGTATCAAGGAGATGGAAGAGATGCAAGATTATTCAGACCTGCCATTCTTGTGCCCAGTGATGGACACCCCCAAAAACAAAGAATCAATCAATCAAACAAAGAGATAACCAATCAATCAATTATTCATTCAATCAGTAAATTGATCAATCAATCAGTAAATTAATCAGTGAATTGATCAATCAATCAATCAATCAATTTTTAAGAAACATGAAATGTTGGCATGAACTACCACCTGTGGATCAAACCCTAATAGTGCTGAGTGGTGATAATTTTAGTTTTGCTATGCTTGTAGATAAAAGTTATACCCAATTTTTCTAACCTTTGTGACAATATAAAACTCTATTTGATATGAGCAAAGTCCGTCTTTCAATTGTTACGACTCTTTATTCAATGAACAAATTGTATTTGGAATACACCCAAATGCATACATTGTGAATATTTATTTTGAAGATCTGAATAAGTACATTTATAGAATTGTGCTAAGGGTGCCCCAAAGAGCTTCAATGTCAATGTAAATTTGATTTGACTGATATTCTATACTGTTTGATCTGTTCCGTGAAATTAATGAACCACGTCTGTTTGTTAAATATATAAACCCCAATTTCTTTTTTGAGCACCCATAGTCATGGGATGAAAAGTTGACAACAGATGCGTTTTTTTGCAAGTCATCACTTTCTGTCATGACAGATAGACCATTTTCATTTTATTTTCATTTGCTGATCAATATGTTATACTTGGATGTATATCGATTTTTATTTTCAGTAGATTTAACGAGAGGAATTTCATGTAATTATGATGTTTCAGAAGAAGGGTTGATTCACCAAAAAAAAAAAAAAATGGTTTGATTAAAGTAACCAAACCTGTTGCATGAATGATAAAACACAATAAAACAGCTGATGTAAAAGAATGTCAACAAGGTATCAGTAGAATCAAAGAGTTCTTACCGGAGCTCACCAGCCCTTTTCAGGGCTCTTAATTATTTCTGTAAAAGAATTATATGGTGTAACCCTGAACACTTTGCCTACAATGAAGATATCAGTAGGCATTTCTTCATCAGCTCGAGATTGCCAAATAGCCCGCTATTTCTGATTTGAGAAATAAGCCCAAAGTTACAAATCGCGTCTTCATCAGCTCAAAACTCAAGCTCGAAATATTTTGCTCAGCGTACGCGCATAGTGCGAGTCTTCCGGCTGGTGAAGACGCACCGGACAAATATCGGGATATTTTGCAAACTAGTCCAAGATATCTTGGGATGATTGTCTCGACCAAATATCCCGCTAATTGCAACTGCAGGCTGATGAAGACGCAAATTAGCTGGATAATTTGCGATCGGGATAGTTAAAATAGCGGGTTATTTGGCAATCTCGAGCTGATGAAGACAGGCCTAATGTGTACATTTTTCAAAAGCCGTCCTGACACATCTGCTGTCCTAATCTGATCTTTATCAGGATCATGAGATTAAAAACTAATTAGGCCAATTTGGATACGCCCTTTTAACGGGCCCTACTGTATGTCAATCAAAACTGGCCAGGAAAGTCCAGGAAATCTGTCAAATAGAAAATCCTTGAAGGGTACAGTTAGCTTACAAAACAAGCTAACAAAGCACTTGATGTAGAAATCATTGTAGATTTCTTCAGTCTGTGAATAATTCTTTTACCAATAAAAGCGGTTTGAGCCATTTATTACCAAAAATGTTTGTGCCTTGGTAACATATTCACAATTAAACAAGTCATCATTTACAAGAAACTTGACTTCTAAACCATTAGATAAATGCAGTCATTTTTTCAGCTGCTTAATTTTTCCTTATCTCAAGATTGAACGAAGTCTGGATCTTTCGATGTGCCTAGTTAAAGTAGTCGTGCATTAATTATTAATCTTCATTGATACACCTTTTGAGTGGGACATGTCGATGCCCTAGAAGTCACACTTTGTAAATGCTAAATAACTTTGTTCTAAATCACATTAGTTTTGGGGGATTGTGAAGCATAACTTTCTTCCCAGATTAGGACAAAATAAAGTCCCTGTTAGGGCTCAAAGAAATGAATGAACTTCATAATTATATTCATAGTGATATTTCATAAACCTAGCAGAAAACAAAGTGTTTCTAAATACCCAGAATATCAATTAGAATTAACTATAAATAATAATTTACTGAGAGTGCAAATTGTGAAATCGTAAGGCCTCTTGCTCAGGCTGTGTTTTGCCTAGGTTTGTTGTAACTATGACTGATTGCAATATTAGATACTCCCTTTAATATCTTTATGGTTCTGATGTAGCATAAATTGTACCATTGAGCATGCTAGCACATACGTGCCCAAACATGAAATTCCCAGGTATTCATCATGTGATTGTGGGACAAAAGTATTAAATTAAAGAAATTCATTTAGAGTGAAATGCATAAGAATCAACATTTACCTCATAATATCACTTATGTGTGCAATCATTAAGCCAGTTATATTATATGCCTATCAACCCTGCAATGGTATTTCAGTTATGTTGTTAGTATAAAAATATATGATATAAGTTCAAAATCGCTCAAGTTTTTTTTTCTGTGAATTATTTGACATCTAGTTTGTTGGTGTTGAATGCTTCGTGACTGCGTTCTTTAATCTATTCCCTCACTGTTCAAAAGTCCTCAAGTTCTATACTATTTTCTGTTTTCTTTGACATCTAGTTTGTTGGTGTTGAATGCTTCGTGACTGCGTTCATTAATCTATTCCCTCACTGTTCAAAATTCCTCAAGTTCTATACTATTTTCTGTTTTCTTTGACATCTAGTTTGTTGGTGTTGAATGCTTCGTGACTGCGTGCATTAATCTATTCCCTCACTGTTCAAAGGTCCTTAAGTTCTATACTATTTTCTGTTTTCTTTGACATCTAGTTTGTTGGTGTTGAATGCTTCGTGACTGCGTTCATTAATCTCTTCCCTAACTGTTCAAAATTCCTCAAGTTCTATACTATTTTCTGTTTTCTTTGACATCTAGTTTGTTGGTGTTGAAGGCTTCGTGACTGCGTTCATCGATCTCTTCCCTAACTACTTGCTGAAAGGAAGCAGGAGAGAGTACTTTGCATTCTTCACATGCCTCGGCTTCTGTATAGCAGGTTTACCTATGGTTACATATGTAAGTATCACCATTTCTACCTTATTTCCTATGAAACCCGGATTTTCCCTGTATCTAACCTTATAGGAATGAGAATGTTCAGTAGTCGAAGGGTGAAGAGTATCAAGAACTTTAGAACAGAGACAGTAGAGAGTAAACATGGTTTGTGGAGTAAAGTTATCTGGGTTTTGAACTTGACATAGAATTTCAGGATTGTCCATGAAACCATAGTTGCAAAAGTTGAGATGTTTGTGATAGAGATCGAGTGAGACAAATCTTAAATTCACTTGGATTGAGGATGGTACTATCTGAAGACTCTTAAAATAGCCACCGCAGGGCAATCAATAGCCTCTGAATTTCCCTTCATGATTGCATATTGTTTTGTTGAAATTTCTTTTGAAAGCCTCCCAAGGGGAAAAAGATCTTAGGGTGAGAGTGAAAATTATTAAAGGATCGAGTCACGTTAAGTCAAGGAGAACCAGGGCATGTCAAATGTAAATAACCTGATACAAACTTCTTTCAACTTTTGGGTATGTGTCGAAAGAATTTGCGTTTAATTTTGCATTGACAATGATACTTCCTGGACATATTGTAAACTATATATCAGTTATTCTAATGGTTCAGTGATCGAACCGTTGGAATAATGGTTCAATGGTGCGAAAAACTGGAATTTCCTATATACCCAGGGATATGTCAGTCTGATAATCAGGAAGTATGGTTACTCAATCACACAACAGAATGTTGAATTTTTCAACTTTTAGACTTTTAATGATGACTTAAGTGCCCCAACATACATATATTCTGGCGACAATTGTTCAGAGATTTATTTTGCTTAAAGATATAGGTTTGGGGTTAGTTTAAGGTATAGTGTTTGGTCTGGGATTGATGTTAAGAATTACCGGTAGGTTAATGTAAGGTTTGACCATGGACTATACTTGTCAGTGGAGCATGATATTATCTTATATACTGGTAGTGTTTTTGTCCTTCATGCAATGTACATGTAGGTGTCATATTGATTGCATTGACTATCAGTCACATCCCCTAATTTCTTGGAAAGAGTTCAGATATGTCAAGACAGAAATAAGAACATATGGTTGGTTGTCTTTATAGAAAGAGTGTTTATTTGTGTAAAGTTGCTCTTTCTTAAAAAGCTTAAAATCACTATAGTATATCGTTCATCAACTGTCAAACAATCAAAACAATGTATTAATTGCTCCTTTTGAACCTGAAATTCCAAATTCATGAAATGAAAGAATATGTCAACCTAGACAGAACATTACAATGTTTCACTTTTAACAGCATCCAAAACACTCATTCTTGTTTTAACTCTATTATAAATCTGTTATCTGGACTGTTGTTCTTGAGGCATGATCCGTCATGGTTCTTTCCTGTTTGGTGGTCTGGTATAGCTATATGGAAGCATGATTGATATGTGGACTAGTGTTGATCTTTACCTTGGCTACCTGTCATTTCCTTTGCAGGGAGGAATGTATGTATTCCAGCTGTTTGACAACTATTCAGCCAGCGGCGCTGCACTCCTCTTTGTATCCTTCTTTGAAAGCGTTGCTATAGGATGGGTCTATGGTGAGTAGATGAACTTTGCATCAGGATAAATAGCCACATATACCCTTGTAGACTACCACCCTTCCCAACCATAAAACCTGTAGAACGACTAGCCCCAGTAATACTCAACCCCGAAAAACTACTTGCATGGCAATTCCTCCAAACACTTTACCTCCTTGTTAGTTTTGTTCACCACTCTGAACATCATAAGGAGGTACCAGGAGGTACCTAGGAGGTACCAGGAGGTACCTAGGAGGTACTTTATCCAGGTCGGTATAATCCAGGGGATAGTTGTCATAGAATCCTTAAACTAAACCCCATGTGCAACTAAGTTTTTAAAATTCATTATTACATGTCCTTCGCCAAGACATTAATTAACATTTGCCACTCTCCACCCAAGTGAAGTAAAAACTGGCTATTATTAGTTCAAACATATTGTAAATCATTACAATTCTATAGAAGGATTGGCCTCTCATGATAGAAAATTGGTTAAGCAAGAATTAATGCATTGAAATCAAAGATATGTCGATTATTTTACATAAAGTTTTGTTCAAACATGGTAACATTCATAATAGTGTATAGAACTTTTGAAACGTGGGGTAAGTAGTTACAATAAAAAAAAAATCCTGAATATGTCATAGTGGTAGCAGTCATTCAAATGTCCAAATATCATTGAGATATTTCACAAATTTTCCAGACCCCTGTATGTCCTGCATAATAATGACACAACCCATATATGTAGAGGTGTCGTGGACGAGTGGATATGTCATCGGACTGTGGATCACAAGGTTCGCGGTTCAAGTCCCAACGCGGCACTAATGTCCTTTGGCAAGACATTGATCTACATTTGCCACTCTCCACCCAGGTGTTAAATGGGTACCCGGTAGGATGCAAAAGCTAATGTGCTTAGATTAGCAAGTGTGCGCTTATAAAAATGACGCCTGGCTGGAATGCTCCCAGGAGTGGAGAATGTGCATACATTGTGTGCGGTTAAGCCTGAATCCGATGACCGGGTAATAATATATATCTGTAAAGCGCTTTGAGAGGGCCTTCGGTCCTGAAAAGCGCTATATAAGAACTAGCTATTATTATTATTATTATTATTATTATATCTCTTCTCTTCTTTTTTTTTGTACGTGTATAGGTGCTGACAGGTTCCTAGGGAACTTTAAAACAATGCATGACTTCAGAGCTTTATTTTTCTGTGGGCAATATCTGAGGCTAACCTGGCTTATAACCACTCCATGCTTTGCTATGGTAAGTTTTATTCAAACAGCAGTCGCAAGTAGTCACCAAAGTACTCTTGTATATTTTGTTTTCTTTCAAGGACAGTATTTCTTTTTACTTGTTCAAAATATTTGATCTGGTTGATACTGCCTCCCCCCCCCCCAAGGATGGGGGAGGGAGGGGGAGGGGGAGGATGAGCAGTATTAAACGAATGGACCAACTTTCCAACATTTATTATCAAAAGTTAAAATTTACTTTTCTTGTGTGATATTCCCCTCATATCTATTTTCATAGAAAACATATGTTTATCCATGTGTAAAATGTAAATCAGCCATACCTTTGTAACTACATTTCTTATTTGATATTCCCTTCCATTCCAGGCTATTTTCATCTTCAGTCTAGTGGAATACACCCTCTGAAGTACAATGATGTTTATGTGTACCCATGGTGGGGATACATGATTGGCTGGATGATGTCCCTTTCATCCATGGTCTGCCCTCCGTGCTACTTCTGCTATCAACTCATCTTTAACAGCAAGGGTTCTCTCAAAGAGGTGAGACAATATTTCTGTAGTATGTCAGAGATGTTAGGGATAGGGTTTTAGTGCAGATTTAGATAAGGTTTAGGGTTAGAGTTAGGGTCAGGTGGTTGACCCTCTCATCCAATTATCGGTCTTCCGTGCTGCTTCTGCTATCAGCTTATCTTGAACAGCAAGGGATCTCTCAAAGCATAGAGGTTGATCTGACGTTTGATCCAGGTTTTACTTTGTCAAAGATATAGGGTTAGCATTGTAATTGGGTTTTAGATTAGATTTAGAGTTAGATAAAGGGTTGGCCCTTTGATCCATGATCTAAAAGTTGGGCAAGTGTTCCTTTATTAGTAATAAGTCTGAAAAGCAATCATTATAAATGTGCAGAGGTGTGATGTTTATCATGCTCCAATGAGAACTTCATATACCAGTACCATAACTCAGACCCAGTCACTCAGACCCAGTCACTGTGCAACATACCTGATACATTTATGTAGGACTCTATCAACATACTGATATAGCTATGGAAGGTATCCCTTACAAGTCATCTGTACTTAAAGGTTGTCAGATAAGATAGGGAGCATGAGGTGATAAATATACTATCAGTGATCTTGTAATGTGGCATCACGTACCCAACATACTTTAATAGGCCAGATATGATATCTCATGACAGAAGTTATGTGTCACTCATTTCCCAAGGCAAGAAAACATCTCCATGTATGTGACTCCTGGATAGGGGTTCTTATCAGTCGCCATTTTGACCTAGTTTTGAAATATGGTACAGGACTATACGAATGGATGCTCAGAAAATGTCTAGAAGAGTCTTAGAATTGATTTATGAAAGGTTTCGATACATCTTGTTAGATATCTGTCTCTTTCTCTTGTTTCTTATCTTCAGCGCTGGGTGCTATTGACCACTCCCAGGCTGACCCACCTGAGGAGCAGCGAGGAGGTCGTTGAGGAGGTCCCAGACCTGGAGATGATCAAGGTGGATGCGAACGGTGAGAACGGAACCAGCGTTCCACCATCCTATGACGAGGTCACAGAGAACAATGGCAATGCCAACCTGCAAGATGTGAACCTCAATGTATAAGACACCATGTAACCATTTCGATATTTAAAGATGGTGGGGTGGGAGATCTAATGGAGTAACTTTCAGAATTACACCTGATAGCAGGTTCTGATCCTCTGCAAGTCCAGGTGGACAACAGATGCATGGGTCTTACAAAATGCGCAAAGTATGTAAGACTTAAACATTAAAAAAAAATGCTCCCCCCCCCCCTCCCCGGCAGGACAGTTCACACGTAATGTAAATGCATTGTGATGACTTTAAAAATGCCCCTTATATGACAAAGGGCAGTTCTCAAAATGATTGTATTCTAAAGCAAATCTGAACGTTCTTTGTATAATCAAATGGAATGATGGTCCAGTGTTTCTATGTCTCTGTCAGCAGTATGTAGGATTTGTAAATGCATGAATAGTCTGGTCTGAACGAACCAAGAGGTAATGCCTCCAGGAACTCCCCCTCCACTGTCTTCAATAAAGTATAAACGATTCATGGAATGGTGCAGGAGTCGTTGAGAGTACACAGTGTGGTGCTATGTAGGGCATGTTCAGATGTTTCATATCATGTAAATGGTTCAAATTCAAAGAAGATATAGGGAAGTGTCATATAATTCATAAATGAAACAGGTTGTGCTTTGCTCAGCCATGGATATAAGTAGTAATTCATGTCATTCCTATTCATTATTAATTATGCAAGCAGTGCTTCCCTGGTATATAAAGTATGTGATTGTTTAATGGCAGTACTGGTACTGAAGATTCTATAGAAAAACTGACATGGGATCCTCTCTGGTATTTTAATCATATTTTAAATGGGAGAAAACTGCAATTGTCGAGTTCCTTCATTTTTTATAACATTTTGGAGATACATTTTAGACATCAATCTTAATCAATTATTCCCTACTTTTAGAAGAGAGGGATCTTTTTATTAGTTTAGCAACTCTCCACATTTTAACATTTTTGAAATGATCAAAGCAAATGGCATTGAAAAATCTGTCTAAAAAACGTTTTCAATATTTGCTTATACTTTTCCTTGTACAGGGAAGTAAATTGTTCTAGCAGACTTTTATGTACTGATCAATTTGCTACTTTTATTTGTTAAATACTACAGGGTACTCTCAGAATCTTCTTTGGGAAATTTTTTTAACCAGTTGACTGCTGAAATCTCGCTTTCCCATAGGCTTCATAGAGGAACCAACCTGTTTCCTGTAGGCAATTGGTTTAATGGGAGGGATAATAACTTGTACAGAAACAGACTTCTGAATAGTTATAGAATGAAGCAACTCTGGCAGATTCTGCCTGTAATTAAATTAATTGACGAGGTTGATCTTTGTTGCCAAAATGTATGGAGACCGATAGGAAATGCAGCTCTGAAAAAGGGAATGTGGTAATATAATGTGGAAATTATGCATCGAATATGGATTATGAGGTTGTGTAATATGTTAAGAAAATCACTGTTTTTTAGGAACTCAGTAGGTCACAAGCCGGCAGAGAGGATGGTATGCAGTTTTAAGACAAATCATGTAACTCATTGGCTGTGTATAAAGTTAACAAATCGTGTAATATCATTGTTTCTGATGATTTCTGAAATGGCAAATAAGTTGTTTAATTTTTGTGTATATTTGATGGTTGTATACTTGGGATTTGTAATAAGAGAAGTACCATTGTATTATGGTTTCTCATTATATCTTGTGAAACAGGTTTTTAGACATTTCTGTTAATATGATAGTCATAAGTAAAGGTGTAAGAAGTATTTGTGCAAACTTTTATCTTTAAAAAATGTTATCATTTGGAATACTGGTATACTTTGTATAATCATCTTGGAGTCAATTTGTTAGGCTTTTTAAAAGATACATGCATTGACAATAATGTAAATACTATTAATGATTAAAAATAATGTACAATAATAATGTTCACTATCTAAGGTTGTTGTCAGTAACCACATTTTTAAAGTGAGGAATATACGACTAAAGCAAGCACAATTTATGTTTAGTGTGTTCAGTAGCACAAAACATATCATCAATGTGTACCTTTTTGAATGCTTCCAAAATTGGAACGGTTGCAACAGATTTGAATATAAGTATATTTTCATAGAATTGTCATGCTTTGGATGCTGTTAAGAGTATTATGAAGACTTTACCTCATTCCAGATTAATAAGGAGGAATCCCCAAAACCATTTTGATGTTAAGACTTTCACTATTCTCTCCTATCTAATTCTGCCTTATTAAAGAAAGAACCAAAGAAAAGGACCACTTGAGATGTTAAACACTCCACCTCTTATTTTGTCACTAGATGAAAGAGAAACTGAGATGATGTGTGAAATAATCTGTGGCTTGAGTGCTCTTTGTTCAGCACAGACACCTAGTCCATATATAGCTCCCCAAGATCGACTATTCGAAGCAATCTCACTGCCTTGAGATACTGTGTAGGTTGTCTTTACTTCTTTCAAACTCTAAGCCATCCATGTTTCTCACCGGTTCAAAACATGAGCCACAAAACTTTCTGCAATCAAAGCACTTCTTTTGTACTCAGATTTGAGGAAAAGACTCGGCTGACACCTTCACTTTTGTTTACAGGGCTCAACGCTATAAACATGCATATGGGATGGGGGGTCACCAAATTCTAACTCCGGACACCAACATTTCAAAATATATTATTATTTGCCTCTGCAAAAATTGATAATTAACAGGGGGCTCATACAAACAGACTTTAAAATGGCAACCCCAACCATGTGTGAAAAAAGGTTTGTGTAGAGCCCTGCTATAATAGAACAAGAATTCACTCATGCAGCACCACATGTAGCTTTGAAGTCCCCTCCAAGCTTTGGCAGTCATCCAACTGTACGACTATTGTGAGCTACTTCAGATGGCTACTTGTTCAACATTAGTGAATGGTTCCTTCAGCACATTTTCCAAATTATCTTGTTTGTCGATTGGCCTTTTTTACAGAATAAGACTTCTCCACTGGGGCAATGGGGAACTCTGGCCATGGTTCTGGAAATATAAGAAATAACATGTATCTTGAAGTTTCACAAGTCCCCAAGCTTGCTTTTAAAAAGTTGTCTATGCACATTGTCATATGAATTCATCCTGCACTTGAAATCAACATGGATGCATCAGTAGTCATCTTTTGACAAATATGGTTTAAAGATACTACCTTGAATAGGCACAAGAACAACCTGAGTAACTATACATTCTCATAAAGCCTTTAATATGACCTGATTTTTTTCTTAAAACAATATCCTATAACAAAGAAAAAATACCTCCGTGCTCACTGTTGCTTTTTTTGCACGACCCTGAAAACAGGCATTTATTCAGTCCATCTTTATTCAGTCCATACATCAGATCAATATTTAAATTTTCTCTCATGTGCATAAATGTCTAAATAATCTGCATTTTTTTTAAAGGGGTGAATTCAGGTAGGCATGTGAAGTCTAAGAAAAGCTATTAGGATGGAGAAAAACAAACCTTACACTGTTTCTCAAAGTCATAGTTCAAGTCTTTCTCCTGATGACGTGTGCAATGGTACATATAGGATTTGTGTGATTGTTTGTATATACAAAACTTATTCATGGAATGCAATAGCCTTTTACACCTCAAAGATCAAGTCCTGTGGATTCTCGACTTGTAGAAGGCTGTGAAGTTGATTCATTCAGCAAATAAAAGTCTTTTTAACAGGGGATGTAAGCTCATTCCCAGTCATCAGAACAGTTAGCCAGTTCTACATATTTGCAACCAAGAACAGCAGTCACATTGAATTACTCTGAAGCTCTGGCTCTGATGTGAGATATATTACATTTTGAAACAAAGGGATATATTCATACATTTGACACCCATGGTGTCGTGTTTGATCTAGAATGTGCTTTCTGATTAGTGCTCATCAGATTTACGTGTATATAATGCAAACTGCATAGAGTTTGGTGTGAATATAAATGTCTTTATGTGAACAAAGAAATTTTGAATCTACATGCAAGCAGTACATGAATGTCGCCCTCTCTGTGTTTGTAAGCCGTGTAGTTGTGAAGTCCGTACAATGTGTCTAGTATCGTGAACTGTGTAGACTAGTAAGCTGATGTCTGAGCAGTTCCGTCCAGATCAGATCAAGCAATAAAGACCTGTTGTTTCCCCTTGAAAGCATACCAAAGTCTTTTTGAAGAAGTAAAGTCTGCAGCTTTACAAAGTACATGTATATGAAAATCCAAAAGTAATGAGCTATTGGGTCATCTTAGTCACTGTCTTTGATTTGCTCAAAGACCGTAAAATTTAAGTTTATTGGGGGGGGGTTCATCTTGGCACAAGAATCTTACATACTTCATGAACATTAGCAAAGTGCTTCTCATTAAAAAAAACTGACATCTCAATAATTATTACTGCCAATTTTGTTCTTCAGTATATGTCATTTTAACTAAGTTTATATCAGCAAACCAAAAGTAGTGGAGAGTGACCAAAATTACAGACAGATGTTAAAGAGCCATCTGTACAATGCTTGTTTGTAATTCAATTTGCCAAATGAAGAATGTAATAAGAGAAATGTAAAAAATAAAATACAATAGCAGGTGTCCTTGAAGAATGGAACAAAGATTGAAAATGGGCTTTCAAGCAATCCGTTTGATCCTTTATAATCAAATTCACCTTGGATTTACAATTTGAAATCAAATAATGGCAATTTTAAAAAATGCTGGTTTTTATCACTAGCATTGAGTATTATGCAGAGCTTTTTATTCATATTTAGTGTGGTGAGAATTTACTGACTATATATATATGTGGATGATAGAGTTTTATATGATATATGTATATGAATAAGCATTTTATTAGTCTATTTTGAAAAGTCCTTTCTTTGTTCATGTTCCCCAAGTCTTATCATTTGCATTATAAATACCCCACATCTTTCTATTACAAAGGATAATATAGTTGACTGCATGTGTATCTGAATAATATCTAGCAATCTGGGCCTCGTTTCACAAAACTTGTCATCAGTGACAAATAACAGTTTTTGTTATAAGCTAGTGAAATCCTTGCTTCTGATTGGTTATCAGCAGATTTGTCACCGATTTTTGTCATTGGTCATTGAAAAAAGGCTTTGTGAAACGGGTCCCAGATATCTTTATAATGCCAATCATTGCTTTTGTCAAAATGAAAATTGTAGTAAGTCAACATTCATCTCAAAATGACTGAACTGTACAATTTTCATCATAACTTTAAAGAGAGGATCAGTACCGGGTATGCTGTCATTTACAACATCAAAACCATTGTCCTCAATTTTTGTTTATATGATATTTTATCAACTCTGTTTTCATTTCAAATTCTCTTGCTTGAATGAAAAATATTATTTCCTCTCGCTACATTGAAGTCCCATTGGAACCGTTTCTCATGAATAAAGTCACTTGACCATATGCAAGTTATAACGTTGCTTGGCAGTTATTTATTCCTGTGTTCTTTCATATTTCTATGTATATAGTTTTTGCAAAGAATGTTTACCTTTATTGTAGGTCCAAAATTTGTATGTATGAGTTAATATTGTTAAAAGCCAGAAGGGCATTAACTCTGTGTTAAAATGGATGAGTTACACCCTCCTGGCTAGAAATATCTCAAACATACACGGTTCATCACTATTTTACAAACCCTTCAAAATTATACATCTTTTACCCAAATTCTAAAGCTATATTGCAATATATCAACCACCATGCATTTTGCTGCATTCATGTTTTAAAGAGATATTTTAGGTCACTCTTTTCTGCATATTATTTCATGCTTGCCCATTTTAAATCCAAACAAATTCCATATATTGCATTAAATAATAGATCCTCTTAAAATTGTGGAAAAATTTGGGTTGGTTCACCCCATTTTAGCCTATTGTAAAATGTTTCCGTTTTATAGTTAAAAGAAACAATTTTGCTATCAATTCATCCATCCATTATACAACACAATGAAAGTAAATACTATGTCTTCCCATATTTGTAAAATTATTGTTTCTAAATGTATTTGCTATCTCTAATACACTAATTTCTCTTACAACTTTTCCTATGACCTCATCACAGAAATATATCAAAACTTGTCATCAAATTTCATAACTAGTATCACATTCACTCAGCAAAAATACAAAAATATATATAGTTATAAATTTTAATGAGCCAAAGTAATATTGCATGAACTGTAAAGGTATCAAACTTTGTGTTTGTGCAATATAAATAGTGAATGCAAATAAATTGTAATCACTAGAAAGAAGGCATCTACAGTAGAATGACATGATCATTTCTCATTACTTGACAACCATTGTATAATGTAGGCATAAGCTTCCAACTACCGGTATATAGATATATTTCAATCATTTACTGACCAAAATGCATATTCTCATTATTTCCCCAACATTTGGAGAGCAATGACCCAAAAGTGTAAGAAGATTTTCAAGTAATCTCCAATCTTGGTTTAGAACAACTCTGAAGCCACTGAATAAGATCAATTTACTCAATTTTTTCTATATTATCCAAGTGATTTTACCATCACTTTTGGTAAGAAGTCTACATACCAGGGATGTTCATAGCACCTCAAAGGTACTATGTCTCATTTGCAGGCCAAAAAAATGAAAAGGTTAAATTCCAATGGCATTTGAAAGACAATACTAATTTAGAACTTCCCTCAAAACGAAAGGGCTTGAAAATGGCTTTTAGTGGGAAAATAACGACCATTAGCTGTCGAATCGACTTAAGTGATTGCAATCACCTAAGTAATAGTCTGATTTTCAGACCCTTTTACCGAATGGCCGTGCGTTTTGTGCTGCACAAAGATTCAATCAGTTTAATTTTGGCCATTACAAGTAGTGGGTTATTGATGTAGACAAATGCTCATGTACCTGTTACAGCTCATTTTATGTACGTTATTACCAAAGAAAAAAAGATGTCAGTCAGTCACTCAATAGTGTCTGACAGTGAAGTCTAGAAGGTAAACGTGTTTCCTTGCATAATTTGAATACTAGTACACTGCTAATGTTTAAATTTCACAGATAGGACATACATGACATATTCATAATTCCTGCAAAGTTCTACAGAATTTGATGTTGGCTGCAAAAGGGACATAGTATCTTTAAGGGGGAGATTTGATTTGAAGAAGTGAACAAGCCTGAATACACATGCTCTGCTGACAGTATGGAATATCTTGATTTTGAGACCACCAAAAATGCTATGAGTGATTTAAATCAGATCATGAAAGTCCAAGTTTATTGATCATCATAACTGTTGATGTACTTATTGTCAAAAATGTCTCTATGATATTCTCATCCTCAATTATATAATATACATGTATCAGAAATAGATACTACTACATTGTCACTCTAAAATAAGAATCAAATCTTATTTAATCTGCTATCATGATGATGCCAATGTCTGCTCAATCCATGCTTGAAGTTTATCCAGCTCATCTTTATTCATCTCATGGTAGAGTCTGGGATATCTCTGGAACTGGCAGGTGACTCCAGCCTTGGTCAACATGTCCTTGGTAGTCTCGCCCCACTCGTAGAGGACCAATGGATCAACCTGCCCATGACACTGGAACAGGGGAGGTCTTCGGGAATCGGACGATGCAAGATCCTGAAACAAAATAATGAGTGCAGAGATATATTCATCGCATCTAAAATATGTTTGCAGTGATGAGTCTTTCTAATGACTCTATTTATAAGGGAATTCATAACTATAATGAAAACAATTTCATTCATTTTGCATAAATCTACTTATCATCAAGAGTAATAAACATTTCATAATATAATTGTACTTTTAAAACTAAAGATACATCATGATAAATGACTAAATTTGTTGAGCAGAAAAGTCTACCAAGATACCAATTATATATACTTTGCTGTCTTTGCACCTTTGCAATGACATTTTAAACTGTCAAGATGGATATGACTTCTTATTTGAAGCTTACTACTTCTATGCAACACGGATGTGGTTGTTGTTATTATAATGTGAGGCTGATTAGAATAAGGATGAAGAATAAAAAAGCTTTCTAACAAACATGAATATGATACTGAAATTAAAGTTAAAGTTTTAAAGTATATATGCAATAGCAGAGACTGATATTAGATGCCATATATGAATGCAGTCTTCCTCTCAGGATATAATATCATTGTTGATCATTCCAAGCTGAGGGAATGAAAGATAATAAATGCCAAAAAGAAATTCTCCGGCCCCTAATATTATGTTACATCAGAGGACTAAGTTCACCAATAGCAGTATATTGAAGTGATTTAATAATTATCTCATTATTGCCTGAAATACTAATCTTTCTGTGATGTGCATTTTTTGTGTCTAAAGTGTAAATAAAGTCTACTTTGTATGCACATGTGTTGTAAAGGATTAAATATGTATTCAAAATATATTGCCTCCAGTGTGACTTGATGTTAATTGGTATTACATAAGTTTAGAGATAAAAGAATATTGATTAAAATGTCAAATGTCATTTTTAAAACTATTTACAACTGCACACAAAGATACACAAAAATTATAAAAATAAATGAAAATATACCCCAGCAGTAATCATTACTTATACACTGTACATGTATATTGACAAGTCAACAAAGAAATCAATTTGCAGGATTAAAACAAAAATGTCAACCTAATGCTTCTTATCTCATGATGATTGTTAATTCAATTGAAAAATAGTTTTTAACACTTCACAAAACTGCTAAGAAACACAAGAATAATTGAATTTCCAAGTATTCCAAAGATGATTATGATATTAAATACAGAAGTATAACAACATGCATACAACTTGTAAACTGTCAGAAATGAAAGAGGGAGGGAGAATTATAGTGGGGAGAGAGGAAGAAAGAAGATATGAAAATATACAGAAGGAATATAGAGATACAAAGGACATATGCATTGATTGGGTGAAACAGAAAGCAAGATAATGACACAGGGAATGGAATAGTCAACTGCTACAAATTAACCAAGGTATAGAAACAATTCTGTTTAGAATATGCAAACTATATGAAGGATGCATTACATACATCAACCTTCATGTCTATCAAATGAAATTAAGATACACACCTGATAAACTTTGGAGTTGTCATTGAGGAAAGCTGATAGTGCAAACACTCCTCCTAGCTCCCTTTGGAATCTATATGCCAAATGCAAGGCCAAGCAGCCTCCCATTGAAAATCCACCTGTCCAAAAAAAAAAATCAGAAGAAAATAAATCCCACTCATTTAGAATGTATTTTTTCCAATTACTTGAAATATTAAATTGCTGAATAAAAACAGTTTGATATAAATTTATATGTGTGTATATATATATATATATATATATATATGTATATAAAATCAGAGCTTTCACGAACTTCAATGACAGTATTCCTGTACACTAATCATCACAACTCAACAAAGAAATTAGTAAAGGTCCACAGAGCAGTCTGCAAAAAGGTGGTGTTAAGATGCCTGTCAAGATGCATATAAAACAAAACAAGTTATGTGGATCTAGTAGATCTACGCATCATAATCTTTATTGGATGAAGAAACTGGCATTTTCAAACACATGTAGGACAAAACATTCTGCCTAAATATATTCCCCCGAAAGAATTGGTTGCCCCCACCCCCCTCCAACATCAAAGTAAGAAGATGCTTGCTGGATCTTCAATTATAAGTGTCTAGGTACACCACTTTATCATGCAGAAAAATCCCTCTGTTTCACACGAATACAAACATTTTCCCCTTTTTATTGTTTTTTTTTAAATCTCTGTAACAGTAAGACATAAATTGACATCTACCGGTACTGCCTTTGATACTGACCCACAATTATTTTATTCCTTGGAATTCCCTGGTCCACTTCTTGCTGGATAACCTTGCCAATCTCTTCACACATAGGATCAACGCTTTCTAGGTCTTCAGGTGCGTTCTGTGCTATCCGTTTACGATCAAACCATACAGTGCTAGGGGCCCCATTCATTGGAGAGTAAGGTCTGTTGAAACAAAATATGACATTATGATAACTGATATTTAAAATTTATACCAAACATCACAAAATTGTGATGACGGAAATAATCTAAGATTACTCTTTATCACGACTCGAGGTGCATGTAATATGGTATGAAGGATTACCTAAGGATAAAGTATAGTCATAGGTATTCCAATCTGTAAAAGGATAAATTGCAAGCACACATAGTTCTGCTTTATTTGCTTATATTTCCAACAACAACAAAAATAAAATAAAATAAATGACCCACAGGCAGCCTGTATTTCATTTTTTTGTTTTGTTGTAAGGTGACAGTGACAAGGCCAGTGCTGCTTAAAGAATTCTATTAGTAAACTACTAATAATACCAGAAGTATGTGTGCTTGTAATCTAGCCTTTTTAGATTGACCGGCTGTACATTTCATGATACACAGGCAGTCACTGTTGAACATCTATATATCACTTTAACCGTCTCTAGTGATCACAGGATAAGTTTTAAACATAAAAGGCATGAGAAATCATTGCAATTTGGTAGTTTCTTACCTCAGGGGAGCAGAAGGGAAGATGACTTTCGAATGTGGTAGACAGAATTTTCTCCCAAGTATACTGAACAGCCATTCCTGCAATCCTTCTGATGTGTCTCCTGCATTCAATTCAAAATGATAGAGAGAAAACAAAAATAAAACAATAATTTGGTCAGATGTAAATATCTCTTCTCAATTCCCCTGAAATTTATTTAAAAGGAAGCAGTAAAGTCATTTCATATCTGTATTTAACTAATATAGTAAGTCTCACTTATATTTAAGGTTATTTGACCTTTTAAATTTCATTTTGGTAATTTGTTATCGTTCCTTTTTCCTAGACATGTAATAATAATAATAATAATAACAACGTTGCTTATAAAGCGCTTACAACCGAAGTCTCTAAGCGCTATAACAAACAGAATAGACTGATAAACAATTACATATTAAACAAAACAAAAAGTGCAAATAAACCTACATATTACAATACATATTAAATACACATCAATGTGAACAGAGTAAGTTAATCATTAAAAGCAATTTTGAATAAATGTGTCATAAGACAAGTCTTGAATTGGTGAACAGTTTGACAGTTTTTGACATTTAAAGGTTATTTGTTCCAAAGTTCAGCAGAAGCTTTGGAAAAAGAGCGATGACCATAAGAAAGAGTTGACACTGAAGTAGACATGAGGTTTAATTGAGAAGATGACCGTAGATTACGCGATGGTTTGTATTCGTGGATTAGTTTAGTTCTTGCAGATAAATTGGTGCCAATTCATGAATGCATTTATAAGTTAAAACCAAGATTTTGTAAATTATGCGGTACGTCACAGGCAACCAATGCAAGTTGCGTAGTACTGGAGTTATGTGTTCACAAGAACTTGTGCGTGTTACAAGTCTGGCAGCAGAGTTTTGGATTCTTTGGAGTTTTGCAATGTGCGAGTCCCGAAGGCCATAAAGAAGGCTATTGCACTGATCAAGACGGCATGTAATAAATGCGTGTATAAGCATTTCAGTAGATTTTTTATCAAGAAAATTTCTAATACGACCTATCTTGTACAAGTATGAGTAGATGGGTGGGTGTTTCACATTTGTCTTGCTGTATACTGAGCTGTATTTTGTGCACATGGGAAATGATAGGAAGAAAATAAAGAGTTAACAAGTACAAGTAAATATAGAAAGATATGACAGAAGGATAAATACAAAGAATAACATAAGGAAATATAGAAAAAGATGATGCGATACAAAACAAAGTAACATAAGGAAAGATAAAAAGATAAAATGAAAGATGATATAAAGAGATGATAGATGATAAAAGGATAAAACAATGAATGACTAAGGAAAGTTAGAAAGAGTTAAAAAGATAAAAACAAACATAAGGAAAAAGAAAAATAGATGATAGAACAGGATGAAAGCCAAGAATCAGATACAGAAAGATAGAAAGCTAAAGGAGAAGAGTCAGAAGACAATATTCTAATAGAAAAAAAAACATGGGGAAAGATAGGAAAGGATGATAAAAAAACAAAGAATAACATATAGAATGACCTGATTATAGAAAAATGATAGAAGAATAAAAACAAAAACATAAGAGAAGATAGTACTGGTAGCTAGAAAGATATAAATTATTAAACGAATAACATTTAAAGATCGACGAAAGATGATGAAATGCTTCTAAGGAAATATATTATAAAGAGAAAATGAAAGAAGAAACAAAAACAAGGTAAATTCATAGGGAAACAGAATTAAGCACAAAAGAGAATAAACAATATTAAGGTCACATATGACTCATATACTAGATCTAGTCTATAGATATATATTATAGATCTAGACCTATTATATTTATAGATATTTTTACATCAACTAAACCAGTCACCAGAAATTCAAGATCGAAACAGTTTACAAAGCCAAAGTAGGATCGACCGAGGACACTACAATCCATGAGGTCTAACCGTAAGCGATATTGAGAACGGGATAAGAGCCGGATAATAATCCTTCCTGAATTGCTCTACTCTACCTTTCCCTTTCAAAAAAGTTACCCCCCCCCCCAACAAAAATTAAACAAATAAATACCCCCAACAAATATTAGCGTATGGGACTAAGGTAACAGTTTTACGGTCAGTATCAGCGTTATAAATTATGCTATTTCAATTCCTAGTTCATAATACTTACCAGAACCATGAAGAAAAATTATGCTAGATAAATGTGAGCGCGAGGCGGGGATTACATCTAATTTCAATCTCGCTAAAGCTGTCATTTTGAACGTGTTCAGATTTGGTAGCAGAACTTATGCGGTGACTTCTTTGCTGAATCTGACAAACACAAAGTCAGTTACCAAGTAAGGTGTTGCTGAACAAACAAACAGGGAGAAAATAAATTTCACAATACGATTGAAAATAATATTGTATGACATTTAGGACATTCCACTGCAGTAGTCAGGCCTATGCTTCTTCATTCTTCCCAAGAACCTGCAAGGACTGGAACAACCTCCCACAGGACCCAGCCCCGATACCCCTCTATTGATGCCTTCACTGAGGTCTTGAGTGGGATGCAGATGTAATGCCCATATAAGGCCGGGAATTTTTTTACTTACACATGTATATATGCACCTATCTGCACAACAAGAACAAACTTAGTTAAAATGTTGAAATGTGGAATAACAGGATATGTGAGAGTCTCCACATATACACACACACAATCAGTGCGTTTATCTTCATCACCTTGAAGCAGCACTTACACTGGAAGAAGAAGAAGAAGAAGAAAGAGTAGAAAGCTTTCAATTTAAGGATAGTAGGATACATATATGATTTTCCTTCAATGTAGATTTTTTATTTATTATCTATTTATTGATCATATTTGTATAGGATAAATCATGATCAGCATAGCTGTTTTCCATTACGGTCCATTGACATACACTTATAACAAAATAAAATAATAACAAAATATATAAGAATAAAAACACATTTAAAATAGAATTTTAAAAAAGCAGGAGTTCACAGACTCACATTACAATGCAAAAAAATACAATAGTATATTGAAAACATAACAAAAATGAAAGGAAAAAACCTTCCAAAATAAAAGAAGGAGTAAGCTGCATGAAGAAGAAGAAGAAGAAGAAGAAGAAGAAGAAGAAGAAGAAGAAGAAGAAGAAGAAGAAGAAGAAGAAGAAGAAGAAGAAGAAGAAGAAGAAGGAAGAGGAAGAGGAAGAAGAAGAAGAAGAAGAAGAAGAAGAAGAAGAAGAAGAAGAAGGAAAAGAAGGAGAACTTGAAGGGGAAGAAGGAGAAGAAGAACCCAAAAAGGAGAAGAAAAAGAAGAAGGAAAAGAAGAAGAAGAAGAAGAAGAAGAAGAAGAAGAAGAAGAAGAAGGAGGAGGAGGAGGAGAGAGAGGGAAGAAAAATTATTTTAAAAAAATAATAACTTTTTGTACATGTATTTAAGAACATGATGAAGCATTTTCTGGTGAATCGGGGAGATTGTTCCATATACCCGGTAGAACCAGAAAACATTAAATAACTTTTAAACATTCCAGATTAGGTTTGGGGGCGAAGACTTTGAGACTATTATAGTTACGAGTTGGGATATCATGACGATCGACTGCACCCCTTCAATATATAGTTTACATAATTTACTTTGAGCTAATTACATCAGGGAGGTGGGAGTTCCCTGATTACCGATTTAGACATCTTTACCGATAAGGTTTGCGTAGAAAATGATCCCATCGTTGTTCAAGAGTTAGATATACAGGCCTATTGATCAATACTATTTTACCTATTATATAATAAATTTAGGTAACATTTACTCTTTCTATGCAAATTAAGGTCAGACCCTCATCCTGCCATTGAATACATTGACATATATGACTCATTCATACTGCATACTAAAAGACTATAAAAGTCCAATAAAAGGAGAGAGAGTCAGAGAGACAGAGAGACAGCCCGGGGTCTCTCATACACAAGTGCTACCCAGCCGTGTCCATCAACCTCTGAAATGGACCCTATAATGGCGTATCGCACCTTTCCTGAAATGTCCCTCTTTTAAGTAAACCTCGAAACCTGTGAACCTGGAAAGGTACACTTTTTTGTGTGTGCGATCAGTGCTTGAAAAACACCCCTTTTTAAGGAAAACATAGACAACACCGTATAGCTGAAAAAGACGCCCTTTCGACACTTTTTTCTGGATCCGCGCCTGCCCCCGGGGAGACAGCTAGCATGGACGGGTATTTTTTTGTGTGTTAATCCTCTGAAAAGAGAAGAAAAAAAGAAAAAGTAGCCGAAACCAAAATATTTCTGTTTTGAGGAAACTTTTATTATTCCAGGCAACCACCCCCCACATGAAATTGATAAAGGTACGTGTCGAATAATTCTCCGCAAGTTTTAATATCGGATATGGTTCAGTGCCTTAATCACGGTACGGTAGTATTGGATGGTTGCTTCAGTTTAGTTCAGTAATTGTCGTTATTGCGCATGCTCTGTTCAATTGCCGTGACAACAAATTTTGTCTTGAACCTTCATAACCCGAAGAAAAGGCTAGAATTTTGAGCTTTTGCATGTTCAACATGCGGAACTAAGGTATGATTTTAGTGATGTGAATGTTAATTATCATAAAAAGCTAAATTTCCTTATCTATCGAATTATTTAAATGTATTTTTGAACGTTTTGACATCGCTAATTATTTGGCGTCTTTTCAAGTCTGTATTGACTGCGATGCAGTTTGGAATGTCCGAGTTACAGTGAAGTGATCGCCGCCAGTGTGAGCTGACTGTATGTCGCCCCGCCGCGCAGTGGGCCAGAGCTAGGCCAGGGAGGGAGGGAGGAACCGAAGTGCGCCAAGTTCTGCCTGTTTTTATGTTAGACCCGATTTTCCTTGCCACATTGCCCTGGAAAATGTGTTTATTTTGGTCCGCGGTGGCTGAACAATGTCACGCGCCGTAATTTATGACCGCGATTCCTTCATTTAGGCCCTTCAGCCGCGGACCAAAAAAAATTCATTTTCCGGAGCAATGTGATTGTGAATGTCAAAGACGATGTGGCAAGGAAAATCGGCTCTAAAGTCTAAGTTCTAACAAAGTAACATAAAAACAGGCAGAAAATGGCAGCCAAATCTGGTATCAACTTAAAGGTACTATGTCCCATTTGCAGGCCCAAAAAATGAAACGGTTAAATTCCACCGGCATTTGAAAGACAATACTAATATAGAACTTCCCTTAAAAAAAGGGGACTTGAAAATGTCTTTAAGTGGGAAAATAACGACTATTAGTTGTCGAATCGACTTAGGAGCTATAGAGCCAGTAAGTAATAGTCTGATTTTTCAGACCATTGTACCGAATGGTCGTACGTTTTATGCTGCGCAAAGATTCAATCAGTTTAATTTTGGCCATTACAAGAAGTGGGTTATTGATGTAGACAAATGCTCATGTACCCTTTACAGCTCATTTTATGTATGTTATTACCAAAGATGAAAAAAGTCAGTCAGTCACTCAATAGTGTCTGACAGTGAAGTCTAGCAAGTAAACGGGTTTCCTTGCATAATTTGAATATTAGGACACTGCTAACGTTTAAATTTCACAGATAGGACATACATGACATATTCATAATTCCTGCAAAGTTCTACAGAATGTGATGCTGGCTGCAAAAGGGACATAGTATCTTTAAAGCTTAGATCTAGACATCAGAGAAAATGGTGGTAGTCACTCCAGCAAAGCATAGAGATAGGGTGTCTGATCGCGCACCCGATGTTGTGTGCTAAAATCCTTCCCATAGAGATTGCACGCAGCCCTATGCAGTCTACGGACATTGCGCGACCATGCAAAATTGGCCATTTTTTTTTATCACCAAATCGAAATTCAAACCTAAATCGCTTGTGATCCTGAAGGTGAAACTCAATAAATGAGGTGTCATATGAAAGAGCAGGTTTTTCTCCATATTTCCCAAAGGGGCTCACTGAAATTCTAAAAATATCTTGATCAAAACAGCGATTTAAACATCGTTTCCATCGTAGCTCCGATCTTTGCCACTTTCCTGAACCGAGCCCCCCCAGGCTTATGTAGGGCTAGACGTAAGGAAAATATCCCAGCACTTATTTTTTCGCTAGCCCCAAGGGATCACGGCGCTAGTGCAGTTCCGTATCCATTTTTTTAGCAGTTTCATATCCAATCTTCTTCTTCTTCTTATTCTTCTTCCTCCGCTCTATCGGAGATCAGCAGCTACCAGAGTACTGCAATTTGTCATAGCAAGTATAGGTCCATGGTCATAGCAGGCAGGAATGTCATGTCAGGTAGATAGTGTATTGGAGATTGCAATAGCACGAGCAGAGTGGATATTGTATAGAAATGACAGGGAAGCATTAAGAAGAAGGTTCTTTTGGTTAGGGCAGGCAGTTGGTACATTGGGAAGTAGGACTGCCTGCGTGAAGGTATCGGGGTCATCTGGACTGAATAGAGCGAGTGTCGACTGCTGAATGCCCCTGTGGTGGAGATTGTCGACCAGCTTCTGGCGATGATTCCTGAGTGGTAGACACTTGGCTATGAAGTGTGTGATGTCCTCCTCTTCCTTTTTGCACACTTGGCAGCATCGGATCGCACCCTTCTTGATTTTACACAGCCAGGATTGAGTTAGGTATGTCTGAGAGAGAAGTTGTGAACGTACAATGATGGCTTGACGTAGAAAACTTGAGGAGATGGACCTCGGGTAAAGGTCAAGGGGGGAGCTAGTGTTATTCTCGAAGAAGGAGAGAGATGGTTTTGCTTTGATGGCCTCGTGAGCTTTCTTCTGCACAGCCGAGTCAATTGCAGACCTTGTGATTAATTTCCAGGTAATGTAGGGGATGGGCTTGGAGAGGAGGGAGTGAAGGTCGGGGAGCTCATAGCTTCTCAGAGTTCTTTCCCAGGTCTTCACCAAGGGGGTGGAGTTGGTGATAGCATGGTGTAATGACCTCATATCTTGAGTGTGGCAGATTGATGAGTTGACCTCATCAATCTGCCACACTCAAGATGAGGTACGCACATTACACCTTAGCAAAGGAATTTTAGCCTAATTTTTTACTAATATTAATCATAATCATATATTGCATTTTCCACCTGAATTTGGATCACATCCGACATCGGGAATCCTCCGTTTAGGGCTTCGATGTCCACGTCGTCGCTCAATACCGTCTCTACGCTTTCGCTCTGCACCTCAAACTGAAGCTATCAGTCAAAATTTATGGTATCGTGCATGCGCGTAACAAAAAGCTAAAAACTTCGTTCACACGCAGTGATATAACTTATAATTTATATGACAAATTTGAGTTTTATCGAACCCCCCCCCCTCCTCCGACCCCGGGATCGCCGCCCTGAACACCACCACCATCATCAACAACAACAAAAACAAGACAATAATGATAATATTTGTCATATAAATTATAAGTTATATCACTGCGTGTGAACGAAGTTTTATTATTAAGTCGAGATTCAAACCTTTATTCTTTGTGATCCTGAAGGTGATACTTGATAAATGAGGTGTCATATCAAAGAGCAGATTAATTCCAATATTTCAAGAGGGGCGTCATCTCGAAATTCTAAAAACATCTTGGTCAAAACAGCTATTTAAACATTGTTTCCTGGCTAACTCCGAAATTTGCCACTTATGAGATATGACGCCCTGGCGATAAGTAGTCCCAGTCGTAAGGAAAATATCCCTACGCTTATTTTTTCGCTAGCCCCCAGGGATCACAAACAATTACAGTTTGAAAATACCCTTCCCCACATTTTTTTCGGATCAGCTAAGCAGGGAGGCGTGAGCTCCGTGCCGGCCGAACCCATAGTGATAGCGCGTAAAATCTGCACATGAATAAACATCGGACCGCATGTTTACGAACCCGGAAGTGGATGCCCATTGAAGACAATGGATTGCCGATCGCTTTTAGTTGCGCATCATTTAAGCAACACGCGTACGCTTGCACGCGAATGTGTACGCTTGCATATTGCGCAATTCAGCTGTTGTGCTAAATTTAGCAAAACAACATAACTCTGCGTGTACGTCTTTTCGTCGATTCTTACAAAAAATGGATGAATATTGTAGGGAATTGAAGGGGCTGTAACTTTTGATAGAAACATCGGTGGGTCTTGAAATTTGAAATGTATTATTCTGAGTGAATGATTTTTTCAATTATCCAACCATAATGGTGAAAAACAATCCAAAAGGGAAAATTGAAAAATCGTTCAGACACCCTAGTGGTAGATCATATAAAATAAATGTGGAAATCCCTGGAAATCTAAAGACTAAACATTTCCTGTGGAGCATGGCCTGGAGTCTGGATTTATAAAAAAACGTGGATAATTAGTCCATTTTTCAGTGAATTACCCTAGATATCTATAAGTATAACTAAGACATATTGATATGGAATTATTATGAAGATTGTGTTTCTATCCATTTCTAAGTAATGAACTATCAGGAATATGTGAGAGCAATTTCATATCAATAACCTAAAAACTTCATGTTAAATTGAGAGATTTATAGGTACTGGTAAGTCACTTTTGCACTAAAACTAAAAAAAGTTAAACTGTGAATAGAGTTTCTATGTAGGATTTTGCTGTTGGAGGAGTAAATTATACCCATATTGTGCATACCGGAATTAGATATTTTACTGAGGTATTATTCTTCAATGTATTATCTTCCAACTCGGCAAGAAAAAAAGAAAAAAAAAAAATCACCAATAATGACATTTGCTGTTTTGGCGCACTTTGGTTCCTCCCTGGCCCTTGTGCGCCGTGGCGTAGGCACGGAATTGGTACTGACTCATGATTGAGCTGACTGCGCTAACTGTTTCTGATTCTAGTTACCCGTAAACAGCGCTATCAAAAAATCCAGACAGGTATTTCTTCATGTTTGACAAAACAGGTTACATTTGAAAAGTAGATCTAGACAATAAACTGGACTCTGCCTCGAGAGACAACTACAACGTATAAGTTTTGAGTTAGTTTTCCTGTTTTCAGGGGGTCGGTTCACGAAACCAACTCCATGAATCATGATATGCAAATCTGCCAAGTTTCTTTTTTCTAGCTCATTTCTAGGTTAATATTTTGAAAGTTATATCGGTAATGGTTTCTCTTCTTACACTTGCATGTTCTTTCTACTTGCATTAAACATAGGATGGTTAGGGTAAGACCTGATAACATTATAAAAAAGAGATATTTTTCCACTTTGCCTTATTCAAGCTGTGGGCTGTTTAATGCCTACTCACCGCAAAAAGGGCATTCAGATTTCTGTATGTGCGTAACAGCGCCATCTAGTGCCGCATGAACGCGCCTATCCATGACAGTTGTTTCTTTGTCTGCAACCTAAGGAGATGTCAGGAAGCGGACAAGCCTTGAGGGCTACATGTAGATGATTATATGAAATATGATGTTGATATCACCTAGCCTTAGTCGGCACCCATAAACCATACCCCTGCGTGAAGAATGATGTAAACAAAACCTAAAATGCGTTCATAATCACCCATTCGCATTCATGCACCCGAAGGAAGTTGCAAACTACCTGCTGAGTTCGCTAGTCAACCCTTTTTTCTACTCATACACAGCACTTTGAAATCAGTTAATAATTTAATTTAAAATGTGAAAAATTGATACTGGAGTGATAGCGATTTGCTTACCTTCCGCATGTTCCTGATAATGAGCTTACATGCGATTTACAGTACAAAAAATGCTGACCTCTCACGACAGTTCACGGTGTTGGTTCTGCCGGAGACGCAAACACATGCGGTGTACACGAAAAAAGCTTTTTTCCTTTTGCCAATTCGATGCTTTATACTTTATACTAAAAGCGATAAAACAGTACCGTAAATCTCCGTGTATAAGGCGCACTTTTTTGCCGCCGAAAAAAAATTGAAAGTCGGGGGTGCGTCTTATACACTGGTACAAAAAAATAAAAATAAAAAAATCTTTCGATTTGTGCCCCTCCACCTGGTGCTATGCCTGGCAATGTCTCCCAGCTCAGTAATCGGTGTGTTCTGTGTTGACTCACCACTTGGAAACTAGAACAACACTCAAATTTGTCTGTCATCTTGGTTTGAAAGTAATCTTTCTACTAGATGTCTATATGTAGTTTATAATAATTCCTCCAATTCTTCTTCTATCACACATGGCATACTACAAGGTCCTATCCTAGGTCCTCTACTGTTTTTAATTTACATTAATGATCTTACACATTCTTCTAAAAAACGACATTGTTCCTATTATTTGTGACAAGTTCACAAGCACAAATCTGCGCCTTCAACTGCACCTCGCAGTTAAATGAAAGACCTTCCCCGCGTGGGTTTTTTAACACAGACCTGGAAAAAAAAAAAAAAAATTTATAATCTTAAAAAAAAAAAGGGGGTGCGCCTTATACACGGGTACGCCTTATACACGGAGATTTACGATAATGGTAATGGAAAGTGCTTATAGTTATATAGCCATAATAATTCGTAGAGTTATACTACCGGTATGCATTTTACTTTTTTTTGTTAGTTAACAATACTACATTAACATACCGTAAATTGTATTAGAACATGAAATACATGGATATATAAGAGCAAACATGCAATTAGTGTAATAATGCGCGCACAGGGAGGTATGCTAAATTCAGTGAACTCTGTACAGCGAACTTGGTACACTAAACTAATTGCTATTATTATGACTATTACGACTATTATTATGACTATTTAGAGTTAAATTCATGAGTAAGTTTTTTTAATGTTTATTTTATTTTCCCCCATTTATTTTATTTTCCCCCATTTATTTTATACATGCAATATATCTATATTTTTTCCTAATGCATTGTGAGCTCCTAGTGGTTGATATATATTTCGACCACTAGTTTTAATTAAAGTGGTATTGTTATTACTGATTGAAAAATCCTGAAAAAAGAGGAATTGCCATGACAATATTGATTTTTATTGTCCATGTCTTGAAACCAGTTTGCGGCATAATGGCTGTGGTTTGTGGCCTTGTGTACAAACTCAGTAGGGAGTTCACGCATGCTGAACAAAAATCCCAGATGCACAAGCCAGCGTCCCACACCGTAGGTTGTCACATGTGATCCAGCTACAAACCATGGCAGCGATATCAGACATTGACATTGGAAATGGATCGCAACACATATGGAGCCGTACAATCAGACAGACTTGAGCTTGCAACGCACACAAAATCTTGATTTAAAACTGAAAAATTCTTGAAATACGGCTTAGTTTTTGGGACCATATTTTGTTCTGTTTGTCAGTTCCATGTCGCAATACAACATTCAAAATATGAAATTGAAATATTACTTCTGTAAAGAAAGTTTAAATATACTCTACACTGTTAATTAGCCTAAAAGTGACTTGTGAGTAGACTACCCGAGGCGCCCGTATGTACTTGTCTTGTATAAAAATAGGGCCCGCACGGAACGCAAGTCTGACTTTGGTTCCGTGTGTGCAGTTTTATGTTGTTCTATGTTAGGCCATAGAATGCTGGGTGAAGGTTTTTGAGGTTGATTTTATTCCAGCTGTGAACAAATTTTGTTTAGGTGATGGGTAAAAATATCCATTGATGTATTTGAAAATTGATGCATAAAAATAGTAATTGATACTGATTTCCTGCTTTCTTTTTAACTTTCAGATCTGTAACTACCGGTACTCCTTTTTCACTAATGGACTAGGCAATTTGAATTCAATATGGCGTCCAGTGTATCATCTGATAATGATGACGACTATGATTCTGATGTCACATGTGGGAGCAGTGACACAGATGATAAGGACAATGATTCCTATGACAGTGGTAACTCCTCAAACGATGACGATACAGGCAATGATGAGGACAGTGAGGAGGAGAGCGATGACGATGATGATAGGACATCAGGGTAAGCAGAATGTGAATCTTTTAAAATACCAAGACAAATGGAAGCAATTGGTACATTTTCCAATATAGCATGAAGGTATACAGCTGCACTGTGAAAAGTACTTTTGTATTCATGGGAGCTCTTAAGTGGGGTATTCTTGATAAATTTAAGGTAATCTTCTGGTAATTTTCCACTATTTATAACATATTCCAGGGCATTTTCAGCCATCCGGATCAAAATTGCTCCCAGCTCCTATGTTTCTAATTTGCTGCCCAGCTTTTGAGCTCTGTACATGCTGTCTCTTTAATAATTAGTTACCCTGCCCTTGATAATCATGTAAAGTAACTGAATCATTTCCTAAAATGGTTTATATCAGCATTATCCAAGCTTGCAGATTTTCTTGTCTTTCAGTACATCTTTGTTTTGTATCTTTTTTAAAAAATAATTTGTTGTAATCTGCTTGTAATTTTGTTTGTTTATTTGTGAACAGAGAAAAGCTTGAGAATGTTATGTGGTGTGGACCAAAGAAGAACCTTCCTGTCTTGGTGTTTAAACCTGAGTGCAACTTCATCAAGGTCAAACGACTCTATGCAACAGGAGGTGAGTGAGATGCCAGTTGTTGTCCTCTTTTTCATTAAAAAAAATCAACCTACGGATGAGTAAAAGTTTTCAGTCACTTTGATTCAGCATGCATGTGAAGATGAAAAGTTGCTCTATAATCGGAAATGCTACCATGTTGAGACAAAATAGTAGAATTGGAATAAAGACAGTCATTGTTGAATTGCTACTCTGTACCCAGGAGAAAGAAGGGAAACTTTGTAAGATGATGAACGCAGTGTGATTGAATTTGCCATGTGTAAATAAATCATTGACCTGGACAATAGTATCTGTGAAGCCATTTGAGACTTAGGAGACATAGGAATGAGCTCTCTACTTATCAAGATTATTCAAAGCATTTTCAGTGGATCATAAAGTTTAAAAAATAAGGTCAAGCCCTTTGTATTGTGACCAGATGATTGGAGCAGGGAGATGATAGGAAGGAGATGAATCTTTATTTTACGACATTCCAGGGGTATTAAGTAAGCTTAGTTTGCTGCAATTGATCCTCCAAACTCCTGATAAGCAGCGCTCAGACAGCCGCTCGGTACCCGGAGGCTATGAAAGTTACGCAACAATGAGTGCTCGGTCGTAAATCAGAGCGATAACGCTGGGGTTGGCAGTGCTTTGAAGTCCCATGCTCAACACCGCCGATTTTGGCATTCTTGCCATCCCTCCACTGTTTTGGGCAATACACTAACATCGATATCTACACATTCTGGCTGCGCAGTCACTCAAGCCTGTGCATATCATATGCGCAGTGGTTGTATCCGAACAGGTGATACACAAAGAAGTCCTACGCTTTGACGTCCAAATCCGACCAGATATAGCCAAGTTACACGTTAGGTTATGATTATTTTGGAAAATATGAAGATGAATATTGATGGACATTTATTCAACCTTGCGCTATGATGTGCATATTTTGATATATTTAGAAGGAAAGAGGAGATTGTAAACGTTATACTGATACCAGTCCCATATGTGTGTTTTTGCGTGTTTTAATGTGACACGACTCTGAAGTCTGTCAAAATTCTTGAAACTTTGCATTAAATATATATATATATTTATAATCAGACAACTTTTACCCCATATTGTATTAAGTTTTCCATAGCAGGAACTCCACAGATACAGACGGTTGTTTCCCCAACTCTCAATTTCCCAATCTTTCAGGTAAAAAAACAAATTTCCTGCCGGGCTTTGGGACTGAATTTCAGGAGCACAAACAGTCGCCATTTTTCATCCTTACGCTGAGCGGCGCATGCGCAGTCACTCCTCGTCTGTCACTTGCTTCAAAGAAATTTACGAGAGCTCGCGCTCGAGCGGCAGTAAATCGGATTAGTTGGGATTAGTTAGGAAAATATTCTGCAGTGTCGGCGTTAAGGATGGGTTCAAAGGGAATGCATCAACATTCACCTCCTTCCTATCATCTCCCTGATTGGAGTGTGTGTTTTATGTAGCATGCACCATTCTTGCAGAATTTCATTGAAAAACAGGAGTAGATTGAAAAGACCCCATCCTTTTCTATATACATGTAGTTTCAATTGGTGGTCTCGTCATACTATGTTAATTATCAGACTATCAAATCTGTTATTTTCCATTCTTAATGCAATGCAACCCAAATGGTAGTATGGCAGAAATCTTATCCAAGGGTCCACCTGCATTGCGTTCATTTATTGTTTAGAAACTTGCAAAGAGCTTCAGGATTAAAGGAGAGAGAAGAAGGGTGGATAGAATTTAAACTTTGAAAACATGAAATACTATCATCTAAACTCAAATTAAAAAAAATTAAAAATAGCAAACTTTAATTCATAACTTTTGAATTGAAGTTCAATGATAGTTTTGTTTATATTTTTTTAAATAATCACAATGTAGAGAAGGTTGACATTTAGTGAGAATATGAAAGCAAAGACAAACAACAAAACACACAGGGGGGGGGGGCTTGATGTCCAGGAGGTAGGTGTCCTAGAACCTACTGCCTCATCTAAGGCTAAGCCAATAGATACTCAACTTCATTCATTTACAAACAGCAGAATCTTTGTAGAATACATTGTAAGGACAATGCATACACTATCCATTATTTATAAGATTCATGTAACTTCTGCCTACAAATATAAAATATAGAAATATAAAACTCAAGTAATTGACTGTAATTACCTTCTGTAATCCATAACTCAAATCCTACTTGCAAAAATAGAGTACATTTCAAATAGTTTTTTTCTTCTTCAAAACTCTCGGGTAATTATGCCTTTACGTAATGCAATGAAGGCTTTATGTGTATACCTTTTGATGTTTTGAATAAAGTGAGAATGGAAAAATATTTACAGTGCTGCATATACATTTGCTGTGACTACGTACATTTGTTTTTGCAAAAAAAAGTACCAAACAATAATATATCTCCTAACTGAAGTTCAGTTACATAATAGTTGATAAAGATAACTAGTTACACATGTGCATATGTTTGTATGCACATAGGATTACACCCACAAGAAGTATGCTTCTTTAACAAACAAAATGTAGGCTTACTTTATACAAGCTGCATCCTTGAAGTGCCTTGTTGGTACTAACTGGCTATTTAATCGATGATCATGTATTGACCAGCTGATTGTATTGACATTGGAGTGTGGTTCTCTATTCATTACACCTTCTACCCTTATACACCATTCGTCTTTTGTCCTCACACTGGGAATACAAAGATCCCATTGTTCACTTCCAGTTTCCAAACTCCTTTGTTCAATTAATCCATGGTCAATTTCCATTAAAAGTTTGATGCATCTTGAAAGCTTCATTAAAAGGGTATCATTTTGTACTTGTAGCAGACTAGCAGATAAACCACAGGGGATGAAGCTGATTGTTATGATGTAGGGGTATAACATGTGTACTTAAAATGTAAATAGGTCATTAGATTTTTTTTTGGAAAGAGTATTACAAAGCTGAATATATATATTCTTTTTCAAAAGACTTTACTTTTGGTGTTTCAGCAATGATCAATGGTTTCAGCCCAGATCTTTAAACTACATGTAACTTGTGAACAGGGGTGTCGATTTGTATTTGTGGTTGGGGGGGATGATAGGTGCCAAAATATTTTCGGCAATGGATCAAAGCAACCAAGAGGTAGAAGCGTGTGGCAGGTTGCACCCCCTCCCTTCCAAGTTATTAACTTTTTTCAAGTCACCCTTAATAAAGATAACATTTCAGAGAATAAGAGTGGTAATAAAATTAATAACATGCTAAATGTTAGTCCTGACTCTTGCCTGCAGTGTAGGCCTACCAGACTGATATCATCTATTTTTAAACGAAATTTAGACATTACCACAAAAAAATCCAATGGTGAGGGATATCAACTTGTGAAAGTATTATGTTACCAGTGGGCAAATGCATTAATAAGCAACCAGGAAAGGTTCATGTAGACAGAAAATTCTTTATTTCCTGGTGATAGAAACATACATTTTATGAATATTGATGTCTCCAAACAACATTCATCGTGAAAAACCCATTCCAATATTCTGTGTAAGGAGATCTCAAAAACATAGTTCTCATTAGTAAATGAAAAACATATTGCTTTTGGTTCTTCATTTGACTCTCTTCCTTCTTTAATTAAACCAACTGAATCCTCTCTGCAGGAAACTCAATTCAATGAAACAGAATATCACTGATGCAAAATTTGGTTCTCAAAATGACAGAAAATTTCCACTCCTGATCTCATACAAACTGTCTGTTTCTTAAAAACATAATATAAAACTTACGTTCCAACTACCAAACAACAAACTTCCATTATCTCCTTCTTCACCCAGATATACTTATCATACCAGATACGCTCTAAAATATAAGCATAATATTCCCCTAAGGCCCTGACCAGAGCACTATTTTTTTCTCAAAAACTATAAGAAGAAGGTGCATTATTATTGGAAGGGTGTTATAAACAAAACTTAATAACATTCTAACCTTCAAAAACACCTTAACTATCTTATGCCTGTTACGTTTGAATACAATACATAGGCCTACATCAGCTTTTCAATAAAACAAAAATAAGTTGTGACATAATAATCTTTCTCCAAAATATCGAACTGGAGTATTCTGTTGTATTGCTTGTTTATGTACATACAAAGAGCTTATTTTCAAGAGGCACTAGATCCATGTGTCTAACTTAAGAAAGAACTCTTTGTTTACCCGATTTTGTTCAGGTATCTATGGAAAATTGTTATTAAAAGATGCATGTGTTCATAATTTCTCTCGTAATTTAGGCTAATAATTTTGTTCAAGGTAAATAGAGGAAAATGTATATCATTATCTCCATTTGCTATCAAAAGATTTTGCTCCTTTCGGAAAATAGCCCTTCAAATGTTTTACATGTAGAGATATAAATAAACAAAGAAATGGATGAAATCAATAAAACAAAATAGATACTGAGTATGAGTATATGAGTATGAACAAACTGAAAGTTTCGTCTCCTACATGCTGCCATTTGGACAAAACTGTCTTTCTCTTCAATGATACAATATTTTATTACTTTACTTGCATTATGAAAAAAAACGCATCATCAACCCCACATAGTCATAGCTTTAAAAATCACTTCAGATTGAACTGGCCAAAAGTCATGTGATATTCTTGCTCAGATGCTTTCCTTTACCTTTAAGAGTTCTTTATATTGAGGAATTGGTTGATAATTTTTTCTTGGCAATAATGCCCAAATTAAAAGAGTTAAACAAATACACGACTGTAACTCTTAGCGCGTTTTGAAAAATGTTTTAGGAAATATCAGGAAATAAAATGAGTGAAAAAATAAAAAATAAAGATACTATGACGTGAATTTTAAAAAGGGTGAACGGAAACAACATAACAACTAGTGAACTATCTTATAACTGTCTCTCATTATTTCTCTCTCCCACTCTCTACTTCTTTTTTGCACTTTTGCGCTTCGCGCTTAACATTTAGCTCGTTGCTTTTTAATGCTGCGGCTTTGCATTTGGCGCACTGCATTTCTATGATGCTGTTGATTGAATAAATTGAATAAATTCATCAATTCCTGATGAAGCCGTATGAGCGAGAATTCAATTTATTCTTGTCTCATATACGGTTGTCTCATTTACTTTGTTTTCTATTTATATATGTATGTATTATGAAAATGAGATAGCAAAATGTGTATATTGATGGTCATCTTGCGAGTAATAACCATTAACTACTCTCATCGGGCTCTCATCATTAATTTTTCTCTTCATTTTTTTTTGATAGTGAATTATTGGGGGATGATTGTACAGGCCATCCCCCACCTGAAATATTGGGGGGATCATCCCCCCCCCCCATCTCCCCATGATCGACACCCATGCTTGTGAATGAAAATAGATGTACAAACTGCAATGTACATATCTCATAACACAATCAATAGTGCAAAATTGTTTAAAGCATACATATAACTTACTCTTGACAATCAACATGTATTTATTTTAAATTGCAATGTATTACATGTAAGCTATGCCAAGTATAACAAAATATGAATAAGAAAAGAAGTTTTGAAGGAATAAGAGTGTCCTTTAGCATCTTCTCATGCACGAAGATGGTCACTCACTCACTAAGAACAATGGTTTGTATTATTTTTTTATGATTTCAATTCTCCCATTTTTCCATCAGAAAAGCACCACCTTGCCTATAAGATTGTCCGCACTGACTGCAGAGTAATCAGACAGCTTCTGCACAAACATGGGTTCCATGAGGTAAGTGTTTACATTAGTTGCTATAGAAACAACACAGCTAGTGCACTTCCCAGGCTTTTATAGTCAGTGGCAGTTATCACTTTAATCACGTTAATGAATATTGGATGGGATTGGAGATGGTAGTAATTTAATGCATAGGAATTGAAATTTCATTGTGCATGGTAATGTTAATTGGAAAACTGTGCATTGAATATTTTATGGTCATAGATGAAGTAATGTACATGAGTGTAAACTTGATGTATATGCATAGGATCATGTGCTCTCTTTTGTGTGTCATATTTTCAATTTTCTTTTTAACCGTTTTCAGTTGACCAAATTTTCTTGATAATGTAATCCAACAGGTGTTCTGTTTATTTTTCATCAAGAGGATTAGCAAATTTTTAGAAACTTGTGGCTACATTGTAGTATGTGTATAGTAATTTAGTTTTAATTGGTTTAACTGATGTACAAAGATGGTTATGTGTTATATGCACTGTTATATTCACTGAAGACTGCTCTATTAGTAAATTGCCAAATTCCTTCAGTTGAATGGTACATGATACCAAAAGCAGTATGCTGTGAAATTGATATCAACTGGAATGTGTTCAGTATTTACAATGCATCAATAAATTGTAACCAGACAATTGATTACATCTGGCAAACCGAGAACTGAATCCTGGGTGTCATTTTGGGGATATGTTCTTACCTACTAATTCTTTATCAGTTGTATTAAAGGGAATTTGCAAGTTAAAAAAAACTTCTCAGAAAGTTTCCTCACTGAGACTGATATTTTATATTTATCTGCTCTGCATTGTGATAATTGAATTAAGTTTGTATTATAAGCACAGCTGCAGATAATGGTCTAGCATGAAATAATAAGCAAATTAAAAGGGGGTTTTAAGCCTTGGCCATTAAATGTAGCTTTTATTTTCCTGTTTCTGTAGATCTTATCAAATATTTATACTACATGTTTCAAGAAATAGCTTTTCAGATATTGTCTCTGTAAAGAAATAAAATTAAAAAGAAACACACCAAAGAATGCAAACAAACAAACCGAAAAAGAATCACGCTGTATTTCCTTATCTTATTATTTGTTAACACTTGTCGTACGGTTAATATGCACAGTTACAATGTATAAGTGTAGACTTGTCAAAATACAAATAAGAGTTGTATCAGAGTTGTACCAAAACTATTATCTTTTACTCTTTTCCTTTGCAAGTTCTTTTGAATCATGTTTTTGTATAACTTTCTATGAGCTTGTTTCAATGCTGTAACTTTTATCTTTCTAGGTCTATCCTAATAGCTCTCATTTCAACTTGGTTTTGATAGGCTCTCATGTTAAACCATTCACATTAAGAATCTTCACTGACTTCATTTTGAGTCATTTTCAATCAAGTTTACTTCATGTATCTGAGATTGATTTATTTATGTACATGCATATATTTCTTTCTTTCTAGGTCCATCCTAATAGCTCTGATTTCAACTTGATGTGGATTGGTTCTCATGTCAAACCATACACACTGAGAAGCTTTACTGACTTCCAGAAAATCAACCATTTTCCAAGGTAACCTTTTAAAACCTTTTAAAAAATATATCTGCATACACACAATGTACCAGATGGCTACTTAGTTTACTTGAACAAAGAAGCTCTATAACAATATAAGTGAAATAGCATTCTGTAATATAACATTACTGTAAAAAAATAAATAGAACAGTATTTGTATTGGTTCAGACTAATTCTTTGTCTTGTTAGCTTTTAATATTGCAAATTTTGAGATGATTTTGTGGTTATCTTTCTCTTCCTTATAAAATCTCTTTATTTACAATCTTTTTGTCTAGAATTAACCCCTATTAATGTTTTTTTCTTTCTCTCTTTCTTTTTATAGGTCCTATGAAATCACAAGAAAAGACAGATTGTACAAGAATTTTCAGCGGATGCAACATGCCAAGGTATGTACTATCGAAACATTTCATTAGAAAAAAAGCTATTTATAGCCTCAATTAAGTCATGAGAAGCATAACATAGTTGCATTTTTAAAGGTAAATGTTCAAAAGGAAATGTAGTGAAGAGAAAAGTTACTTCCTAATCAATTTTGTTTTTAATTTGTGATTAATTTTAAAATTGTTACCTTTGTTGTTTTTGCAGGGTTCACGCCACTTTGACTTCTTGCCACAGACCTTCTGCACTCCTTCAGAGTATGATGATTTAGTGGGTATGTTTATATTATATCCTTTATTAGTCTGTGTGGATTAAATAGTTTGATGATAGGTTAGAAATATATAAATGAAATGGAATGTTCTGAATATATTTCATTGCTTAAATTATCAATGCCATACTTTAATGTAATGATGCATTCCAAACCGTCTGATTGTTAAATTTGATTAATTCTTCTATGAGTTTTGTCATTCCCTTGTAAATATTACTCTCCATTTCCATTCAGTCTTTCACTTTATATCATCATCCATATCCCAACTATTAGATCTTTACCATGATTGTAAACTGGTCTGGATCATGACACTTTGACCTTCCTTTTGTCATTTTAGCTGCACATAACAAAGAGAGAGGGACATGGATTGTGAAACCAGTAGCTTCATCAAGAGGAAGGGGAATCTTCCTCATCAACAGTGTAAGTTAATTATCCAAATCTCTCAAAGTGTGGCATATCATTTAGGCAAAGGTTCACCCCAAAATATAATTTATAGTTCATTCTGTGCAAAGTATGCATTGATGTTTCATAGAGAGACTTGTCAAGTTGTCATCCTTTGTATTGTGTTGTCTCTAAAAGTATGTACATGGTTTTGAAAATCCATTGTACTGCAGTTTCTATGTAGAATTATGCTCCAGCACAACATAACATATACATGCATATTTTATTTTGATTGTGCATGCATTGCATATTCACGGTGCTGATCATCGATATAATGTTCATGAATTTATCATTTCCTTTGCCTAATCGTAAGATAATGATTGATGGATTCATTTCCACAATTTCTCAACAGCCTCAGAATGTGCCATTAGATGCTGCCTATGTTGTTTGTCGATATCTCAACAACCCTCTTCTCATAGACGGTAAGTTCTGTGATACATAGAGAATTATATCAATTCTATTCTGCATCTGGTATTAAGCTGCACATGATAATCAAGAAAAAAATATATGCATTTTCCTTAAAACAGGTATTGAAGTATCTTTGAAGTATTATTCAGGCTGTTTTATGTGTCATCCTGCTTATTTGATTTATTTTTTGTTGTATATGTATGAAAATGTGCAAATATAGGCTTTAGTCCCATTGTGTAGTTATCTAGCTAATTACGTTACTTCATGTCTGTAATAAACAACTGTTGTAATATATTTCAAACAGGTTTCAAGTTTGATCTGAGGTTATATGTAGCAGTGACATCATATGATCCTCTTCGTATATACCTCTATGAAGAAGGCTTAACCAGGTAAGATATACTTAATTAGATTGAATCAAATCATGTTCCTCCATTCAATCAATGAAAGATGGAGATTTCTTTTAAACCTACTCCATGTATTTTTCTAATATCACAATCAAGAAGTTTTTATGTGAACATAATTTACAATGAGAGAGTTCTGATGATCTGAAAACTTGAGACCCTTCGAAATATTGACTTATGCCAGAACCATTATCAGGGACCTTTTGGTAATGAGATGCGTATGATATACTCACAATTGCATTACAGGTTTTCAAGAAATACACCACACATTTTGTTTTAGTTTGTAGTATGGTAAAATCTGATAACAGGTGATGTTGTGATGTACTTTGCTCTCTCGGAGGAAAAGTATTCATAAATTATACCCTGGTATGAATTATTCACCCAGAACATGCCGTTGTCATCTAAATTGTTGTTTGTAGGTTCGCTACTGTGCAATACCAAACAAACAACAAGACGATAAAGAACACCTGCATGCACTTGACTAACTACAGCTTGAACAAAAAGAGCAGCGACTATGTCAAGTGAGTATATGTTGTGGCGCTTATGCTAGTGTAATGAAAAGTAGCAGCAGCAGTAAGAGTATTGGTGGTTGTTGTGGTGATATTAATAATGCATAATTTGAAAATGGTGATGATTCTCATTTATGGTATCCATGGTGATACTGATCTCGATGATGATAATTATTGATGATGTTGGTTACATTGGAGTATTGGATGTGGTGGTAGTGTAGTAGTAGTATCAGTCATTGTAATTATCTTTCTGAATTAAGGATTAAAAAGTATTATTAGTATTGTTGAAGTGGCTAAGTATTACTAAAGAAATTGCATTTGTTGGTAGTTAAAATGAACTGTAAGTAACTCAAATCAAGATAATTAGAAGAAATACTACATTTTGTATTATTAATGTTTTAGGTATGATGATGGAAACATGGATGACTACAGTTATAGTCATTGTGACGATAATAAGAATGATTAATCATATATATAATTACAAGATTAATGTGCTGACAGTCTAGTAGTAGCTGTAGCCATTGTAGTAGCAACTTTAGTAATTCAGGGATGAACAGAAATATTAGATATTTAGAATTCAGGTATAGTCATCATAGAATCTTTGCATTCATTTGTTATGATAAGTGTTGCAAGAAAAGAAAATGAATATGATTAAAAGAACATACTGCATATTGTATTTTAGGTGTGATGATGGTGACATTGAGGACTATGGAAACAAGTGGAGTTTAGGGGCCATGCTTCGGTACCTTAAGAAACAAGGCAAAGATGCAAAACGTAAGTATGCAGGTTTTTTTCTCAGTAATGGTAGTAGAATATTGGGAGCTAAATGCCAGAATAGAGTATAAATACTCCAATCAAAATTTGTAGATTTACAAATTTTGTGATATCTTTTAACAAACCACTATTTCTTCATGTGTCCTGGTTTGATAGTGTCTAGTTTTTAACATTTATTTTGAATATTTTTTCCTTCTCAGTTCTGCTTTCAAGGATAGAAGAAGCAATCAACAAAACCATCATCTGTGCAGAGCTTCCTGTTGCTACAGCCTGTAAGATGTTCTTGCCCTACAGGGGAAATTGTTTCGGTGAGAATCCTCCTTTGATCATATTCACATTTTTATTTTACTGTAGCAAGGTTTAGAAATATACATTTTGTTAGCAATAAGTAATATCTGTGTGGATAATGTCCATCAGAAAGTAAAAAATGCTTCTTTAAAAAATATAAAAAAAGCTCATCACTATTTATTTTTTTCAACCTTATTTCTATATATGGGAAGACGTTTCTACTAAATTTCAAAGCATCTCTATCAATAATGGTATTTATGTCTGAAAAGTTTCAAAGATCTGCTTTAGCATATTTGTTGTTAGTAATTAAGCTTTAATATTTCTGTAGTGCAGTGCAAAACAAATGAAAAGATGAGAGATGTGTTGGTGCCAGGGGAAGTATTTAATACTTGTAATAAAGATAGTTAATCTATAATAAGAAAACACACACAAAAATGTTTTATAAATATATACACACATGTTGTTGGAAACATATGAATAATGGTATGATATTTCTATCCATCCACAGAGCTGTATGGTTTTGATATCTTAGTAGATGCTAATCTGAAGCCCTGGGTCTTAGAAGTAAATCTTTCACCATCATTAGCTTGGTAAGTTATCAATTTTGTCTACTATTATATTTCACCGTGACAACTGGATCCTTCTACAAGCAAATCCTGGTATAAGTATCCAATTTTAGCAAATTTTGGTATGAGCACATTGTTAAACGTTAATAAAATGAGATTGGAAGATATGCCGATGTGCAGTATTCCATTATCTAAAAAAAAAAGCAGCAGTTAATCCAGGTTGTGAGAAAATGTTCCTAATGGTAGGTTTCAAACAGAGAATTATAGATTGAGTGATTTATATTCAATGATCACTAAACAATGTGATATTTGATTCCTTGCAGAGTTCTTTTTAACTCTCAATTTTCACTTGAATCTTTTTACCATTTCATTTACCCACTTTAGTGAAGCGCCAATAGACATGAAGATCAAATCAAACATGTGTGGTGACTTGTTTAGTTTAACTGGTAAGTATGACAGCCTTTAAAAAAAAACTTGATCATAACATTATATAAAGCTGGAACTACATAGAGCATTGTGTTTTCATCATACTTTATAAAGATGTTTTACATTGTACCTCTACTCCAAAAGAAGGTGTTGCAAGTAAAGGTACAATTGACATGTTTTTGTGTATCTCCTTTCAAACTATACTAGAGACAGTGTCTATTTCCTTATAAACCTATTTCTCTGCATCTTTCTTTGTATATGTCTTTATGTATGTGAAGATGGATGAATTTCACTTTTCTGCCCTTGCCAAATATTACACTTATTACTTTATGTCTTCTTTACACTATATATAATGATACTTCTTGCATAATCAAATGTATTTGAATATTTTTAGGTGAAAAAGAATTGTTATATTAAAAGTTCCTATTAACTGTGTATCTTCACAGGCTTTGTTATACAAGATCCTGTTATGAGACGCATGCAGCAGAGTAGAAGAAATCAGGATCTAGCCGCCTCCAGCACTCTCAGGCAACAGGTATGATAGCTCAACTAGAGAGGGGTGTAGGATGAGATGGGGTGGGGAGGATGGGGGTAAGGTAAAAGCGGGGTAGGGTAAGGGTGGAGGCAGGAGAAATACAGCATCTCAACCAATTTGAAGATAATACAGGAGGGTTAATTGTCATTACATCATTCCATTACATATAAAAATCTGTTAGATATCACTCCCTTCTATTCAATTTCTCACCTGTATGTCTTGCCTTATGTCCTTGAATGCACATGTGTGCCTAAATTATGAGTAACTTGGTTTTCAAATGTAATTAATATTGAATGATAAATTGTTGATATTCTCTAAGATTTGTTTTATTAATTGTAGTGTATCTAATATTCTAAAATCAATAATGATTTAAGTAATTATTGTAATAATTTTGTGATTATTCTCTCCTTACTTAATGACTGTTTTGAATTGACATTAATTCCTATTGTTTGTTTTCATGCAGTTTCAGTGAATAATTAAAGCAGTAATTCTTTTCAAACCATGATGTTGAAAATGATATTTTACCATTGATACTTATCAATACTTTGTCAGAATAATAGCGTCCATAGCAATGAAATAGATATTCTCTATTTTTGATCTGCACAAAAGATAATTCCTATCTTTAAATTTGGAATTCTACCTGAAAGCACCTTAACCCTCTAGTTACTTTTCTTTGTATAGGGTTATTCATCAACATTTTAAGTGGAATTGAATTAACTTTGCCTTCTCAGCAACTACATGTGTATGCTGATTATTTCCACACAGTAATAGATATTGGAAGGTGTATCAAAAGTTAAGAAACTTATTTTTGAAAAAAAAATCATTGCATTGTGATAACTATTATGGATAGTGAAGGAATGTAAAAAAGCAAGACTGAGTGAGAGATTCACAAAGAATATTTTATTTTCATCTGTTCTGTTTCTTAAAACCCTTAACCATTAATTCTCCTACATTCATTTCTCCATTTCACTTCTGTTTGCATGATCCATTCATCATTGCATTTGCTGTATTTACACTCACATCCTATACCTAGAAGGAGCGCATTGGCTCTGCCTTCTCGGTGAGTTTTAATCAAGAGAAGAGTTTTACTGTTCAGATAATTTGCTTTCTTTTATGGAATGTTATGTTTATAGCTCCTTTCTCCTAATTTAGAACCTCACGTCTAACATCTTCCTTCATTTTTCTTACCTTCTCTCTTCTTCCTCCCCTTTCTCTTTCCCTTTCTCACTTTACTTCATTCTCTTTCTTCCTTTCTTGTAAAACCTTGTATCTCACTGCCCCCTTTTTCTTTATGTCTCAAATCTATGAGATAGTGCTAGTTCTATGTGTTAAAGTTGCAGTTGCAAACAGCATTGTTATTTAGTGTTTTACATCAAATAAAAATTTTCCCTTTTTTATATTTTTTGGGTCTATCAATATCAAAAGACTTGTAATTCATGATTATACTGAATTATGTTTAATATAGAATCAAACAAATTAGTTACAGTAGTTTAAAGATAAAGTTGAGTTCTGGTCATGTGACTGCATTGTGAAAGAAACGGTGTGGAATCAATCAGAAAAGGTTGATCATTTAGCATATAAGTATTGGTATGTACTGCAAGGTTCTGGAATCATCAAAATGATAAGAAATTTGGCCCAGTCTTGGTAAATTTACAAGCACTGTAGACCTCTACACAAAAAGATGTATATGGGACTACACGAACATGTGGCATAAAAATCCGTCCCGATTTTTATGCTGTTACATGTCATATTTAGAATATTAAGGAATTTGAAGAGCCATGCTTTTCAGGGAACATTTTTATCTGATGTTCTTCCACACTTGCATAATAACAATGATAACGCTCACAAATTATTTGTCACCTCTTCCAGAACTCACTTCTCTTTACGTTGATTTAAAAAAAAATTACAGCACTGTTTAGCCAAATTCATAGGGCTGCAAAATTGTATTTTATATATATATATATATATATATATATATATATATATACAAGGATATTCCCTAATCTGTATATAGACTGATTTACCTTTCAATCTTTGGTAAAAACTACAAGAAAAATAATGCTGACCACTCCCATAAACCAACCATTTTACTGTTCATTGCTGTGCGTTTTTTTATTGCCATTTGGCAATATCTGTTCAGTACGAGAGGATGTTATGAACTCTTATTCTTTAACACAGGATTAATGTCTTCTTCCTCTCAATAGGCAATAGCTTTAATATGTATACCACTCTACGGTTTGAAGCACTATTAGACACATTGATAACACTTTTATCTTACATCCCACAGCGTCAACGACCAAACTCGGCTGGGATGATGGGTAATAAGCTCTCTAGACCAAAGACTGCAGCATCACCGGCAGGTCCCAAAGACAGCTCAGGACTGACTCTAGAGGAGCGTAAGATAGTCCTAGAGAGCAAGGAGGAATACGCCAGGAGAGGGGGCTGGATGAGGACATTCCCATCACCAAATTCCATGGAGAAATATGGGTGAGTTATTCTAAATAGTAGTTCAAAATACAAGTTTATATCCACATCATACACGAATTGAATTGAATTGAATTGAATTTGTTTAATCACGGTAAAACTCACATCAGCCTAAAAAGACTGTCGTGTTACAAACATAAAACAGATCATATAGACACCAAATTGAATATAAATACATAGGAAAAACTACTTAAAGATGACATATATAAAACAAAGTGAAGAGAAAAAGCTAATACTCCAAATGTGGTAAGATCCAGAATGGCATTAGCTTTGGTAATGTAATACAAGATGATACTGGTTTAGCTCTCAGTAGGCAATGTACAGTCAAACCTGTCTATTGAAGCCACCCAAGGGAAACAGAGAAGGTTGCCACTCTACTTCTATAACATACAATTTGTTCTTGAGGGAGACAAAGTACATGGCCACTATAGAAAGGTGGTCTTTATAGAGAGGTGCCCACTAAGACACATTTGACTGTACATGGATTGTTGTGGTCTAGTTGGTAGAGTGTATCACTGGTCTGCATGACAAATTTTAGAAAAACATATATACATTTTCAACGTGTCCAAAAGCATTGGTCTCCCAAAATCCATTTCCTCTTGGATGCTGCAAGATCATTTCACTCAATTGGGACAAAGGATGAACAAACATATGTGAAGAACCTGTGAGAGTTAAAACCTATGGGTGGTATTCTCATAAGTTAAGTCGAGACTAAGTCCGGATTAAACAAGAATTTTAGTTTACACTTCTATGGAATGCTAGGTTTCATCTTCCTCCTTTAATATGCATGACAAAGATAATATACCAAGGACTTTATTGAAATTCAGATCATAATCATATTACCTTTTTCTTCCCATTTCATTGCAAAATTAATTTTTTGGTCACTTTTCATTGCAGGATTAAAATAATCTGTAGAGGGTAAATGAGTTGGCAACAGGCACTCCATAAAAGTGTGGACTAAGTTAAGCCACTTAGTACGCGCTATCGGAATACCACCCTATGTGTGTGTATTTTTAGGGTATTGCAAACTGTCATGTATATATGATATGTAGAGCTATGATATGAATATTGATATGTAGCCCATAATGCAAGTAATGATAATTTTGTTTATTTACTCATCCACTGGAAGTTGAAAATAATGCTATGCAAGTAATTTACAGTTGTTTTTGGTTTAAGAAACGCACTTCCATGTTTGATACATATGGATGCACTTTCTGACCGGATAATGGACAGGACTAAATGCTTTGTATGTTCCTCTTATTTGTGTTCAAATTTCTCCTCATAGTTTGTTAATGGAAAGCAGGAATTCTATGAACCAGTTACTACATTCCAGACTCTTCTCCAACAAGTAAGTTTCATAAATACCATGCTTCCATGTTGGTAGTAGCACATATTACTTATCACATATTTAGAGGTATTGGTTAACATCAACTCCATGTCCATGATTCAGTGTGCTGTTGTTATATCTATTTGTTTGCATATATGTTAGTGTACATATATATTTCCATCATAAGGATAGAAGAGTATAAAACAGATTGCTTTTTTACCAATTTTGCGGTTATATGCACATCCTAATATATTTTAATGCTGTTTCATATCTCCTGCAATTTGCATATTATTTATCCACTTGCGTTCGAGCACCTGTCTTTTTATTGTGCTGATGCTAGATTGATTTTGCTTTTCTGTATATCAGATAAATAGAGAATAAGGCTCAGTGTGTTAATTATCATAGATACTGAAGTATTTTTACTTTTCTTTCAACAAATCAAATTATAATTAATCAAATTATATTTGTAGTGTTTGTGTTGGGGATATATGCAAGTTTAAAATCTGTGTGACTGAGATTCACAAGGATGTATAATATAGAAATTAAATGGAAGGGATAATGTCAATGTTTCTCTTTCAATTTTATTGCTCAATATACTCACCATTGCTGGGAAATTTTGCAAATGTCTTTTTGTTTTGAAAAGACTGAATCATAACTAAGACAATAATTTCATGTGTGTTCTGGTTAAAACTTATTTGAGGGGAATATTTCAATTCAGGACTTATATTTCTGCTTATCTTGTACTGCATGTGAGCCAATCTTTATACCACCAAGTTGCAAATGTTCTTAAAACTTGCTTCTTCTGCCCAAAATATGTTTTTGTGTATCCTCTTTATCAATACCAATACCCTGCTCAAAATTGTTTCGCTAACCTTGGGTCATGGGGTGAGTGTTAAAGGAAGGATTGTGATGTACAATCTTTCATATAAACATTGGACCTAGTGTTAGGGGTCAAATTTAACAATTAATGTCAAAGCAGAATATGACTTACATTCATTCAAAAACATTTATTTATTGATTTTCTTGAATTTCAGACAAGTTCCTGTACAAACTTTATTTTATTCCCAATGTGTAAAGTCTGACCTAGATTTTAGGATGGTGTGTTCACATTCACATATAAAAGTAAGACTAGATTTTGACCCAGTGCTTATGGTCCAGTCACTCCAGTGTGAACATTGCCTCCTATGATTGACCTTAGTGGTATCTTCTATTGTGCTCTAGGCGAAGTCAAAGAACCTCCATTACACACTCTGCAAGGTAATGCTTTCATAATTTACTTGCATGAAGCAAGCATTGGAGCATGATTTTTACATTTTGGGCTGAATTACTTTTATGTTTTCATTTTAGAAAGGTGATTTTGCTTTTCCTGTTTTTGTTTCTTCTTCTTCTCCCAAAGTGGTAATGTTTATAAGAAAATAAGAAAATTATCTTGAATTGATTAAATGATTTCCCTTCCATGCTGATTTCATGTCATTCTTATGCTTGGGCCTATACCTATTTCTTATTGTATCTCAAGATGCATCACTACCCCCACCCAAAATGAACTAGTGAGGTGTGAGGGTAATTAGGTCAAAGGTCTGAAAATCACATGAAGAACTTACAATTTCAATGCCGTTAATTATAAGCAAAAAAAGAAACAGTTATTTTGGTATTGCTTGAGCTATTCCTTCTTTCAATTGGTTATATGTTAAAATAAAGGCAGAGGGGCCATTCCATGAGAAGAAGGACATGACATCAAAAAAAGAAATGTACCTCTTATGTTAATTCTTTGATTTATCACTAACCTTATGCCATGGATGTTCATAAAACATTAGGGCCTTTCAAATTCAATACAATTTATCTTTCATTTTTGTTGATTTCCTAAGATCTCAAACCATCATCAAAAACGTACATGTGGGACTGTAGAAGAAAAAAAAAACAATTTATTGCAGATTACACAGGATTCTTGTAATATTTTTTCCTGAAAATTTCGCTAAATGGAAAAAGATGAATATATTTCCATATTCTAAGGGGTCCTGTGATATTTAATCTATTACATAGGGGTGAAAATGGCCTCGGACAAAATGTAACGCGAGTTACCGACATATTTGCTTCCTGCATTTTACTAGTCCATTGTTTCTTATCTTTAATATTGTGATCTTATACTAGTAATTAAGTCACAACCTACTATCAAATTAAAGTAGGAAAGATTTTGTCAAGATTGTCTAGTATGAGGAGACTTTGCCAAAGAGGGTCTCATAGAATTGACTATGTCCTTTTTTTGTAACGCGAGTTACCGAAATTCAATAATCCAAGAATCTAAAAATGTTTGTTCTTCAATTTTCTTTTTTGTTTCATTCAGTTGCTATATCTACCCTGTCCATGTTTGAAAAAAGTATCTTGTAGATCCTAGCAGTTCTAAAGATATAGGCACATTATCGTGTCAATGTACCCATTAGGTGTAACGCGAGTTACCATGGAATGGCCCAGAGGCATAAATCAGATTCATCTGTAATTTTTATGACATGGACTTGAACTTCAACAGAATATGGAATTTGACGTATCTTCATAAAAGTGCTTTTAGTATTTTTGCAAAGAAATGTAGCATTTTGACTCTGAAAAATATGTCAAGAGTTTGCCTTATGTTTTGTTACATGTTTGTTTTAATATAATAATTTATTTAGATGTTTATTGTGTGGTAATCATAAACATATCTATCTGTATATGTAAGTTAAATTTAGTCATTACAAATTATGGATAGTATATGCATATAAAAATATAAGTGAACTGCAATAACGCTATTATCTGTTGCTATCTGTAAATATACATGTAGTTCATACCCTTATGAAATGAGCAGTGAGCACATTGAATACAATCTTTGTAATGTCTCCTTCAAAGTATGTGTTTGATGTATGAAAAATTAAATTATTTTATTTTATATATATGCTTGTATTGCTATTGCAAGAGTTCTACTGCAGTGAAAATTCATTCATAGCTTCTGTTTACATGAAGTGCTATGCAGTTTTTAGTTTATTTTGGTTTATCTTGTTTATTTTGGTACTTGCAGAAATGCTATGGTGTGATTTGCCAAATTCGAATCAATCACAAGTCCTCCAGTTTGCATTCCCTATCTCTTATACACATAGTTCATATCAATCTCAAATAAGTTGCAATCAATCGCAACTGTTTATAAGTCGGGGCCCTGGTATGCTACAGTCTATAAATTGTGACATTAAGTATGAAGTCCATCCTGATAACAAGTTGGTTTGGTTAAAAACAAAAAGACAGTATAGTTAGATATGATATGAGTGATTATTAGTCCACTATAGTTACATTAGAGAAATAGGCATATATTAGTTGATTAAATCAAGCATTCACATTGTTACACCATGTCATTTTTCACTGTAAGAGTTGATCTCATATTAACCCGCCATCATTTATTATTTTTTTATTTAAAGATCTCACATGTTTGCAGTGTTTGCTTTGCACTCCCTTCTCAACCTTGTCTATACATGTATAACTATCTTTCCATCCCTCCATCCTAGATTCCTCCTCTATATCCCATGTTCATGTTCCTCCATTGTAAATTGCCATTTGGTCTACAACCAGGACTGATTCCCCGTTCGTCTAATCTGATTTTGCAGCTTTTCCACAAATTCCACTTACTGTTCATATGGTTGGAAATTAACCCTTGTAAAAATATAGTGTTCCCTCCGACTACATGAAATATTGGACAGAGTGAGAGTAGGCAAAATGAAGTGAGACAAATAATAGATTAAATATGAATTTTACTTTGACGGAGTTGTATTAGACAAGCTGGCTAGAATTAATACAGACCAATTGGCAATAAACCTCTGCTCTTCCACTATATTCCTCCCCTGTGCACCTCTACCGTGTTCCTTTACGCAGTGTGGATACTAGTAGCACATCTCCCAGAGCTAAATCAGCTCACTCGTCTTTGGCTTCATCCCGAGCCAGGCAGTGCACGTAAGTTCCGACATCTTAGCTCTGCATCCGCACCCAGAGCAAATGCGCAACTGAAATGCAGCTTGTGAATCTTGTCAGACATATCTGTGTATATGAGCACTATTGCTACCATTTTACACTGGCTATAACAATTTTCAGTTGGTAATGGGGTTTGGGTATACAGGATCTTCAACAAGATCACCTCCAAAAAAAGTTAACAGAATATTTTATAGCATTGGAATCCACAGTTCTTCTTCATTATCATGCTATTATATCAGGGGCTATTTCAATTTGTTCACATCAAAAGAGAAAGGATTGTATTATTCCTATTCCACTTTTAAAAATAATTTGTGTGTATTTTTGTTTGGGTTACATATTGCACAAAGGCATATATGCAGTACATACATACACAGCATTTCAGTAACATATTAGCTCCTTGTGCGATGTGATTTACCATATATTTACCTCTAATCTCTTTCAAATATTAATTGTTCAAAGTAATCAATATTATTAGTTTTGGTCAAAGAGGTATTAACTAAGGTTTGAACTTATGCTTCTAGTTTTAATCTCCTAAATATGCTTGTTTAATACATCTATATAAAATTAATGCTTTTATTGGTTTCATGATTTTCTAGAAATATTTGAAAGGGACAGGTATTGTGCATGTTAAGTTTGGTAGACTAACTGCATGATCAGTGTAATTATAGAAGGTCAAGTGTTGTAGACTTTACTTGCCATACATTTTATTATTCTGATCATTTTTCCTCCCAATTACAAGTTGTATTCTACAAATATTTCACAGAAATCATAATTATATAACTATCCACTACTCACCTTTTCTCAATAGAAAAGGGTTTTACCCTTTCTTGTATAAGGTATCAGTATTAAATCTTTTTATATCATTCTCCCATATCTTTCACATGTATCATTTGTTCCTCTGCACGTCTTATATTTGTTAGAAGTAGTACTTCTGTTTGGTCTCTGATGAGTTTTTTTAAAGCAGTTCTTGATGTGATTTTACTCACATTTCATTTTGTGTGTTTTATATAAAATGTTTTAAGCATGTTTTTTGGATGATACATGTCTATAATAATTTCTTCCTCTCCATCTATACAAAAAATACTTTTCATATGTATGCATATGAAAAAGAGAATTTGTAATCTATTATTTACCAGTAAATAATCATTCCTGTCTAATACATGTATGTTATGTTATATACAGGGGCAATCAAAAATTAAATTGTCTGATTGTCACAATAATATAATGGACTGTTCATTTTTAATCCACATATTGCACCAGTTTCACCAGGAATATTTGTTATTTTAGCCCAAAAAAATTGACATTCAATTAATAGTAATTTTATTGTTACTATTCATATCACCATTTAAGAATGTTAATACCACATACCGATGCAAACTACTTCACATGGAAATAGGCTTCATAGCCTCCAAGTTATTCACATCTTTATGGTTTTGTTGTCTTGCTCTTATTTCAATTTCAATTTTTCAATAGAAAAACAAATTAGTATGGTCTGTAAATCCAGTGCAGGTTCCTCATATCAGAACAATTCTAATGATGTTTATGTTTCCATGACAACAGGAAGATGTCCCATGGGATGATGCAGGAACTCCAGGAGAGGGAGTTCGAGGAGCACTTAGCCCAATTACTCAGGAAGCTCAGTACCAAAGATAACTCTAGAGAAAGGCGCAGCCTACGCAGCAGGGTCCGCAACAAGTTTCCTGCCACTAAGAGGCTAGGTAGGTTGATGCTGGTAGAAGATGAATACGTGTCTCATTTGTCCACTCAAAGTACATCTGCTATGAGGAATTGAGGATTGTACAATGATGCTACATTATGCTACATTATTACATTCAGGGAGTTGTAGGTTGTCAGTCTCCCTGGCTACATAAAAGACTACTTACCACTAACTATGCTAACAAAGTTATGATTTATAAGTCACTGATGATATTTTGTATGGAGTTTTTAAGTCTGTTTCTTATTTCATTGTCCAACTTATTTCAAAATTGGTTATAATCTATCTGATGATTTTGTAAGCCTGTTTGAATCTTAAGAGGAAAGATTGTCCCATGTAGTTATAAACAAATGAATGAGTCTATGCTATTATATGCTTTATTTATTTACGGTTCTATCTTCTTCTTCACTCTCAGCACCAAACCCCAGGAATGCAGTACCGAGCAAAGCTGAGGTTAAGTCAGAACCAGCGCCATCTAGGGCACCTCTTGCTCAGGGCAAACTGGATTCTCGCCCCCAAACAGGGCAAAGCAAACACTCTGCAAAGCAGCCTGAACCTGCTGCCCAACAAACTACCACAACAAACACTGCTGCAGCTTCACAACAGCAACAACAACGACCACCATCATCAAAACAAAACTCTAGTGTATCACAGTCAAATATCAACAGCACAAAGGGTGTAGACAAAGGGGGTGGTGGTAGTAGTGAACCGACAAGTACAACGGGTTCATCTGGTAACTGGGTGCATGGGAAACCCCCAGTGGGACCCAGTCAGGGGTCAGGAGGGGCCAAGACAGGGTCAGAGAGCAGTGCTGGAGCCAGGATGGTGCTGGAGGTACAGAAACCCAAGGGACCTACTAAAGAGGAGATACGAGAGATGGTCAATGTTCCTGACATCTTGGACAGGGGTGGTGACCTAAGGTGAGATTTGTTTTCTTCTTTTGTGTTGTCCAATTGCAGGACTTTCTTAGTTGTCTTTTGCTCAAAATTGACATATTTTCTTGATGTTCATAAAATGTATTGCACTGAGTTCCATTGAAGACCATTGTATGGTTTCTAGTGCATGTGTATTTCTGTAAAGATTCTGTATATTATGATTTGTAAGCTTCATGCCTATCAGAATATACAACTATACATTTCCACAGTTATAAAATTAGAGAAGAAAAAACCCAGATAATAATAGTGTCTCCATCTTGTGTTTGTCCAGGAAATCAATGTCATCATTTTCATTTGTTCATTTTGTCTGGTCACCAGTGTACACATTGCCCATGTTTTGCTGTCTGATGGTGTGCCAGTAGACATGATATTTGGTAATCCTTGATCATATGCATTAGTTATGATCGTGATTTATTTTGAATCTACAGCAAGCTGCAAGCCAGGGATGCCTTTGCAACATACCTGCTGAGAGTTCAACAGAGACTAATCACTGAGACAAGCAAACCAACTGAGAAACTAGATGAGATAGACCAACATGATGAACAAATGGTGAGATATCTTTAATAGTTACACATTGGTAATCATGTTGTGACTTTCTATGACAAGTCAATCCAAGCATGCTGTCTTTGTATGGGACTCTTACTAATTTCTTGATACCATCTTGCCAAAAAGATTATCTCTTGTGTATTCTGCAGACCATTTCCTTGTGTTTCTCTTTTGCTTTATCTTTACCTTATCATGTTTGCATTCTTTCCTTTCTGTCAGTATAGTTTCTCACTTTACCTTGTCTATTGAATTATTTCTCCCCTCATTCTATTCCTTTCCTCATACATTATCGTTCTTCCTATCTGTGTCAATCAACTCATTCCCTGTGTTCAAGATATCTATTTATCCATGTAACCTGATCTGTGTATGTTTGTTTTACAGGACCTGGTGCTGCGATTCCTGAAGAGGGCAGCAAGCAATCTCCAGCAGCAGTTCAAAGTGATTGTTCCAAGTCGAAAGCTTCCCATCCACGACAGGAGGAGAATCCTTGCCAAGCAATTGGTTGACTTTGTCCAGATATATAGCAAGGTGGGAATCATACATAACTCTCTTAATCCATAAAACAATAAATTCCCTATAAATCAGGCTAGAGTCTATGAAAATGTGTGTTATACCAAAATCAAATTATATGGCTTATGCTGTGGCCCAACCCCCATGCATCTTTTTCCTTGTGCGTGTCCGCAACTGTGGTCGGATAGTAGGCCAACTTTTGCGATTCGCATGTCCTTCTAACGATCCCTCCTGGATGCCTTGCACCCCCATCAGAAATGTACTTCCCAGTTCCTGCAAGAACCTTTGAGGTGAAATTACAACCCCCTGCAACTGCCATGCGATGTGTTACGGCTCCGTATAACTGTGTACACATCGCAAGGCTCTGTGATAAAAACTCTGTGAAGATTCTGAAGTAGTTGACAAAGTAATCAAATTTCCCTTTGTGATGTTATATATTATTCCTGTAGGAGACGGAGGAGATGGAGAACAAGAAACCCAAGAAGGTAGTGAAACCTCACAATCATCATCAGTTTGAAGAGGATGATGAGAGCATTGATTACAACAGGTTCACTCATTTTGTTGGAGTCGCCAAGTGAGTACTGACTAACTGAAAATTTGATATATATACACTTTCTGTTACAGACTAACCATATATCACCCTAGGAGTAACATTCATATGAATATTAACCAATAGAAGATTTCACAACCAAATTTAGTGATTATTATCTAAATGGATTTCATAATAGTAAATATAAATGGTATTGCCTTTGACTGAATGCAGTAGTTATTTCAAAGCATTTCAGGCCTTGAGTGGTGTTTGCACATTAATTTATATTTGACTTACCTGACATTAAAAAAAAAAAGCCTGATATTCGTTATTAAATGTAATATAGGCCATGTTTAGTCAAATATTAACTAATGTATCATGGATTTTATGAGCCAATCAGATGAATTTGTCAGTTTCAAGCCAGAAGCAAATTAATATGTCAGCTCTTAAACATCCTTTCAACTGGGCAGAATCTATGATCGAAGGCATTGAAGCGTTTAATGATGATTTAGTCTGCTGTGGTTTGAAAGTCGAATTTGGAGCTTGTTTTCTATGTCTTGTATTTTTTAAAGCATTTAACATGTTTTTGTTTGAACACTGAACCATATCCTGTCATTTGGAGCAAAGTGCATTTCCATATGAACTAGCAGGTTGCTCTAAAGACCAATTGATTTGACATGGATAACTCTTGTCTATCGCTAAATGAATACAGACTTGTTCAAACATATGACTAACACTATTGTATATATTCCATTGATCCCAGTGAGAACGAGCTAGAGGAGCTACTCACCACATACACCAAACAGAACAAATCTGCCAGCATCTTTCTAGGGACCAGTACAAACAACCCCAAATCTATCTCAGAGATGATGGCTCAACCTACCTCGGTCAACAGCACCAACCAGCCACATCATCAACACCACCACAACCACCACCACCATCAGCAACAGTTGCAACAACAGCAGCACAAACATGCGACCAACGGGGGACCGGCACTGTTGCATCGGCGATCAAGTTCAACGGAGAACCTGCATTCCAGCAATAAGGGTGGCGGAGTTGCCGGCGATATAACCAAAGATATAAGTAAGTCTTACTTTTATAATTTATGCTTCACATTTCTATATCTTATTAACAAAAAGATAAGATAAACAAGTACAACTAGGGGCCCTGTTTTTCTCTTCCAACTTTTTATTTTGCATGTTTCTTCTTCTTCTTTTTTGTTGTTGATTGCTTTTTGATTGCTTCAAAATGGCCTATTATGAATGTTTAAATTTTAAAGGAATGGATCATTCATGTCTGTAATGCCACTGAAATACTTGTCTTTTCTGATCTGAACTTAGTTTGGTGGCTAAAATGAAATGCTTGGTGTCGGTTGCTTTGCTATTATTAGTGCATGCATACTTCAGGGCAAATGTATCAACATGTTTCAACTATACCTTTTTTTGGCCTTATTTTAAATTGTATGAATGTTATTCAAAACTTAATAATTCCAGTCATCAGATTATATTACATTTTCACAGCAAATGAAGTCTTAGTGTATTGATGGCTAGCATCCATCATTGTGTATATGTGTTTTACAAGGATGTTCACTTTAATTTGAAGAGATATTCTCTTACTGAAACTAAAACAGAATTACAAGTTTTTCTGATGTGAAATAGAAATCCTGTCAAAAATATATGCAGTTGAGCGGTATACTGGATTTTCTTTCTTCAAGATTCTCACCTGTAAAGCAGTGGGAAAGTTTAGATCAATCATACAATTGGGTAGTGGTTCTAAGTCTATTGTTGCATGCATGTATTCTAGATTTCAGCTCAGTGGCAGCAAAGCATGGTGTCCACTCGGCCAAAGCACTTCAGCACTGCTATGCCGCAGCAGGTCAGCTTGCCATTTTTGTCTGTACCCCATCTTGTACTCAAGTTTGCCTGTCATGCTTGTAAAGATTTCATGTCATGCACACCATACTGTATTGGATTCAGGGTGCTACTAAATCATGTTCATCTTAAATTTACCAGATCATGGTGGATGCAATGAAGATGGTTCATCTTCTGCTAGTTTCTCATACGTCTCCAAAGATACTGGCATCTATCGTAGTACAGTCAAACCTGCTTTAGTGACCACCTGTATAGAAAGACCACTATTTTTGTATCCCTTGAATATGGTTTCTCATTGAAACCTGTACTAAAGGAACCTGTACATAAAGACCACATTTCATGGTTCCTTTGAGCCGTTTTTACATACAATTTTCACTGTACAAATTATGTTGCGTCATAGTTTTCTAGCCTGAAATGAATAGATGAAATGAATAGATCTGACAAGCTCTCTGCTTGGTCAAAGCTGAGCTGTTTGTATAGAATACACAGAACTCACCAACATATGTATTCCAATGTCAACATCATCAGGGGTCCGCATGTGGAATTAAAATAATACATAAAGAGTTACATTTAAGTAGCTGTGTCTATGTTGCATCCCCCACAATCATTCTATTATAACTGGCTGGACTTCTTTTTCATCTCAACACTTTGATCAAACAACAACATAGTTGACCTAAAATTTAAAGAAAATATTACTTTGCTTGCCCAAGTAGGCGAGGGGCTTTCTAGTAGCTGGTTATTGGCCAATGTAAAAATGCATTACATTTTTAATGACAACTTAGATTTTATTTCATTTCACCCAGGGCGATATCATTTTGATCCAATTTCTTTATCCCATGAAAAATGTTATTCTAGTTCTAATATGGGCTCTTTTCATTCCACTACTCTTCGGTGTTACAGGAGATGGTTAAGTGTAGCCAGTGTGATTCCTAGCTTTAAGAAATAAGATTATGATAATTTTCTTGATACTCCACCTCCATTTGTTCCCATTGTCAGTGTAACTGGCAGACAAATTTGTGGTTTTGTAACAACTTTCATACATACTGCACACATATTAGATAAACATTATGCATTGAATTAGGACTCTTTTCAGTCTCAAGCCAGTCTCTTCTATTTTACCATAAACTTGTGGTTTTAAATAAAAGATGGTATAATCAAAGTAAGACGTTTTGCTGCCGATAGAATAAGGAAAGTAACTTCAGGTAATGAAGAAATTGATAGTAAATAGAGAAAATGGACCCTAACTTTTATATACCATAGTTCTTTAGTTTTTATCAATTTGTAAGTGTATATCTGATGCTTCTCATTTAGGATTGCTAAATAGGGTTTATTCATGTGAGTGCTTCATTGCGTTTCCTTGCTGTTTGTTCTGCCATACTGCTGTGTTCATACGTATGTACTTTGTTTATATACATTTACATTCACTTACTCATTTATTTATGTACATGTATTAATATATTTTTTTTCTTTCAAATATCAACCATGCTGTGGTCATATAGAGTGCATATATCTAGAAGTTCATATAACATTCCTTGCATTTTTTTAAAAATCTCTCTGTCTCTGTCTCTATCTCTGTCTGTCTCTCTCTCTCTCTCTCTCTCTCTATCTCTCTATCTCTCTCCCTCCCTCCCTCTCTTCCCTCCCAATATTTTCAATTTTTAGTTTGTATTATTATATCATCTTTCACAAAGCAAGTATACATATGATTTATCATTATCCATAAACAAATAATTTAAATAACATTTTGTCATAAAAATGTATAGTTAATTACATGTTTATGATACAACTTAGTGCTTGTTATTGATGATTGATGTTACATGTATGTTAGTGCTTTGTGTGTTTTTGTTATGGTGACGGTTGGGATTATTCTTAGCATAATAATTGCTTCTTTGATCTGCTGTGTGATTCTCCATTCACAAATGTATTCATTTACCCTTACAGGAAGATTCATGATTGATTTTGTCAAATGAGCATATGAGTGCCATGTTCAGATACAGTTACATGTATGTGTCATCCTAGGAAATTGTTTTGCAAATGCTGTTCCGTTGATGAAATGAATGGAAAGAGTTGCACACAAGAAGTGTGGTGCTTTGTATGCAGCTGTACACGTTTATTACTGTAGTCATTACCCTATGTGTGTATTCATAATTTTTTCACACTTTAAGTAATCATAAGCATAAATTCTGATTGTGTATTGTTCATTCTTGTGATTTTTATGCCTCCGCTACAAAGTAGCCGGAGGCATTATGTTTTCTGGATGTCCGTCCGACCGTCCGTTCGCGTGCGTGCGCGACGTCCCGTTCTCGTGATCGCGTTATCTCAAGAACCGGTTGATGGATTACCGCCAAACTTGGGTCATGTATGTATCTTGCAGAGCTAATGAAGTGATTAGATTTTGGGGTCACGAGGTTCAAGAACCGATTGATGGATTACCGCCAAACTTGGGTCCTGTATGTATCTTGCAGAGCTAATGAACTGATTAGATTTTGGGGTCACGAGGTCAAAGGTCTAAGGTCACAGGGCTCATTATGTATGCAAAATAGCTTGTGATCACGTTATCTCAAGAACCGATTGATGGATTACAGCCAAACTTGGGTCATGTATGTATCTTGCAGAGTCAATGAACTGATTAGATTTGGGGGTCACAAGGTCAAAGGTCACAGGGCTCATTATGTATCTCAAAATAGCTCGTGATCGCGTTATCATTAGAACCAACAGATGGATTACAGTCAAACTTGAATTTTAAAAATTGCTTCCATTTTGGTTTGTAAAATTGCTCTATGGCGGAGGCATCATTTTCGACTGCGCGCAGTTGAAGTTCCATCTAGTTTTTAATGCGAATTATTCTCCTGAGCAGCAATTTAAGCTGTCCACATTTCTATTTATGATGAAGGTCACAATGCTTTGTCAATTGTTATGTACTGCCATTAACTTATTTGGATTGCTCTGGCCAAGGGGATATTTAAAATTCCTGGTCGAGACAGTTATGTTTACAAATATATCCTCATTGTCAAGGCAAGCAAGTGAGATTGAGAACTAGACGAGAAAGAAAAATGGTGGATTTTGGTTTCAGAAACTTGAAATAAATAGAAACCATGAAAATTATAAAGAGATATGCATTCTTCATCTAAAAGAAGGCGTAGATGGGATAATGATTTATATTTCTTTATTGCCAAACAGCTGGTTGAGATTGAATCTATGTACTTGCTTTGTCTGCTTTCTCAAATCCCTGGTTAACCATAATCACCATTCGCCATAAATCAGTTTGAAGAATGCATGAGATGGAGAGAGGTAGCAAAGGAAGGATGCAAAAGAGACAGAAAGGGGCGGGTATTTCTCGTATAATGATACTAATGGCATACATAACATGCACTTATAATTTTATCATATGGAAGCTTGTCAGTCTTTCTTGTACGGTTTTCAGTCAGATTTCATTACTGTCATTATTTTTCAGTCCTTCAAATTATACAGGTAGGCTTATTTCAGTAGAAGTGTAAAGCCTGCCCTCTGTAGATTTGCCCCTTATTATCCCCTCTCTGACGAAGTCGGAGGGAATGTAACGCTGCCGTCCGTCCGTTCGTTCGTAACAAATCTGGTTTCCGTTCGATAACTTTAGTAATGTTTGATGGATTTTAATGAAATTTGATATGAAGGTACATGGTATCAAAACACAGCCTAACTTTGATTTCAGAGTATGTAGGTCAAAGGTCATAGCTCATTAAATATGCAAAAATAGCTAATTATGTATCCAAAAATGTGGTTTCCGTGCGATAACTTTAGTAATGTTGTTGAGTATGTACTTCAAAGGTCAAAGGCCACAGCTTATTAAATATGCAAAAATTGCTAAATATAGGCCATTTGCAAATATAAGAAACGGGTAAACAACATTCCTCTCCGAGGGGATGCTACGCTTTACGTAGACTTGTTTGTATTGGTAGTAGTATAATTTTCAGTCAAATTTCAATTTGTCATTAGTCCTTTATTTCTTATTTAATACAAGTTTTTCAGTAGTTGGTCTAAAGCCTGTCCTCTGTAGACTTTTCCTATGCATACTTTTCCTATGCATTGCTTGGACATAACTGTGTTTCCCATGTATTAACAGAAACTACCCTAAATAGTATCCCACAGACATTAATAGGTCACACTACCCACACCTTTAAGGTTATAAGTGATGGTTTCATTGCAAGAAGTAGCTTAGTTGAAAATATTTTAATTCCCACTGAGCCCAGTTTAAAATATCTGAAGAAGGAAGAAAAAAAGGAGATGAGGAAAGAGAGCTCATGTCTATTGCAAGTGTCAAGAACATTGGCCTTGCAAACATAAGAAACCGGTAAACAACATTCCTAATGAGTTCCTACCAACATCTGCCCCCTCTGTACATTTTCTAAATGTCAAAGTGAATTTATAGCTTATAAATGTCCATGCTTGAGATATGGTATGGTAGGGAGGAGAATGAATGGTGGACATGTGCTAGGAAAGCAGTAAAATGAAATAAAGCCTTTTGTGTTATAAAGGAGAATGTGACTTGGTATGTGGAGGTGGTGCCATAGACATTCCTGAAAGTTCATGGATACTACTTCATATACTTCTTTTGCAGTTAAATATAGCAAGATATATATATAGTAAGATGGACATGACAGTCTTGAGAAGTGTTTTGCATTTTTATATACTATTTGAAGCTCAAGAGGAAACACTAAGAAAGTTTGTTGAGTGGAAGCAAAACAAAAGAAGAGTGCTTCTTGTATGTCATCTAAAGATATATATGTCCAAATTGCCAAGTGGAGATTCCCTGCCATATCTCTTGAGATCTTGACTTCCAAGTTCCAAAAAGTGAGACTTTCTTAATATTGTTTAGATTTTCTGAAACTTTATCTATATCTGTGTTTATTTTACTTCCATTATGACCAAGAAATGTATACAATGAAGGGTTAATTCTCCTTTAATATATATTTTTTTTAATCCCTTTCTCAGGATTTGATTTAATAAATTTTTGATATAACGTGTGTAACTTTTTCAGAAGAAATGCTTATCAGATGCATTGCTCCACAAAGTTCAGTGGCTTTCTGTAGTTCTTAGTTTATGAAGTGTCTGACTACTTTGATTTTAGATTGTTTGCAGATGATTCCAGTCCATTGAAAGTTCTTTTTCTTAGAAACTAGAAAACATTCCAAATGAACAGTGCTACTGTCCCTTTTTTACTGACTTAGAGTACATTTAGTAATCTCGTTTGAAGGTGATTTGTTTGTAAGAAGACATCCCGAATATGAAAATCAACTTGGTAATATGGTGGCCACCTGTTCAGCGACTTGTGCCAGTGTGTTCATGGTGAGATTTGAACTTGTAAACCTTGCTTTAAACCCCAAGGCAGTTGATAAAACAATCAATCCACATCTCCCGAGTCAAAGCAAAGAACTGTGAACAGAATCATGAAATTGGGATCAAATTTGTGTAGTTTCGGAATCATCAGTTGCGAGCTCGGAGTTCAATCACTTGGCTGTCTTGTACCTTTTATTGCCCAGATAGGAAATGTTTTGTAGCAAAGTAAAGTGTTTCCATGTAATAATATTGAATGGTATGAAGAGAAATTGGATTACTACTTGTGATAACATGATTGTGTGGTGGCTGTTGAAATATCAAACTCTATTTTACAAAGTCTACAGGCCATTTGCTAAAGATTTATACAAATTTGATATTAAATTGCAGAAATGTAGTGATATGACATCGACGTTGGTTTGTTTTAAAGGATACACATTGAGACTGTATGTATCAAAATCTTCACTTCTAAAATATTAGCCATCTTCCAAAACCTATATTTTAGATAATAGATAGATTTATTCATATTGCAAAACCTATGGAATTTTAATAAGTAGTGTGAATGTTTTGTGAAATTAATTGTGAGTTTGGGTCATACTAGTGGTGACTTTGCATTAATACATTCTAAGGCAAATGAAGAAAGAAAATCCTTCTTTTCTCTTTTTTCATTTTCAAACAGCAAATTCTAATTGAAGGGCCAAACAACATTAAAAATATAACCTATTTATGTTCTCCCCAAACTAGAAGAAAGCTAGGAAATTGATGTAGAAGCTGACATTAGGATTATTACCCTATTATCCAGTCAACATCCGCTATATAGACGTATGTTGTTCTCCCACCCACATGTTTCCAACTACAGCATTCTGTATTCATGGCTAAGTGATTCAATAGCGATTGAAACTAATTAGTGGCATAGAAACGGGCCCACCTGCTTTGAGCAGTAAAAGTATCACTTAGGTTGGGAATGAATAGTTGTTGAAACTTGAAAGTTATTTGTGGAAGGTAGGATATACCACATACTGTTTGCTTTGATCCATTAACCTTTTCCAAATCAACCTACCTCTTTATTGCTAAGTGTTATTGAAATAAAATGTTTGTTATTCTTAATGATCTACCTGTGGGTTGAATGATTGTGGGTAATGACTCTTTGCTTGTCACATAATTTGTTACAGTAAACAGGTTGTAAACAATTGTCTAATGTTTTATTCAAAACAATGTAAAACAATAACAAAATGGTGTCAAATCATTGTTTAACATTGTTTTTTTCCCATTGGTGAAAATGCAAATGCAAATTTGAAGGAAAACAATGTTTGTTGAAGCTCTTTTGGGATTTGCTTAGTGGTTATTTTATTTATTTTTCTTTACTGAAGTTTTTTGTTAGTTTCACAAAATTCTTTTAGACCTTTCCACAGTCTTACCCCCCCCCCCTCTCTCTCTCTCTCTCTCTCTCTCTTTTTCATTTCATGGAATACAAAAATGTGTCCAGTTATACAAAAAATTGAAAGTTTACAGCTTGCAAAGGAAAGATACAGAAAACTCCTTTGTGGATACCAAATCTGAAATAATAGTATGACATATCCAGAGGAAGAGCAAGTGAACTGGTAGTTAGACTAAGTGTTATTATGTGTTGGAGTAGTAACTACTCTTAATGATTAAATGTTATTTTAGATCATGTATCTGTTCTGAGTTTTCCTTGGCATATTTATGGACCTGCCAAATGCCAATGTGCACTAGACACATTCCACCCACGTATTTACCTTCCCAAGCCATGATAAATAGTCTCTCATCATTTCATTATTCGCTCAAAAAATGAAATCATGATTATTTTGCTGTGACTGAAACCACTGACAAACATTCGAGGTTCGGCAGCAGGATTCCAAGGCTAGTCCATTCATAAAAAGCCGCTCGTCCGTCCGTGAAGCCATACAGTCTTCCAAGCATTCACCACCAGTCAATTGAACCAAGCAGGCGTATCCACGGTCTCCTCCCTTCTACTCTAGATAGTAACAGAAAGATTCTCACTGATGGAATTTTATAGTCCTCTAAAAAAGAAAATGATTATGTCATTTATGACTCATCACTCAAATCTGTCACTCTTTTACGTGCCTGTATGATATCAGATGACTTACCATATTAATCTTTGTCATATATTTCACTTGCAGGCTAATACAATAAAATATATTCGATAGCAATTGAGATTTAAACTTCATACATACTATTCATCAAAGTTTGCAATATTTTGTCATGGAGAAATCTGTAATCCGTGAAATAAAGGTATTGTCATAGCAATGGTGATTAAAATAAAAAGTTGGGAATGATTTATGTTGCTTCTTTTTAAATGTGTAATATTCATATAATATTGTCAGGAAGTTCTGTCAAGACCAAGAATGAAGAGGGGGTGAACAAGGGAAAAATCTATGCATTTAGCCCTAGACCCTATTCCATATTGCTGTTTACTGGCAAGTTCCAATCAAGAAAAGGCTTTGCACAAGACTGAAGACATCACTTCCCTGAACAAGACAATGATGGCAGTGTAAACAGCTCATCATCAGATACCCACTCATGCACGATACAACTTCATATCCAGCATTGAGTCATCCCATCATTACATCTGTCTTTCTCTTCTCATTAAATCGCTTCATCTCACAGGTGCCAGCAATACTGCTACCACCGGCGAGGGACACTACCATCACCACCAGCCCCACCAACACCCCATGACGTCATCCCCATCAACCTCATCACTCCCCAAACGCCCCCACTCCTCCACGCCGAACACTGCCGAGGCTCGTTACGCATCGTCGGCAGACGGTGCCGTGCAGGTCTACAGCGCCAGGTTTAATCGGCAGCGACCGTACTCTGCTAAAGCTGGATTTGATTCAGGTATTCATTTCATTTTCATGTCCTTCCTTTCATGTTCATACTCAATTAAAAGAAACAAAACTGACAAAATCGAATGTGAGCTCACTTTAAATGGATTAGGGACAGTGGACAGGGTATTAAAATGAGTTACTTGCTAAAATAGTATGGCTTATGATTGCAATAAAGATAATGTAATGAAAACAAAAGTTATTTTATGTCAGTAGTAAGAGAAAACAAGGGATGAAGTGTATATTTTGATCCAGGGTCTGCCCATTAGCTGCCAGCTACACAGAGGTATCATTTGTTAAAATTGGGGATTAAAGACTGAAATTTCAATCCACATATAAAATATATATGAATTTGATAAAGTAGCTCTAACAAAGCAGAAAGGTTGTATTATTCTTTATTGAATGAATAGTTCTGCTGATTACACTATTATATTTCTTTTCGAAAATAATTCATGTTAAAGCTGTTTGACATCAAATCAAATTATCCATTTAAAAACAATCAAGTGACCTAGATTATTTTAACCTCATAATCTAATTTGAGGCTTTTGTGACAAGCAACCTTGTATAACTGATGACTACTCGTGAATTAGAACCATGTCACGCCCCCCTCTGAGCAGCATGTAATGCATGAGCACCCCACCCTAACTTTGACATTTCAGGGGATGGTCGATCATCTGGGAGACCAAACTCTGCTGTCGTCTACAGAGATTCATCAGGAGGACAAATAGGTATTTCATATTTTTGTTCTTCTTTCTGGGCTCTGTCCCTTTCTCTTTTTGCATCTCTTTGTCTGTCTTTGTCCATCTGTCTCTCTCTCTCTCTCTCTCTCTCTCCCTCTCTCTCTCACACACTATCACTCCCACTCTGTTTCTGTCTCTCTCTCTTTCTTACTTTGACTATTTCAGTATCTCTCTCTCTCTCTTTCTCTCTCCTTGTCATAACATGATTTGATTATGTTGCCTGCAATTAACTAAACTGGATACTACCTTTTTATTGAATTAAAAATAATTTTTTTTGAGAGCATACTTCTAAAAAGTATCTTTTTGTACCCGTTATTTTATGGGAACTAGGGTTATGTTATGGCAAGCATCAAAATTGACGAGTGGTAATTGTTACTTTATCTATTATGCATGGCAAGTTTTGTATATACAATATACACATACATATAATCAGCTTGCAAGTAGAGGAAGGTGAAGTAAGAGTGAGAGAGTGGTGAATGTGGCATTGAGGTAAACTGGTTTGTAATAGTGAAGAATTTGTGAAGTACTTCCTAAGTGAGTGATTCCAGTTAACTATTTGTTGAAAATAATATATATATGTGCTGTACCCAAATTAAAGTTTAGTTTATATTTCAATGTAATTTAAGTTTTGAAAACATGAAGACATTTTTATAAAGGTGTGCATAATACATTTCTAAGAAATATGCTCTGAGTAATTCTCTTTACTGTAAAGGAAAAAACTACCCAATCAATGTCATGTACATAACTATTAAGAATCACTCAATTATTATGTTATGTATTATCCAATTTGTATCTTTTAATGCAGACATATACCGTGGAAGTATGTATGAATGTATGCCCTATCTAGTATCTACCCATATGACACAAATGCTTGTTTTGAATGTGTGCATGCAGCATTTGATTGAAACACAGCTGTTCACAAATGTTTTGATTTGATGGAGAAATAAAGAACAAAAAGGATTTTGCACAATGTGATTTCAAACAAAATTTACTAGGTACATACACAGATACATAATAAATATATTGACTGTAGGGAGGAGCAATTCATAATTTCATATATATATATATATTTTTTTTTTTCTTCTTCTTTTTCTTAAACTGTTGAAAGGAACATATTTTCATCAAACCTTGCTCATCCATATATCGTTTATTATATTATTCTTATACATGCATATCAATTTCATTAGATAATGTATAAGTATTAAAAGAAAAATGGAAATATTGATAGGCAAAAACAAAAATTGTAGGTGTCTTTACAGTATATTGCAGGCATTGTACTTTTTGCAGCAAAAAGCTCTGCTTATTTTCCATCCAAATAAGCAATGAAAGAATGATATTGTTCTCTATGTGTTGGAATGAATGTGTTTTACTCAGTATGGATGTGATCAGAATTTTTAATGCTTTAATAAAAAAAATTGCAAAAATGTTTTATACGTTTACTTTCACCCATAAAACTGACATTTCTACCCCAAAATACAAACAGTGCTATGCTATATATGTTATATATTATGAGCTGCAATATTTGTTGTCTCTTCATTGGTTCACTGCTGCTTAGTTTAACAGTCATTCTCCTATTTCGTATTAGCAAAGTTTGCACTAAATCACTCAAATATATAAATGAATATGTGATGAAATTTGAAACTTTGCACTTGTATTATGGAGGCAATGGAGTGCTTTTAATTGAGCTGCACATCGAATCAAAACAATGACTTGGTGATGGGTTACTAATTTTTCATGAGCATTTTGCATATTTCAGACGTAAATCTGGGGAAAAAATGATCCCTGGAAATTTTACTGAATATTTTCTCTCATGTTTTGATATATAAACTAGATTTTGTTTATATTTAGTTCTACATTATACTTTTATCACAGAGACTTATTTTTTGCCAATTCTCTGTCACATTTAATGATAATGATCATTATCATTCATTGATCGGCAGCTGTATTTTCTGTCGCATCTTCACCAATGTCACTTTGATCACTATCATCATTTTACCGCAATCATAACAGTGCTCTCATTTCCACCCACATGTCTCTGTTTTGGTCATCATTCTCATGTTAGTCCAAATGTCCTTGCAGCTCAGCCTAAGCCTCCTGACAGTATACAAGAGAAGAAGAATAAAAAATCACCTAATTTTGTGAGACAGTTCTAATATATCCTAACACCCATCAAGCCAGCAGTAATTTTAATTTGATCAATACCTTTAGCAGATGTGGGCCATTTCTTGCTAGCTCGTCTGTGGTGTGTCCTCAGAAGTGCAAGCTCGGGGTGAGAAAAATTATGATGGAAATGATTTATGCGAGCGGAAATAGAATGCTGACTAATTTTTGTGTTACTTCATATCGATTGTGGTGCTATTTAAGTAATTTTTGGCTTTTATAGAAATTGGGTTTTGGACAGTGATCATGAAAGGAGGCACATCGTAGCCTCCTTCCTATTAAAAAATAGGTTGGAAAGAGAAAGAAAGAGGAGACAATGTGAAAAGAAGATGATGTGACCCTCTTCCATACTCTCCTCCTCACTAGATGCCCCTGTTCTCTTGCACTTCATCCATCTAGTAAGACTTACCCCCACCCCGACATCAGTGCCCCTTTAATAGCTGTAGCCATACCACGCCAAGAGTTGTAGATGATGTATGTACTGTGAAATTTAAGTTATTATGGTATTGTTACTATGCAGCAGCATGAATTATTAGAGCAAGATGTGTTCCAAATCTTTGGTATATATATTGAAAATAATAGTGAACCATATGATTAGCATCTGTGTAAAGGAAAAGAGAGTTTAAAGGGGGTTAAATGTCATGATACAATAGAATGTGTTATTCAAACTCTTCATTCAGGTTTTGCCTGGTGAGGTATGTAATTAGAGTGAAGCAGTTGATAGCGTAAACTTATGGTAATTCTATGGAAAGTAGACTTTATTACAAGAGGTGTACAATGTATGAAATAGACGGCTAAATGACACATATTAGGTAGATCTATCAAACAGTATTCCTCAACAACTTCCCATGGGAGCTTTCAGGTAGGATTATGATAGCGATTTTACGGCTTTATTGCCAATTTGGTATGAAAGAAACCAGTGCTCACACATTAAGGCTTCCCAAATTGGTCTCATCAAAGTGTTGTGATATCTCTTTGGTCTCATTGAACATTCCTGTATTGCCTATTGAATAGAATCCCGTCTCTTCAAGCATCATTTAGGTATAATAACATTTATGTGATTAGGATAGTAATTGTAAGCTGTTATGTACTTTGTCATTGCTAAAGGATCACTAGGATCTTATGCTATTTTAGGCATGAAGAATAGGATGTAATATGCCATTGTATCGATTTGATCAGAATAGTACATATACCGGTACTTTGATTCAGATAATGTAGAAGCCTTGAAATCCACTATTTTTTCAGTGCAGTTGCTTGAATTTTCAGTCGTCATTATTACAACTGTAAGATATGTGATTGAACACATGAAGCATCTTATGAGTTTTATATTGTACTAAAAGTGAAATAATGTTTTTTTTTTTGATAAATTTTTATTAAAGGTGAATGGAGACAGTTGTTAAGTAAAGGCAAGTAGCATCAATGAGCTACTTTGAATATACTACTATTCAATAGTTTTGTGTAAAGATGTGCTTACATTTGTCATAATGTGCTTTAAAGTAAAGGGCAAAATATTGGCAAAAACTTCAATTAGTTGAAATTCCTGTTGATTTTTTTTTTTTGGGGGGGGGGAGTGCCAGGAGCACCATCGCATTTATCCTATTTTTTTTTTAATTCGGTGGTCTTGTTTTTATTGCTCATTTAAAAAAACCAAATTCTTTGAATGAATACTTTGTCATAGCCTCAAAAATGTTAATAGTACATTTGGCTTAACCACTGGCTAATTCTTCTAAAAGCAATAAAAACAACTTTGTAATATAAACTTGGGATTTTTGATAAATCTCAGAAACAATACCAATTTTATTTTGCTATTCCCTGGTTACCCCACTGCATCTCACAGCACAATGATTTATAATTTCCGTCTGTTCCACTCACCTGCCCTACTTCTTGATTTAGTTCTTGTGGTATTTTTGGTGCTCATTGAAAAAGGAGCTCATATCATTGTGAAGGGATGCCTGCCTGGAATAGTTTCTTGATTGATTTGTGAGGGTATACCCTATACCACATATATGATGGCAGAGTTGGTAGACTGGGATGAGAATGGTATGCTCTCTTGAGGATCTTGCCTGTATTATCTGGCATTGTCTACAAATTTGAGGTTAAAGCTGGCAGTTGTTCTGAAAGGTATTGATTTTTCAAACTTATACTCTATTTTACAACCAAAATAAAAAATATACCTGGATAAAAGGTAGGTCTTTAGAAATGTGTGAATGTGCTCGACCTCATTATTAATTTTTTTAATAAAATATTAGATATATGATATATATATATGATATTGGTGATAGATGTCATGATGTCCATTTAATAGAATAATCAGAGGGACCCAGCTGACATAATTCTTTGATTTCTGCAGATTTATAACTACTATGTTCCTGTCATTAAACATCAATATATATCATAACATTTTATACTAGATTTTTTCAATTTCTTGCTTGGAACTTGTAGAAGCTTCCAATAGCAAAACCATTTGATACAGGAATATCTCATTTTTTACTCTAGCAGTAGGCCTTTAAAGTTTTTAATAACTTGTTACATAGGATTCTTTATCTTGTTTTTCTGAGAATGCAAGATAATTTATTCCTCCCCTCCAACCTTCCAACCCCCTCAGTTATCAGGTACCAACCCCAAAGAAAGACAAGATTTATTTCTGCTTGATTGCATCATCATTAAAGCTACTTCGGAATTCCTCATCCCTCCTCCTCTTGTTTCCATTTTTCATATACAATGGTAGTGGTGGTGGAGGCGTGGCGATGATTGGGTCAGATCACTATGCGATTACTAGACAGGTAGAAGCACATACGTGTAATGTTGAACAAATGGGAATAGACTCCATGCCTTATGTGGCTTTTCTTCTCTTTTAAAGCTATTGGTATTACAGATATTGTATATGTATCGGTGTATATTTCAGGCTGTATCATTACAAAATATTTGTTGTGCATATTTTTGGAACTCTGTAAAACTAGGTACTTAAACAATTAACATGAATGAAACTTTCACAGGTTTTGTGAATTGTCAAGATTTTCAAAAGTTGGTGCTTCAAAATGATTGGATTTTTACATTGAATTTTTTTTGCAATTGGTGGAAGTTTATCACTGCGATGATAGTCATTAAAAAATGTATTAAATGTTCTGGTATTGCAGTAGTATTTTTTAAAGAGATAATGCATAATGCCCAAGATCATAAAGACAAAATTGCTGATGCCTAATTTGTTTTGTCTTTGTAAGAAATAGATACTGAAGGAAGGATTTCATAAGGTGCTTCCTTCATTTAAAACATCTCACATTGTTGTTCATTGATATCATATCCAAAATGACAGAGCTTTTCAAGCCTTTCTCTAATCCCAGTTGCGCCTCTTAATGGCATTCCATCATGCAAAGTAGTGTAAAGAAGTGGTGTATGTTTCATGTAACCACTATTACATATCTAGCATACCTGACATGTTCCTTACATGTATTATGACTGGGGAATGTAAGAGCAATGTAGACATGATTTATGAGATAGAATTTCAACCTGACAAGTTTGTTTGCGTCACTGATGTGCATTTTTAGCTGACTGGAATGGAATTGTTTTTCTCCAACTTGCACTTGTTTATGTTTCAAAATAACGTTATTTTTATTTTAAAAATTAACGACATGTTCAAAGACCGAGAAGGTATGGGGTTGTCTATTGGGTGATGAAATTGTCCTTGGAATTTTTTTCTAAGTACCGGTATAAGGATTAGTTTATCAAAATCTTAACGTAATGTTCCTTTTTAATGAAGAAGAATCCTTTTTCATCTTTGATTACTAATACTGTTTAAGGAAAGCAAATGTTGATGAAAGATACATGGAATATAGTATTTGACTTTAAACAAATATTTTATCAAATTTTTCGGGGGAGAATTTGGTCTAGTTTATCTAAATGTATACATTGATGTACATTATAATGGAAAAGCTAATGTTTAAAAAGTATGTTTCATATGTCACAAATGATTTGGTCTTACAGTAGGAAATCATGTTTAATGTCATGCCAAGATGCTTATGCCCAAAATGTTCATATTTGGACAAAAAAGTGCATCAAAGGGCCACCCTGCTCGCCAGCCATCCCCTAACATATGTTTTGAGTTGTCCCATTGCACATAGCATGCAGTATCCTCATGAACACATACCAATACAAGCCCTGACAATCGTTTCAGCAGAGACTGCAAGATTTCATATCACCCCCCCCCCCTCCCGACCTTTTTTTTCCCTTCATTTTTCATTATGAGTTGTTCTTGATCACCTTAACATCGGTTTGTGAAAGCCGCAACATTGCGAAATCGTTCTCGTCACCGATAAGAACGATCATCCCTCCCCTGTTACAAGTTTATTCAATTATCACCCTCTTTGGTCAGCTGTCACTAGCAATTCTGTATTGGATTGAGCTCAGGAGTCTGGGAGTCACTCTAAAATGAAATACTCTACCTCTTTCCTTATCTCACATTCTGTATTACTTTATGTATTGTTGGTTGAGGACTAAAAGGGCGCCAAGTTGGTGCATCTTTCACACTCAATTTTTTATTTTAATGGCATTATAGGGCTACTATGCAAATATAGGCCTAGCGTTTAATTCAGCCTGATTTCTGATTTCCTTTTAATTATTAAATGAAAATGAGACAAAATCCCAATATGAATACAAATTCTTTCTCAACTTTGGGAGGATTTGTGTGTTCAATTGTATCAGGAAAAAATGTAAGGTTGAGTACATGTAGGTGTGTTTTATGGGTGTGTGTATGATGGGGAAGGATTTTTTCCAGTTTTCTGAGTTTTCCCACTTGTTATAATTGACTTACATGTCCATATGATTTGCCGTTTGGTACAATATTAATGAAGCCAGTGTGATTAAGGGGAGCCATGTCAAAGTATTTGCTTTTTCTTTCGCACTGAAGTGAATGAAAATGATAGCTAATAACTGGTAAGAATGTGTCACTTCCACCATACCATGGCAAATCCTAATTGAAAGAAAGAAGTGATCAGTTATTAAAGTGACGCATGTATAACGGAGGAGATGGTACATGTAAGATATAGAAAACATATTTGTGAGATGGAGTAAAAGCTAGACAGCTATTGGAGTATGAAGAAAAAGCATGTTGAAAGTTAGATAGGAAAGAATTGGTGAAGAAGGAAAGGAAGAAAACAGAAGGAAATAGGAAGGAAAGAGGGGAAGGAAAGAAAGGAGAATTAGAATCCAGGGGCAATTTTCCCAAACAACAGAGACCAGCGATAGGCGATCAGTTTCTCCAATCACTGCTATGACCCATGAAGGTCAGTACACAATAGCATCTCACTCCTTGGAGATGATTAGGTTTCCACTGGGGACACATTACCTTCTAAAGATCTTCCCCTCCAAGTCATAAGTCTGTCTGGTCTCGAAACATGGAGAGAACTGATTTAAGGGAACGATTTCAATGTGCAAGAGCTTTTCAACGAAAAGAAGTGTGATTGTGTGCGAAGGTGTGAAAAAGAAGCCTGTATTTGCACAATTTACATTGCAAGATTCTGTGTTATACATGTGAGCTACTTATGTCAAAAAGTCATTATTTTCCTATTGTTATTGTGTAGAACAGTTTGTTGCTTTTCAAATAGTCTCCAAAATGCTCCCACTCTAGTCCCTCTTCAACATCCCCTCTCTCTCTCTCTCTCTCTCTCTCTCTCTCTCTCACTCTCTCTCTCTCTCACTCTCTCTCTCTCAAACCCTCTGCCCCCCCCATCTAGTATGACTTCACTTTTGATTACCATTTTGTTTGAATATATATACATTTTCCCAAATTATGTACTTTTTTCTCTTTTTTGCCCTTTTACAGTATGATTTTTTTCCCTTTGCACTGCATGAATTATAACTTTTAAAGATTGTCAACTAAATATTGTATACATTAGAATATGAGAATTGTTTTGTTTTTGCATTTGATTCTCAAAATATCACATATTTGTTTGTTTTCATTCATCGTTTCCTAAAATGATGAGCACTTTTTTTTAATTGTTTGTTCTTTCACAGCTGCAAGGCATTTTTCAGAGAGTAGTCAACAGGCCATCCAAGAGGCTCTCCTAAGACTGGCCAAGCGACAAGCGGCACGTCAGTACTCTTCATCCAGTGTCCAGAATCAGAACCTACTCACCCAGAAGTATGTTGAACAGCACTTTGGACTGACCAACCCTCCCCAGGGGCCTGTTCAGGCTACCCCTGTAACTGGGTATGGATCTAATCCAGTCTTGACCAGCACCCTTGGTAGGAGTAGCTCACGTGCACGCTCTGGTAGTGTCGGCCATGTTCGAAGCCCTAGTCAGAACTCTATAACAGCGGTTGCAGTGGATGCACACGCGGGAAGTACAGTGCCACAGAGAAGCGCAAATAACAGTCGCGTGAGCAGTGCTGCCCTCAACGAGAAGGGACGCAGTGGAGCGAGTCAGGAGCAAACAGGCCACATACGCCGATCCAGTCACAGCGGTGTTGCCTTAAATAGAACTCACAGCTTCGCAACGGATACGAATTCTAAAGATAGCTCAGAACTCAGTGGACCGACAAATGCCTCAAATGCAAGCAGCAACCATGCTTTGGCCAACGGGTTGTCGGACGACGCCTACAGTGCCCAGATCAAAGCCCTGCAAAACCTCACTGTTTCCAATCGGACTCCCTACCCAAACGCAGCCAGTGCGTTACAGCATCAACAGGAAGGGAAGAACGGCGTGCCAATAGGGGGCAGTAGACAGATGAGCGGTGGTGCATCTCAGCCGATGAGCCTTCAGGAGCAGCAGCAGATGGCTTATGAGTTGTCCCAACAAAGCAAGGCCAAGCATCAAGAGAAGGTGAGAGCTGAGTCAAGGTTGGGAGTGGGTGATGAATGTTGAAGCGTTGCGGAGGGGGGAGAGAGAAAGATAGATATCATAACATTAGCATCCTTGCCAGCTTTAACCCAAAGTCTCCTTCGCTCAATTAGCGGATAGAATGTTTGAGTCATCTAGCATTGGGACCCAGATGGCATGTTTTTCTACAATTATAGATAATTGTGTTTACCCAAGTAAACACCAGTGTGAAAGTCCTTTGCAAGAGACCCATATGGGCAGGCTTTGGGTGTACTATTGAGTGATATTGAATTAGGGTAATAGGAACATATATTAGCTGAATGTTGATGATTTGTTCCACATTTTCAACTTTTGAAATGGATTGCAGTATATGAAGAAATCTCTTGAAAAAATGGCCCCTCATCTTTGCTCATTAATAGTGGTGTAGTTTAACATCTTAAGAAGATAGTCAGAATTTTATGAGTTTCTCATGTTACACAACACCATCAAAAGTACCTATTTATTTTCATCTACAAGTAACAAAGGCACTTAATATGGAGTGGTATATCACTTCTATTTTATGATAAAGAATATGACAGAACCTTATCCAATAAAGTCTACTACTACTACTACTACCACTATTACTACTACTACTACTACTGCTACTACTGCTACTGCTACTGCTACTGCTACTGCTACTGCTACTGCTACTGCTACTGCTACTGCTACTGCTACTGCTACTTCTACTACTACTACGACTACTACTGTACTACTACTACTACTACTACTACTACTACTACTACTACTACTACTACTACTACTACTACTACTACTACTACCACTACTACTACCACTACTACTACTACTACTACTACAAGTGATGAACCATTTGATATACATGAGACGTACAGTAGATGGATGCTCAAGTGTTACAGATCTTTGCACATGTTTAATACATCAAGAGTGCAACTGTGAGCAGATAGTAGAGTATCTGCAGGCTATTTATCAGGTCATTTGCATAGATGCCTCCCCAAGGTCGACTGGTTGCTCAATGGCCTATTAATCATCACCCCTCTGGAGAATGAAGCTGGCGAGATTCAACCCATCCCCTGTAAGAGAGGCCTGGCTGGTTGTGAAACTTATTGATAACAGATTAGGAGTCCTTAGGGGGAGAGATGACTTGCTGGTGGATGACTGGTAGAGCTGGTAGAGAGGGAGGAAAGAAAGCAAAAGTTACAGTGTCTTCATGACTTGTCTGGAAGTACACCAACTTCCACCGAGAAAGAAGATGGCATTTAATGTTACTTTAGTGTAAGTCTGAATACATGCAATAGTGTGGCTCATATCTTTTGTCGTAATAGATTTTTTGTTATAATTATACAAGGTTAAGACACTTATGATCACTTTTTAAAAGATTGTATTTGGTGTTGAAAGTGGTGATGGTATTGATGGTGATGATAGTGATGATGAAGATGATGATATTTGTTATGATGATATTGACAGTAATGAAATTATTGTGATAGGATGCTGATGGTAGTGGTAGTAGTGGTGGAGATAGTTTGACAGTGGAAATGTGTGAATTGTATATACATGGTCAGAGAGCTAAGTAGTTTTGGTCAAATTGGTTACAATATATTCTGTAATGGAATGCAAAGCAAGGACATTTTTTTCATGGAGGAATAGAAAGAATGTAATTTGAACCTTAAAAAAGCAACTCAACATGCATGTTCTGTCAAATACAAACAAACTGTCAAAAGAGATTCAAATATTGACTTCATGACTGTAGAGTGAGATGGAACCTGGCCATGATCACAGTGCATTGAAGAATTCTAGGCTTACATATTCTGAGAATTTGAAGACTGAATAGGTACCTCAGATCTACATTATGAGAACATCCATGTACAACATAAACATTACTTGAATGGCTACATCATAAGCAAATTTGATTTCTAAGAAACAGGCCTGCACAACACATTAAGTAATTTCCAAGAAATCTGCTCATCGCATATGGTGTCTGGTATCACATAGCAGAAGGATATTAGTTATACAGTTGCTGAGACACAGTGTAACTTCTGTGGTGATTCTTTTTTTAATGTGATCACTTTAAAAGATGCTCAGCTTTTGTACCACATTCAAGATCATGAGATCTATGCATTTCATATGTTGAGAACAAAAGGGGCATTAGCCCATATTCTGTAATAATGTCTCTAGGCCTGTCTTCATCAGCTCGAGTTTGCCAAATAGCCCGCTATTTCTTATTCGGGAACTTAGCCCGATCACGAAATAGAGGGCTATTTGGCAGGTGAAGACGCAAATAGCAGGCTATTTGCTCGGGAAATCTTCCCAAGATATCTTGGGCTAGTTTGCAAATTAGCTCGCTAGATTTGTCCGGTGCGTCTTCACCAGCCCGAAGACTCGCACTATGCGCGAACACTGAGCAATTTCTTGAGCTCGATGAAGACGCAAATTGTAACTTTGGGCTAATTTCCCGAATCAGAAAAAGCGGGCTATTTGGCCAACTCAAGCTGATGAAGACAGGCCTTCTGAGGCTGCCAACAGATGATAAGAAGATTGTGAAGATTTAAAGACTCAAGTTGAAAGCCAGAAGGGTATTAACTCATATTTAAATAGACGTAACACCCTTCTGGCTCTCAATGAACAAGATGAAGATTTAAAGACCTTGGTTGACCATCTACTTGTGTGGGTTAGAGACACCTCGTTCCAAGGATGGTTTTCAGCTTATAATCATTGTGGGTGGTAAGAACTAGTTCAGCAGAGGACTTGAATTTGCTCGGCCCAAGATTTAATTTAACACCACGGTCTTTTGTCTCCAGTGAAATACCCCCAAGAAATTGAAGTGGGAGAATGAGGAGCTTCTAAACGATATACATGTAAGATGTATTGTGTAGTTAGTTGTAGTTTTGCAGTGTTGGCAAATTTTTATACTTTATTTTCTCTTCTTTTCTACCCCTTCTTTTCTACCCCTTCTTTTCTACCCCTCCCCCACTTACTTCTATAAACCAAATTATTATGACTTTGTATTTAGACATTCTTGAATAGGTTCATCTTATTGGTAGAGTTGATTAGAACAAATTTGTGATTATATAATTAAAATTCATATTTTCATGTAAAATCAGACACAGTATTACAAAAAAATGGAAGGATTTGTGTAATAATCATGTGGGCTCATTTCAAATAATACAGGCATCTTACAATTTTACTACAATGATCTTATTTTGTTTTTATAAAGATGTGGATTAATGTGTACAAAGCAGGGATCACCCTCACATTTTTCATATCTGCACTTATAAAGTTTAGCCTGGATATCAGGACATTTACTGGTCGAGATATAAATTGAGAAGAGAGGTGTTGGAGGTGACTTTATCAAGAAGAACAAGTGGATTGGATCAAATTAAAGCCATTTTCAATTCTCTTGAGTTCAAAAGACATTACTTTCATGGAATCCTGACAGTGGAAATCTGAGAAAAGACAATTGAATCATCTGAAATCGGGGCAAAGACAATATTTGTTTTGATTCAGCAAACTGTAAATGTTTGTCTTTGATTCTAATTGGTAACCCTTGTGTTCAGAAATGTATTTTTTTATTATTGTTGGAACTTGGAAGTGTTTGCTGAACAAGGTATTTCAAGATTGTATTACCAACTCACCATTCTCTTTTCTTAAAGGTAGAATATGTCTGAATTATAATGCAACATCCATCACAAATGAATGTCAAATTTAGCTATAAGGATAATTGCTATTACAGAAATATCACTCGTTTTTATGATTTGTGCATTATTGTTATATTAACATTATTTGATTCTGCCCCAAATTGTGATTAATTATCTGTTAGGCATTATCATTCATATGACTAATAATGACCATTGAAACAAAGAACAAATATTTATGCTTTCTTTACACTTTTTACTCTACCAGTCAGCCAACCCATTTCAGAAAAGTTATTGGACACAGTGTATATTGCTTCCTTTAATTGGGGGTGCTCTCTGTGTGAACGGATTTATAACAAAAAAGAAATTAAATTTTACCTTCTTACTTTGGACCCAACATTATTCATATCTCTTCATGAAATTATTGTTTGATGTCTTGATGATAAAATCATAGGCAGTAATGAAACTTCAAGATTCTGAGAGTATTGGAGCACTTTAAAAATCCTTTAGGCATGTTATCTATTGACTGGCTGGGTGTGAAATTGGAAAAGACATTTCAAAAATTAGAGTGGAATCAAAGGTAGTTACAGTTTTGTTTGACAAAAGTAATTTGACCTTTAGCCAGTTTATTATTGCACACTTCCTCTGAGAAATTGATTTAGGGGAGAAAACGGTTTAGAATTTTACTCATGATTTGTGAAATGCCCTCTGGGAGAGGAGGGGGTCAGAATGAAAAGGTTTTAGATTGCATGTAATATACACATATTAAAGGTAAAGTATGGTACAAGCAAATGTCATGGGGTTTACAAGATTCTAATGCTGTACAGCTTGTAACCAGTTACAATCCAAAATCACATAAAACACACATGTGAAATGTCTTTAAAATATTCTGTGTAACATATATATTAGAAGATGATTTTCGGAGTGGATTGTTTTTTAAACTTGGCAAACAAATTTATGTAAGCGGTTATCAATTTCTGCACTATGCTATGTCTAGAGGAGGGCTCACAAAAATCTCTATCAGGCATCCTTTCACCGTTCACTTATTAAGTTAGAAGAATATGCAGCTTTTGCTGAATAAAAGGCATTACAATACTGCAGTTTATTTCAGGTAAAAATTCTTTTTACTGTGATGAACTTTTCTTTTAAAATGTTTACATTAGAGCTTGTCATTCCAAATTCATAAAAAATATGGTTATTAATCCGTTTAGTTCCGAAGCTCAACACATGATGCCATCCTTTTTCTAGCTAACGGATGGAATTTTTCAATTTCTCCACTCTTCTCCCAATCGACACCTCTGTAATTGTTCTATTTGCATTTCTAGTCTACAACCAAACTTACCAAACATTTAGACCATACATTTTAGAACATTCTGGTATGAGTTACCATGATTTCCCTTTCAAAGATCTGTTTCGTGATGGAATGTTCCTCTGTTACAACTGGCAGAAATTGCATTTTTTTATAACAAAGTGGGTTTGTTATGAACAATGTTCTGTCTGAAACAGTCATGAATTCTCTTTAGACTTGAACACACCCTGTAATTTTTCTTCTGTAATATTGCATTCAGTATTTTATAAGAGGATTTTCTACTTAACTGCACAATATGATTGACATATGAATCAAATGTTGTACCCACTACATACAGTAGAGCAGTAGGACACATTTGAAACGACAGTATAATCATTGAAATTTTGGAAGATTATATGAGATCATCCAGATACTTGAATTTCTACTTTATTGCTCTTGTCATATCATCTGCAAAGAGCCAGAACGATGTTAATTCATATGATCTTAGTTTGCAAATACTCCGTTCATATTTTCCCCTCTACTCTTTACATCACATACTGATCCAAATGACATGTCACAATATGAACAAAAATGCTTCATATAAATAATTTCTTTGACAGTTGAACGGGCCTGAAGTCAATTCTGCTTAAGTTTTAACAATTTAGTTACAGCAATGTGTGGTCATGGTTGGGACGCATGCCCTTCATAGGCACTTTTGATCAGTTATATGACAACCTCCTGAACTTATGTTACTCCGGTAACATAGCAGTTCCGGAAATATGTTTTTAATCCCCAGGAGCACTATTTTGCCTCTACCAATATACTCACCCAGATTGGTAGGGCCAGTTCTTGGATCAATGTACTTTGTTACAAATTTGAACCCCTTGGATTTTTGATTGGGTCTGGGATTAAAGGAGCAGCTTACTGTACTGTGGATGAGGAATAATTGTTGTCAAACCTGCAGATGCAAAAGGGCTATGAGTGTATCTGCTTTAGGATACTTTATATTTTTATAGGGATAGTCCTATTTGCCCAATAGCTCGAGTATGCTAGCTACACATGTACTAATTGAATGATATATATATATGTATGTATATATATATATATGTATATATATATATATATATGTATATATATATATATATATATATGCAGATTCATTGCCAAAAAGAGAAGGGGATGGGATCTCTAAATGAGTGGCAGAACTCTGGCTGCAGTTCGTGTTAAATCTATAATAATTGGGAAGCTAAATAATAAATTTGTTATTGCATTCTTTTCTTTCTGTTATTTTGGTATTAATCGTAATTGAATGCCAATCATTTCAATGTCATACTATTTACATATTGGGTGGATGAAAACTTGTAAAAACTAGTGTACAGATAAATGGTATACTGTAGGCTTTGCAAGCTACATGTGTAAGTAGTATTATCTGTGCTTGACTTCTTATGAATATTTTGCTAATTTCAAGGCGTTTGAAGACGTTTTATAAACAGGTCTTTAACAACTCAAAGTGGAGTTTACCTGCATCACTTCATCATCTGTCTGTGACCTTAGTGTGTGGGCTCAATGTCATTTGAACTAAACATCAAACAGCACTGATTACGACAGTGATTAAACATAATCATACACAACCCATTGGCTTCTTCTTCTTCTTTGTATACCAGGGCCACGTAATGATGAATTACTTGGTCTTGATTGCAGTTGCCATGCGTGGGTGGAAATGTTTCCGTGCAGGTACCGTAGAGGACCCAAATGTAGTCCGGGGGATGCACGCCTGAGACCTAACCCCAAACAGCTGAAGCCTTACACTGAACTGTCTAGGGTGCAGTATCCCTTCCAGAGGCAATCAGCACTATAAATTGAGGCATTGTTTGCTGCCATTGTTTGTTCAAAATTTGTTTCAGATTTAGCCTATAGAAACATGTCATCTTTCATCTTGGAGGCCTCGTTAATCATGCAGTCCTCTTCAACTTACAGACCACCAGAAGATGTAGTGTGACACTAGCAGGCAGGGTGCATTCTGAAGGTTGGCCCATGATTAATTGGTCTGATGTTTGTCTTCCTGGAAAGTCTTTTGTATTTCCTCAGTGGCAATTGTGACAGCATCTTAGGAAAGATAGTTTGATACGATTGTATGGCAAGGATAAAGTGTACTTTGAACGGTAGACAGTTAGACATGAATATAGAGATACCCTTGATTTGAAATTAGATTCTCATGTGATTATCAGATCAGGGGGGTGTTTCACAATCATCCTAAGTCAAACTTAACTCTAAGTTGGACTTAAAAGTTATGGAGAGCCATTTGTAGCCTTAAAATAAAATATATTCAAAAGCGAAAATAAATTCCACATCAAGAACATAAAATCTCCTTGATAGTAGAAAATATGAATGATTTGAATCAACATTTTATGCCTTTTAAAATAACTTTTACAAAATATTTTCATAGATGCTAATGGCTTTCCATAGTTGTTACATGTAAGTCCAACTTAGAGATAAGTTCAACTTAAGAACTTTATGAAACACCCCCAGGTGAACCAATTGATCAATGAATTGTCAAACCCTGTGTATAGTGGTGTGATTAGAGACTTTCCTTTTTCATGTAATTCTGATGACCCTATTTCATTGCTGAAATTCTGATAACCTTCATGCAAGTTATATTACTACAATACCACTTTCCAGATACCAAAACTATGCAATAGAAATATAACCTCACTTTGCTGTGTTCGCTCTTCTTGATGATACAAAGTTTATCGAGATGAGAGATGATGTCTGACAGTCTGATGCAATTCAATTTGTTGCTATGGTGTGGTCACCATGGTAACACCATACTGAAACCAAAAGTTTTGCTTGATGAAGCCCCAACTGAGATTTCTGTGAATGAGGGTAGTGTGAAGTTACCACAACATCCACATCACCTTTGTACTCCAGCCATCTGGCCCAGTTCTAGGTCGACCCAGCCATCCAAGAGTTTAGAAAAGGGCATTCGATTCAATAGCACGATTACACAGACTTGCCAGTAATCAAATCAAGGACAATTACTATACCCTACCCGTTGTATTCCCTAAAGAAATAAGTTTTGGATTGTTATAAGATGTCATTACCATGTTCAAACATGTCAGCTGGTACCACACAAACAAGGGTTTTTGAAGATGCTTTAGGTTGGTTTCTTGAAAGTCTTTGTGTCAATTGTCAATGTTAGTGTGTAAGTATTGTTGTTTCTGTTCGAGATTAATTAATGCATACAAACTCTTTCACATGACATTCAGCATGAATCAATATGCAGTGAACAATTTTATGCTACAGACAAAATCATTGAAATGACCTTGCTTTCGTAGATTAAAAAAGTCATAGAATAATTTGTATTTTGAACTACAGATAGAAAGAATATTATTGTTGAGTCTTTTTAATCCCTTTTAAACTGTATTATTTTATAGAATATAATAATTGCTGAACAGTTACTGCATGTACTTAGTTGGTAAATCTCTCTCTCCCTCCCTCCCTCTCTCCCTCCCTCTCTCCCCTCCCTCTCTCCCTCCCTCCTCCCTCCCTCCCTCCCCTCCCTCCCCTCCCTCCCTCCCTCCCTCCCTCCCTCCCTCCCTCCCCCTCCCTCCCTCCTCTCCCTCTCTCCCTCCCTCTCTCCCTCTCTCCCTCCCTCCCTCTCTCCCTCTTTCATATCTTCATATCTAATATCATATTTTTCTTGAAGGTTCAAAAGCCCTTGTACAGTTAGTGACTGTGAATTCACTTTTGTTTACACAATTTGACAGCTGTGTGACCATTCTAATGATATAGCATTTATCCCACTGGATCTGCGGTATAATTTTGGCTGCAAGGATTATATTCCTTGCCACTTCTCTATCCTCCCTCACCCTTGCTTATCATTTCTTTGATGAATGGAGCCCCCCTCCCTCCCCCCCCCCTGAAAAAAATTGATGCAGCCATTCAGGTCTGTCTTCAGCATAGGGGATATTATCTATAACTCAGCATTCTCCCCCAATACATTTTTATTTAGAAGGGGGCTTAGAAAGGATCAGTTAATCTTCGTGATACACTGTATCTCTTCTTTTAGGGGCTTAGTCTATGTCCTACAGACTATATTGAATACATTTGTTCATTTAGAAGAAAGTATGGGGATCCCGTTGTCTGAGACCTAGGGTATCGTTGCCCCTGCACACCTCTAGGTTCTGCATATGAAATATTCACTTTGTCACTTTGTATGAATGGTACCCACATGTTACAACTGCTCCATTGAACCTTACATGTGTTATGTATGCTGACCTACTTCTCCAATGTGTCGATCTGTTGCAAGTATTTCAACTTGATGTTAAGTTTTTAAGGGTTTTTTGTTAACGATGTTCACGCTGCCAAGTCTCTCCTTCCGTGATAATTTGCTAATACAATTTATTTTTTTAAAACTTTGAAATCTTCTGATTTGTTTTGTCATTCATCTCTGTTGGATCTTCTTCTTCTTCTTCTCCACTTGAAAAATTTAGTTGCTATTTTTTGTCAAGATAAAATGCCAAACAGCTCTTCATTATTGAAAACCATGTATATCATTGCTGAAAAGCTCTTTTGAAGATTTCTATAATACCAAATCTATCTCACTCATATACTGCAAACATTGAAAAACAAACGAACAATACCTTGATTTAACCCAATTTGCTCCAAAAAGTATTGACCTTTTCTTTTTGAGGAAAAAAGGAAAAAGTGCAAATTTTATAAATAACGACTGTAATATTGATAAAGACTTCCAAGTAGTTTTTGTTTGAAATAGCTTGATGGGTTGCAGGCAGGTCCACTCTGATGTGGATTTCCTTAGCCAGAGGCAAACACCATTAGCCGATCCAGTACTCTCTCCTATTTCTCCTTCGGATCAGAGTAAAATATCAAGGGTTACAACCGGAAATCTATAGTAATCCTACCCTACATGTTCATTTCGATGCACTAGAAAGGCTGGAGGAAGTATTTTATGTCGAGGCAAACTGTGATCTTTGAAAATTCAACAAAGCTCATCTCAATAACAGAAATAGAGTCATTTTTTTAGGGCATCTTGTCAACTGATGTGTATGGCATCTTGTAAACATTTTTAGTGCAAGTATGGATAATGTATGAGATGAGCACCTCATTAATAGTGTACATACATTGTATATATATCAGTACTAATTTCATGTGATGACAATTTTGTATGCATTCATGTTTGGAGTGTGAACTCATTTTTCAGAGTACATGTACATGTAGGTGAATTAAAGAAAGCAAGGAACTTGTCTCTCTAAAGTCAATACGACAGAGACAAATAACATTCTTGCAACATATTTCTAAGAAAGTCCATTATTCTCACTGTAACTTAAGATGAAAAGAAATAGGGAACGTGACAAGATACAAAACGGTTGTGCCAATAACATCTGAGATAGCTGCAATTGCCATCCCTGCTGCTAGTTTCGTTATGATTAGCAGTCTTTTGAACAGTTTGAATCCTTCACTGATTGGATCTATCAATTGGGGTGATGCGTTGCCATGGAGACGCCTCAACGGAGTTCCCATCTCACCTCGGTTCAATGCCTGGGTGCTCCTTCACAACCTCCACGCAGCTCCATCTCCCTCACCACCATCATCTGTTCTCGTTCCACATTGCACAGCAGTAGGGAAGTTTTAAAATAGATAGAGACATACAGATGAGCTTGGGTCACAAATCTCAGACCCATGTGATATTGCTTCTATTGTATTTGTAGTATTACAATCAGTTTTTCTTCAGGATGACCAGTGCAATCCTATGGTTCCTCCTATTTTTAAGGATAAACTTGCAAAGTGTTCTTAAGTTAGCTATTTGCCTTTGACACTGTGCATTGCTCATCCTCAATGAGATGTAGATTTATAATACATTGTACATGTAGCATTCTCAATTCTTCTCATGTGAAATTACAAAAAATCACTTATCTATTGGCATTAATCAATTACATAATGCAGTGACTTGAAAATTTGAAAGTTAGTTTTATGTGTTAGGTAATCCTGAATTTTTGAGTCATTTTGGGTCTCCAACAACTTTTTAAAATTTTACTATAGACCAAGTTGTAATCTATAGTATGTTGTTAGACCACCTTCTATTTGTTCTTTTGAAATCACTGTGGTTTGATATGAGTCTGAGCTGAGATCTATGCATTTTGTTGCTGTTACTTTGATGTAGGTGAACTACCTCAGCACCTTGCAATGATTTCAGTGTTTGATTCTAATCTATTTATACTGTATAATATTTTGCATAGACAAGGAACAAAACCGATCAGCTCCATCTAAAAGGGGTCCTAGAGCCCCAATCCATAAGGGATATGCCCTTAGAAGATAATGATGGATGGCTGTAAATCATTCTTCTTTGTCGGCATCACCAGAGAAATGTTTCATCTTTTCTTCCAACACCTTCCCATTGGCACGTAGGACCAATCCAATCTCCTCGGTGGTCTGATTGACTTTCCCCCTCCTAAATCATCAGTAAAACAATTTTGTTACCTCCCCTTGAGAGTCTGTAACCATTAAGTTTGAATTGAAACTACTTTTTTGTGTGCATTTAGCTGCATTAGAGCTGGTTTGAAGTTTAATAGTTTCAAAGAATACTCTGCTCAGGCACGGAACTTCCCAGTACACATGGACACAAACTCAGAGACAGATAGTGCATCTGCAACATTGATATTTAATCTCCAAAATTCAGCAAACTCCTTGACAAAAATATTTTCATTATTTTTCATTTATGTAGAAATTTTGAAATATTGTATTGAGATAGCAGATGATTATCTTGAGTAAATTACATTTTGTAGAAAAAATATGATACAATTATATGAGAGTATCACAGCAGCCTTAAAGGGTAGTGTTATGCACTGATCCGTTGCAGTTTACACAAAATTGCAATCATGTAATGGATGTGGGATGGGTTTTTTTGTGTGAGTATGTGTGTGTGTGTGTGATATTGTTTGTTTTCAGGGGCTTTCACCCATTGTTTCATTTCAGTGCCCCAAATGACATAAACATTTACAAAACAGTTGTGGTCCTTAATGAAACTTGAACTTTTGCAAAAGGATATCTAGGCCTAGATCTAGGATTCCCGTAGAATTCCACCCAGCCACGTGTATCTATGAGGGTGGATTGGGGATGTGAATGTCTTGTAAGAACAAAATGTAAACTTGGGATTTAGGTCTCAACCAGGGAAGCATCTTGGGCATGAAGGTTTTGATAAAGAAATCCTCCTGGATTTAAGGGCTCGTTCTCATGGACACTCCCAACTCCTCTTCAACATTCTTAATGTTCAACACATTGGTCTCAACCTTACAGCATTGCATGCTAACCATTTAGAGAGAGTAGTTAGACAGACCAGGGAGGTCCCAGGGTGGTCTTGGGGTGTCAGGAGTGGGAACAACCCTGTATGTCAGGGGGGCCATCCTTGGAACATGCCAGGGTAAGTAGGGTTCATTGTCAGGGGCTGTGATTCCACGTGTTTGTTGTTTACAACCAAATCTCCAACCTTCATCACTGATCCAGCCACACGAACAACAAAAGAGAAAGATAAACTCTCTGTAAATTGTTTGTCGAATCTCAGACTTTTCAAGTGCTGCTAAAGTCATCATGATCAATGCCAATGGGGACACATGGAGCCATGCACTACCTGGTTCCAAAGTGCCCTTTGAAAATATGCTTGCTCCATCCAACACCCTCTACAATGCCTAAACTTATGAAATATAATGCAGTAAGGTCCTTTAGAATGGATTGAAGAAAAAATAAGTAGATCTCTTACCCTTTATATCATCATCTTACTCTTGACAGGTCATATCATAACCAACTATCTAGTATGGTCCTCTGCAGGATAATTTTTCATAGGCTACAGCATCATCAAAAGTTATA